>VZTI01005066.1:532278-593039 GCA_013397865.1 Struthidea cinerea | reverse complement strand
CCTCTCCTCTCCTCGAGAGCTTTAGTTTTAGTTTTGCCTTTTGAACACCAAAATAGGCATGATAAAGATTTAATATGACTTCTAACTTCTCATTTTTGATTGTACTGAACAAGCAGATGGAATCAGAACACCCTCTCTAACATCACAAATCAATGGAACGTGTAAAGGAAACTCCCAGAGGCTGCTCTAAGCAGAGTCCCATGGAAATCTCTCCAGACCTGTTTCCAGAGATTTCAGAGCAATGGAGATGGAAAGAATAATGAACTGCTGGCTATGAGGCTGCTGGGATATACATGAGCCTGAAATCAGTGGAAGGTCATGGACATGATTTTGATTTGTTCAGGAGGTAAAAGTTCCCAAGAGAAAGTGACTGGGACATGAAGCTCGTTCTGTTGGCAGGGTACCACTGGCTCTGCCATCTGCCTGTGTGCCTGCTAACCCCCACTCCAGCTTGGGGACAATCTGCCTCTCCCCTGCTCTCTTACAATTTGTTTTCTCCTTAGGTGACCAATGTCTCTCAAGTTCCTTCATAACAGTCTAAGCATTTCATTTTTAAAGACTTGTCTCTTTATTAAGTTGCTAATTAGAGTTAATAATTCAGACCTTTGTTCTGCCTCTGCTCTTGATGTCTGACAGGTTGTTTCATTGCCTCTTCTCCACTTTCATGCTCTTCTGGGGTCTTCATCTCTCTGCTCTCCCTCCTTGACTTTTCCTCATAGCTTGAAAAATTTGACCCTGCTTTTAATATCTCTGCTGGCATTTCACTTAATGATCCTATTACAAATTCCTGAAGCTCTTTTCGCTCAAGTTTCTTAGGGCTCTACCAGTATCAATTAATTTCCAAACACCTTCATTTTATCATGCAGATTTTACACATGGGTAAACTGGGGCATGGAAAAGTCAGACAGTGCTCAGCATCACAGCCAGAAATAGCACATCTTGAAAAGGGGTGTGATCTTCAGCGCTGCTGAGCATCTCTGACTGCTGCAGGCTTCATTTGTGGCTCTAGGTGGTGAAATTCAAGCCAGGGTGGATTTAATACTCATACATTCATCAATTTCCTGTATGTTGATGGGAAGGAAGGATCTCTGTTGGTCTACACATTTATAAAATGCATAGCTGAGGTTAGCCTGCTATTAAACTGAGCTCAAAGATGAGTTAGAGTGCAGGGTAATATTTAAGCTCCTCAGATAAATATCAGTGTCCAAAGCATCCAGTGACATAAATATTTAAACATCAGGAAAGCCACTCTTGCCATATCATTTTAGTCTCTTGTGCTTTATCTTTTTCAAACACATTTATCATGAACATATTTATCATGACAGAGCTGAAATCTGCCACGTCAGTACCAAATCTTTTAATGGCTTTTTCATGTGACCAGCACTGCAAAGGTCTTGTTTTGATGTACAACTAGATGGACATATAAACATAAATGCCTTAATCCTGACTCTTACTTATTCTTTTAGATTTAATTAATGAGTTTTCATGTCAATACAAATTAGATAAATAGCTGGAAGAACTTGTTAGCCTGTTTCTGGTGGTTTGGATTTTTTAGTTTACTAGAATTGATTAGGCATTTGTTGACAAAGGCAGGGGAAAAAAAATCCATCACAATTACGCATATTTTGCTGCAAGGCTTGAAAGGGCAATTTGGAAATCAGATGATAAAATAGTTAAACAGATATATTAAAAATTGGCAAGGAAACAAAATTCCTGCATTTAAATTGTCAGGCAAGTGTTTATGCACTTGCTCCATGTAGGTCATCAAATTAAACAGCAAAAAATCTTCATGTCCTCGAATGTCCAGCTGATATCTGGAGATAACATGAGGGATTCTCCTCAAATCTGTGCAGGACCAAGCGTGATGAAATATTGTGGGTTGGTAATGGGAAGAGGCTTGAATGCCATTCCGAGCTGTTCCCTCCCTCCCTGCTTGAAGTCAATGACAAAGCTCCTGGTGGTCAAATGTGGCAGGTCAAGGGCACTAAGAAGACGCACACTGGAGTGATGTAGCAGAGCAAGAGGTGAGCAGGGAACAGGAACACGGTTGGTGATTCTGGATGCTGTGGAGAAGGAAGGCAGAGCAATAGTTTTCCCTTCTCAGTTAGAAGTAGAAAAATATGGACAGCCAACTTTATTCTCACACTTTGAGATAACTACTTATTTGCAAATAGTCAGCAACTGCCTATTAAAAACTAATATGCGGCAAATCTGGTCCCAGTGTGGCACCTGGATAATGAGCTCGTTCACCAGAGGTTTTGTGTTGTGGTCAGGGAAAATACTCCTCAATTAGGACTTTTCTGCAGGAGGAGAAGGAATTTCATGAAAATTAATTTGTCTCTCTAATCATTACGTTTTCTGACCATTTATAGCTCATGACACTCTCCTGCTGATGGCATGTTTTTCTTGTGACCTTTCTCCAGCTCCTTCTGTGGACTTCTCCCTGTGTTTCAAAGCTTGTTTTCAAGGTCTAACAAGGAGGGTGGCAGGATCTGAGCCAAACCCTCTGGTTGGAATCACTCAATGGAAAAGACATGTGCCCATTCATGCATATTTGATACATCACTTCTAAAAATAAAAGGACTTTTTTAAAATCAAAGAACAATGGATTTTCCATTTTAAGTCAGAAATAAGTCAGGCAGCTCTGCTATGCTGAGCTGTGGTCATACACCTTTGTCTGCAGGGTTCGATTCCTAAACAGTTATCTATAGAAAAGGAGGGTAAATGTTGATTTTCAGCTTGCTATGGGGGTTTTTCCATGGTTTTTTTTTCAGGATGTTGGGGGTAGCCTGAAGGGAAGAATGGGTTTTCCAAGTCCTATAAGATAAAGTTGGAGGACACAGCAGAGCCTTGGAAAATAAATGCAAAATTTCTATAATAAATATGAAATTTCACATTGTTCAGGAGCGGAGCAAGGGCCTCCCCTACAAGAGCAGGTTTTCCTCCCTAGACTGCTCTGAGTCTTTGTCTCTGGGAGCTGCAGGCAGTGACAGGGGCTCCTCTGTGTTGTTCCAGGCAGATTCCTTCATGTCTGCAGGTCGTTGCACTGTCCCACCACAGCTCACTGCCGAGCTACAGGAGACACAATAATTAAAAGAATTTATCTCCTCTTCCAAGGATCCTGCCTACCACAGCAGAAAAACATTCCTAATAAAATAATCTGAATGAAATGGGAAGGAAAGGGAAAGCTGTATTGCTCAGTGTTACTCCACAGTGATTGCTGTTTTTCAGGGTGAAAGTGAGCTTTGCTAGCCTGAACATCAGAAACTCAGGCTGAAACTCTGGGTTAAAATGAATTCATAAAGCAACCTGAATTAGGGGCTGGCTCTGGCATTTCCACCATGTAGGACACCGTGTCACTGTGTTTTTCCTCTCTCTGCATGTATTTGTGCCCTTTTATTTTTCCTGTAATTGTAGGGAGAGGCTTTCTCTCTATTTTCCCCAGTTCGTAGAGATCTTGTAATTTATCTCAGGCCCCATAAAGGCACTTTTTCCTGCTCGCCAACCCTGCAGTGATGGTTTCTGTTATGCAGAACTTTCTATCTGCTGCTGTATTCCACTGCTTGTGGAAGGATTGATGCTGTTCATTTTTCTGCCACACACCACTATAAGGAGAAGCGATGGAAGGGGTTTCTTCCTGAGACACAGCTCCTGATTTCTTAATAGGAGAGCAATAAATACAATGTCTTCCAGGCATTAAGGGAAAGGGAAGAGAAAGCCAGAGCAGCATCCTTTTACTCCGTCTGTTAGTGTGTCTTCTAGTTCTGAATTCCCTTCACCTGCACAAAGGGCTGAGCTGTGCCTTTGTGTGCACAAACAATAAATGCAGATAGTTCTGTTAACTATAGCTTTTTTTTTCTTTTTCTTTTTCTTTTTCTTTTTCTTTTTCTTTTTCTTTTTCTTTTTCTTTTTCTTTTTCTTTTTCTTTTTCTTTTTCTTTTTCTTTTCTTTCTTTTTTTTTGGCATTTGGCATACTTTGTCTGAAATCTTACTGAAATCTGGGAAGTTAAGCCTCTGTTCTTGGTTATTCCATTGTAATCTTGTACAGAGTAAATAAGAAAAAAATCAGTTTATAGTGGCTGGCTGGAGCAGCAGCATTGAAAGAGTGTGATCCTGGAATGACTGGTGTGCCGTTCTAGAAGGTTGCTAGAGAGGACTCTAAATTATGTCGTGTGTGGGTCATCAATTATATAGATAAAACTGTGAAGGAGAGTGGTTTGTCAGAAAAGATAAGAAAAGAGGGACTGAACCTAGATATATTTTCTGTGCTGATAATCTGGTCGTTTTGAGAAGTCAGAGGAGTCACTTGTAGAAGCCACTTAATAAATTTAATGACTATTGGAAGGGACAGGATAAAAAAAGAGCAAGGATAAAATGTTAAGTGTGCTTGCAATTGCAAAATCAGTGCCACTTATTCTTTAAGTTTGCTAATGACTGTAGGTGTTGTCTGGATGTAAAGCATGGGTTGAAGAGGATGTGGTTCCCCTCCTCTGACAGAAGGGGAAGGGGCCCTGTTTCAGGGATTTTGTCAGGGGTTTGGGCGTCACTCAAGAGCTCCCAGGCTCATCAGGCGTCTTCTCAAGTGATTACACTGAAGATGTGACAAGATCAAGCGCTTTCTCCCCAGGGTTACGTGTGCTTCCAGATGTGGAACAGCACAAGAAAAATGGGGACATTTTTGTCATTTTTCCTCAATGTTCCAAATGGAAGTAGAAAGGAAGAAGAGGAAGGCAATTTACACATCCAAAAAAATACACAGAAGCCTTTTTAAGTATTGAAGTGAGCTTGGTCTAGACTTATTGGCATTTCTTCTCCTCCCTTACCCAGATGTTCATTTTATCCTGTGCCCCATCACAATGGGGAGGTGTGGTGCAGAGCCTTCAATCCTCAAATGCAGCTGCAAAGAGAGGGAAGAACAAATCCCTCCTTCTACCTTGTTGTCTCACTGGGATTTTTCTAGAGCAGGTGGCAGAATGACTTCCCATGTGTCAATGACAGGAAGTCCTCAGAGCTATATTAGGGAAGGGCCCTGGGCAGGGAATGGGTGACGAACTTATACAAACCCGACTTTTGCTAATGCCCTTGAGAGTGCTTCTGCACGTGACCTAAACCACTCATTCGCCACACAGGGGGTTTTCCATCACTAAGTTGCTCTATGGCTTTTGGTGAGGTGAAAGTTCTTCAGGAAAAGATTAAAGGGGATATCCCCTCCAAAAAAAAAGCAGGAATTGGAAGGAGGAAATGGGGAAGTGCAGTAATGCCGCACGGGCAAGGACCTTGCTCATCAGATGGAAAATGCAAAGGCCGTTTATTGCGAAGTTAGAATTCCTTAAATGCCAGCACCCAACAGGATATAACATCATATAAACAGGAAAGATGTGCACCACAGTGTCCCCCAGTCACCTGGGGTATTGCGCAGATTTTACCTATTATGGTAATAGGCAAACAATCCCCTATAAGGCCACAAACTCCAGTGAACACTTCTCACAGGCCCAGTCTGTCCATAAACACACAATCCTCTCTCAGTCCATCCCCGGTGACCTGGATGCACTCCCAGGGTCACCTCCGGGCCCAGGACAGAGCCCCTCTCTCTGATCCTCAGGGCCTGTCTCTCTTCCAGCACATAGTGCACCCCAGCAGGGAAGGCTGAAATGCGCAGTTGCCTTTTTAGTAGGCTGGCTGTCCAGTCTTTTAATGGTCCCATTTCTGCTGGAAATAAAATGTGAAACTCAAAGCCCATGGATGGAATTCATGGGGTGTTTCACCAAGGCCCTTTGCCTTAAAATTAAACAAGCTCCTTCCAAAACTAACCTAATAATAGATATTATCAATGCACTTTGTGGCTTTATTTGCCAAAAGATGGCAATATTCAAACATAGAAAATTTTACAAAGAGTGAAAACTAGAGGTTGCCGCTGCACTTTGCCCACTGCCACCTCTGCTCCGTCCTGGAGGGAGGACACTGTCATCATCCAGGGCTGAATTGCATTGTCACCAGGGTGCTCTCTGAAGCAATTCAACATACAGAGCTTTGCCAGCTCCCATGTCTAAGGGAAGAATTCCTTGGGCAGTTTTTCATTAACAGCAAATGTGTTTGAGAAAATTCACTTCTGCTACAAATCTGCATGACTCTGGTGAAATTATATCAAGTTACATCCTCAGTCAATTTGGGCCATTATTTGATTTTATAAATTGTATCAAGGCAGTATTTTTTAAAAATTAAACCCGAGCATTTCCCTTCTCTGTACCTTATTGCTGACAGAAGGCTCTCACACAGCAAAGTTTACCTTTCATTTGTTCCTGTGTAATAACCCATTAGGTCTGCTGAGAAATACCATGTTTCTTATGCAATGTCAACACCTACTTCCATTTACTCTTTCTCTTCAGAAAACACAGCATGAATCCCAGATGCTGCAGCATGCTGGTGTCCTTGACCCACTGGAGTGCTACAAGAAAGTAATTAAAGGGAACAAATTGATGAGTTTTTAAGGCTGGTAAAACATACAGCTTTTTGCTTTCTTTGTCTCTGTTGCAGTGGTGAAGTTCATTAGGCAAAGGCTGGTTGAAGGATTACCAGGTGGGTCACAGACTCTCTGTTGGTACTTCCCAAAGACAGGAAGTTTGAATAAGTTTAGGAATGCTCAGTTTCATATTTTAAATTTACTTTTTATAGTTTGAATCAAACAGACTTCAGAGATTTCCTCTGTTACTAAGTAATTTTCTCTGTTGGGAGAGAAGATAGGCAAGGTTAAACAGGAAGATCTCATCTAACTTTTTTATCTAGGATGTTTACCAACTGAATCTGCCAGCAATTTGTTTTCATCCTTAACTCCTATCTTCAGATAAAAATCCACAGTATTTTTTGTGGAATGTATCAAAGTCATGAGATGCATTTCAGATACTTGAATAATTCAGGCACTGATGCATGCTACAGCTCATATTTCCCTGCTGTAGTAAGACAGACATTATGCTCAGAGTTTTAAATTATTTATTCCCATGTGTTAATAAAACAATGATTCTGAAAAACTCTTTCAGTCTCCTTTAGTGAAATCTCCAGTACTCTTCAAGGTTTTCACAGTAATCCTCTGCCAACGTCTGCAAATAAATCCGATGCAAACATATGGTTTGGGGGTTTCTTTAAAAAGATACTCTTGCTTCAAGTAAGACTGATGACTGGTACAAGATAACTTCCAGAAGTCGCAAAACACAGTTTCACCTAGAATTAATGTTTCTGGTTTTGGTATCTTTCTTTATTTCATTTTTTGCTAAATATAGAAATAGAGCAGGGGCTCAAAAATGCCCAGCTATTTTGAACTTTGAAATTGCTGTATGAGATGTGGGGAATCTTATTGGACCCCCAAAAAATCCCCTTATGTCCTTCCTATCACAAGGGAACTCAAAACAACCACAAAAGCTGCCATAAGTGTTCATTTTTCTAATGTGCTGAAATGGATTTATGCTTTTCAGCTTTCTTTCTAACAGGTCCTTTAGGCTGCTGTTGCTCTGGCTTGATGGTGGCACAGCCATGGAACGAGCGGATTGGAGTGGAGGGGACCTGGGTGAGCTGCTGCCAGGAGGACATCAGGGAGGTAGCAGTGGGAAAATATGAGCCTCCTTGTAAAAAGGGGAGCTGCAGAGGTGGGAGGGTATCTCAGGGGCTCGTATTGGAACTGAAATAATTTGTAGAAGTTATTGAATGAGGGAAAAGAAGGTTAGTTTTGACTTTGTCTTAGGTTGGAGTGGTTTGTTGGAGAACTACAATATGCCATGCTGGGAAGCTTGGGAAGTGGAGCAGAGGGAGCAATTTCTGGAGGAGTTGTGTCCTGGGGATTTTTATATAGTAAGAGGCTTCCTGAATCAAATAAGCCCTGAGAACTGCCAAATATCAGGTAACAGTGAACAAAACTCACAGGTGTGGGCTCAGAGGCGAGGGAAACCAGGGCCTGGGGGTACAGCTGGAAGGTTGCCCCCTCATCTGGGAGTTACATCCGGGAAGTTGCTTGCTTTATCTAGGGGCTATGGGTGGAGCAGGATGCTGTGGGAACTCATTTCTGCCTTGCCATGCTGGTGGCTGGAGCAGTGTGGTCAGTTCTCCTTCATGGCTGTATCTTGCGTGTTCTTGTCCCACAAAGGGCTTTGCCTGGCACATGCAGCTCCTGGCAAAGACTTGCTGTTTGTTTGGGTGAGATGTGTTGTTGAGACTTTGGAGGTGGATTGTGGGCAGTTGACTCTGCAGAATGCTCCCTCTTGCATGTTAGAGATGTGCTATTGCAACCCCCTAACTCTGCAGAAAAGTTGCACTTCTGACCCTGACCTCCTGCCATGTGTGCACCAAGAGGGTCTTGGAGCTCAGTGAGAACTGAGATAACAAGTGATTTGCCAGAAAAGCCATGGAATAAGAATGGAGACTCTCAGTTGCAAATATTTTGCATAGTGAATTAATATTGCAGATTTGTCTATTATAAAACTACTCTAACTGCAGCCATGGAGAAGAGCACTGTTACAGCTGACCAACAGATATTAACCTGACCTAAAACTGATCAAAGGGGGTTTAAGCTTTGGTGCATAAACTAAAGCAGTTTGTGTGTAGGCACTTGATTGAGCAACACTTGGGTACCTTACTTAGGTTAACTTAACAGGTGTTTGAGGAGGGTGACCTGTGCAACTTGCTCCAAAGTCACTCCCTAAGTCAGCCAGGAAATTCAGAGCAGATCCCAGGAGTACTCTCCACTTGGCCCGAGCAATGTCATTTACACCCTGCTTGGGATTTGTTCTAAATTAAGTGCAAGAAATTTTATATTAATATTGTACCATTTATGTTTTCAATATGATTTAAAAGCTGGAATGTTATTTCCACTGAAGACTGGGGCTGAAAAGTCCCTTGAGCACTGAAGAAGTTAACTTTCAACAAAATTTATGTCCTGAAGAAGTATCAAATTGCGTCAATTTAATTCCCAGGTCACTGGATTTCTCCTGGTTCAACCAAAGTAGCACAGAGTGTGTTTTTAGAATTTTCTCTAGTTCATTTGTTCATTAGTTTATTTTGGATTTGAGCCTGCAAAAATCCCTGTGGAACACGAACTTGGATTGCACAGCTTTCTATATTAAAATTCTGCTCTTTTTAGGACAGGTAAAATGAAGCTGTTAATCACGTACCTTAGGACACATCAGTAAATGTAATATTTAATATGCACATCTTCCTATGC
This sequence comes from Struthidea cinerea, assembly GCA_013397865.1. NCBI lineage: Eukaryota > Metazoa > Chordata > Aves > Passeriformes > Corcoracidae > Struthidea > Struthidea cinerea. The sequence continues at coordinate 583,834 of VZTI01005066.1, read as the reverse complement.
AATTACATTGAAAATTATGTGTACTTAAAGACCCTCATAAAACTGGTGGAGGAGAGAGTTGCTTTATGCCAGTAGGACATGGGAGGACATAAATACTTTGAAGTGAAATCCTGAACAGACTACAGATGTAGTGCAATGTGCTTATTTCCCTGGAGGACCAGCGGCCATTAACCCGAATTGCAGAGTTTGTTCTGTACTCCCCAGAGCTGCTGTATTAATGCACCTTTTGGGTTACCCCCTCAGGTGCTCCTGGTGCTGACTGGGAGGTGCAGAACCAGTCCTTCAGCTGCTTAATGCTGCTTAAACAGTTGCTTCAGGCACAGCACATTAAAGAAGTGCTCATCTAGGACAAAAGGTAATGGCTTCACAGTGACAGAGGGCAGGCTCAGGTTGGGTATTGGGAAGAAATCTGTACTGTAAGGGGGCACTCTGGTTGCCCCAAGAAGCTGTGGCTGCCCCATCCCTGGAACTGTTCAAGGCCAGGTTGGACAGGGCTTGGAGCAACCTGGGATAGTGGCTTGGGGCAACCTGGAAGATGTCCCTGCCCGTGGCAGGAGGTTGGAATGAGATGATTTTTGAGGTCCCTTTCAAACCAAACCATCCTGTGATTCAATTTATAAAGCACCATCACACATACAGACACACATTAATTTATCTCCTCTTTCTTTCTACTGGCTCCATTTTCCAAATCATCCTCTGAGTGGACCAAGGATAGTGAAGGATGTGAGTTTCAGAAACTTGTATAAATGGACACTTGAAAGCCAGCTGGGATTCTTGTCTCCTCCTTGCACTTGATACTTTATTTTTTCTCCCTCTTCCACAGTAACAGAAATATCAGAGAAAGAAATAACACTCACTCATCATTACCACATACAACCTTCATGGGTATATCCTTCACATTGTAGGAAATATAAGCATATAAGGAAAAAAAACCAGCTGCCTGGACTGTGGTTATTTCCAGTGGGCAGAGATGTGTTTCAGCCAGCCCTAACAAGGGTCTGGACCCTGGTGGGATCTCATTGCTACTTTTCCTGTCAATAGGAAACTTAGGGGGTTCTAACTTAAACCAAGATATCTTTTTTTTCCTAACAAATTCAAAAATCTACAGTCATATTTCAGTAAGGAAAGCATTTTAGGTTAAATGTTAAAGGACAAAACCTTTAAGTCCCTTCACCTTCTGTCTTTAATTTCACCATTTGCAAAGGAAAGGAGTATTTGAATGATCCTCTAAACAGGAAAACAATGACATTGTTTGTTTTTCCACCCCTCTTTTAATTTTACTTTTTTTAAACATTCATCTATAGAAAAAACCCCAATGGAACTATGCAATATCTGTTATTTTTGGAATGTACATCTTGTTTGACAGGTGTGTGCAAAAAATTTGATTTTGTGGAAGGTGTAAGGATTGCTTTCTCTGCCTGGGTAGGCTGATGCTCTACACCCACCTGAACATCGCTCAAGTGGCTGTGGTGAGGGGTGCAGGCAGCTGTATTCTGCTTGGCTTTGAGACTAAAACTCACTTCCCTGGGAGCCTCCCAGTTGTTCAGTATTTGAGGTTTTCTCCACAGGGCTCTGATTTTTCAGTGTTACTCTTAGTCCTTAAGTAACTCTTAGTGCATTTTCAACTCTGCTACCTTATTTTCCACATGCTAATGAAACTTGGGCTGTTTGTCACAGTTCCCTAATCAAACTTTATAATGTTTGTGTGTTTAATGAGTAGTACAGCCAGTCTTAACTGTTGAGCATGGCTGGATGATGAAAAACATTAAACCTTCTGAGTAAGGTATATACAAATCAAAGCTGTGCTTCAGCATGGTGCAATCAAATCCAAGTGGTCTACAGTTTTCCCAGAAAACAATGAACTTCTCTTAGTTTTTCAATGCGCATCTCAAACAGAGAAAGTTGAAGCAACCAAAAACTAATTGCAGTCAAGGAACTGGCTTTAAATTTCATGATCAGCCTTGTACAGAGAGCTGTATACCACGGTAGATGATTGGAAGATGGAAGTTTAATGCAAGTGGAGGGTCTGATATCTGTGACACATCATGACGTCACCCCAAGACACCATCTTACCGTTTCTTTTGTGCCATTTCAGACCAAATCCCACTATCCCCCAATTTTACCTGTTTCATAACCTGCCACAAAATTTTTGAACTTTAGATGCTCCAGCTGGTCCTGACCTGGCATCCCAGCTGTGGTGGCTGTGGTTGGGTGCCAGACGAGATTTCTCATTCCTGAGAAATTCCAGAAAGAAAAGATGAAAACAGACGTGAAAGGCAGTTCAGGAAAGCTGAAGGGAAAGGAGCAGGAAGTCACTCTTTGACTGGATTTTCTACCAAAACATATAGTGAAGGCTTCACAAGTTCATAAAATGGTGTTTTAAAATATAATCTCTTCAGGAAAGAGAAATAGATGGAGGGGGTTTCTCTGTGATGGTAAATCAGGCTGGTGACAAGAGCCAGCAGGTCCCAGATCAGTCGGGCAGGAGCTGAATTTCCTTTTGGAGCCCAGCTTCAAGCACCGAGGGATGTGTTCAAAGACACAGCTATGCTCTTCACTGAGATTTGTGGCTTTGAAAATGTCCTTCCTAAATTTCAGTGCAATCTCCCTGCTCTTGGTAGATCATGAGACACTTTATAGTCTCCTTTTATGTTTACCTCCAGGTAAACATGGGGGAGAAACACCTTTCACTGCTGCAGATTACAGTGAAATGAGGCCATGGGATACATGTTTTTTTTTTTATTCCATCCCAATAGGACTTAACTCCCTCTAAAACATTAAGTATGCTTATAAACATTATTGAAATAAAGTTACTATATTTAGCAATTCCCTCCACCCCCCATTTTCTTTCCAAGATGAAATGTTAGAGAACCTGTAAAGAATTTATTCAACAGTTTTATGTTATGAAAACACACCAAAGAGTTTTCAGCCCCCCAAACAGGCAAAGTTCCAAGCTAAAGAAGATAAAACAGACACAAAGTAATTATTAATATTCAGATTTGCCTGTCAGACAGTGAATAAAGATAGTAATACTGAACATGGATTTTCCTGTATCAAGTAGCTGCATTGCCTCTGTTGTATGGTTAGACACAGTGATCTCGAGGGTCTTTTTGACCTCTGTAATTCTATATAAACACATGAAAATCAAACAATATAAAATAAAAGGCAAGAGAAACTCACTTTATTTTTGTTAACACTTGGATAATTCTAGATTAAAAGAAAAAAACCAAAGAAGCGTCTTCTAGAGAGTGCTGTTTCCCAAGATAAATCTATAACCCATTGACCTCAAAAAAACATCCTCAACAGCTTTTGGCTTTTGTTTGATGATTTCCCTGTACCAACTCAACACTGAGAAAAGAGCAATTAGCAAGAGTTGTGGTTGGAGGAGTTCAAATGGATGGAGCACACCTGACCAGCACAGCCCCAAACCTGCTCTTCATTTTCAAGAATGATGCCATTCCCTCTGCAGTTACAGCTCAACAGTGCTGCCAACAGGAGTTAATTCCAGGTGTGAAGGACTGTCCTAACTATAAGAGATGAAAGATTACTGCAGAACCTCATGGGGTTTAAACTGAGGAAATTTTAGTTGCAGGAAAATCTCTTAATGACTTGCATCAAGTAACATGTGATCTTGGAGTTGTCAATAAGAGGCATCTGAGCTCCCTTTTGGGAATATTCTGAAAAGCTCCTAATTGTTGATGAGGAGAAGTGGTAGGTCTTTTGATTAAAGTGGTTAAAGTAATCTTCTGATACAGAAATTTCCCATTTGATACAAGTCCTTCTGTGATTATTGTAAGAGCAACTATTTATTGGACTGACAGGGGTTTGGTACTTTAGGGATTGCAGCACTTGAACCCAGACCTCCTGTATTGCAGTGAGGGTGGTAATCACCAGGCCACAGTGTGGATATTGCCCCCTTTTCTGTCTCTATTCCTCCTTCTACTGCTTCTCTCAAAGTGTCTTGTTTCAATTATAATGCAAATTAAAATCCATTTCCATTTATGAAATGAATCTTTGTTTTCCAGACAGTCTTAATCAAAACCCCAAGCCAGGGTCTGTTTCTGTAGTTCTCTTTGGGGCTGATTTCAGCTGTTTTTAAGGCAACTTGCTGCCATTGCAAAGAGCCCTCAAATCGCTGAATATTTCAAACACCATTTAAACTTGCTGGAAGACCAGAGTGTTTGAAAGGCTTTAGCAGTTTTAACCAAGCCTTCTGTGGTTGAATTATGTGCCCTTGAATTACACATATTTACCATAGACCCTCACTAAAAATATGAGATGTTTCTTGGATTTTCTCCAGAGACTTCACTCACTAGGAATACTGTTTCCTGTATATAGCTCTTAGTTTTCTCTTCTGTCTTCCTGTAAGTTTACTCCGTGTCTGCAGTTCTGCCACTATTCAAGTTTATGTCAGCTGCTGACACCACGACTTTCCCAGGTCTGAGGAGAGGAAGCAGTGCTTGTCTCCCTTCCCAGCCCCACTATTCTGATGCACAATTAAGCAAAGCTAAAACTAGAAATTATTTCAGAGAAGCACATTGGAAAACATGGCAAGAAGGAGGTGGCTCAGCTCCTCGGTTCCCTCCAGCCATGGAGTGACAGTTTCAACAGTGAACTTAATCCCTGCTTAATCCAATCTTCCCAAGTTAAATATTTCTTTTGATCTTTAAAGAGAAAAATATGTCATTTTCTGAAATTCTTTATGTCAGAGGAATACATTATCTGGAGATGAAGCCCTTCATGTGTCAGAAGGCCTCCATCACCTATTGTTGCACTTTCCATCTTCCTGCTGTGGCCAACTTTTCTCACCCTCTTCCTTTCGTTAGTGTCCACCTGGAAGAAGCTGCTTCAGCAGATCTGTTATAACATGGAATCAGGATGGCACATATAAAACTCTAAAAATGGGTGTATTTCTAAAATAATGGTGTTTGCCTAAATCTTAAGGAAATTAACTCTTTGTGGCAATTAATTTCCTTGTCTAAGGAAGATAGCTCACCTTTCAAGATGAAGAATCACTTCTACTTCCACTGAACTCTTGTAGAAATTTAGATTCAGACACAATGCTGATGCAAGTTATAGCTGGCAATTTTCCTGTTTTGGTTATGTAAACACTATGAAAATATTTTTGTTTCACTGTTTCCTCTGTGTGTGTGTGTGGTTTCTCTTTTTTGTATTTTTTTGTTCCTCTGTGGTGCTTTTTCTTGGTTTCTTGGTTCCCTTTTCTTTCTTGTTTCTGCTGAACCAAAAGAGAAGGACATAAAATATTTTCTCTGAGTTCTTCTGCACATTGCAGTTGCTGATTTGGTCTCAGCTTGGGTATTCATCAGGATTTCTACCTGTCCTGTTCAGATTAAATGCATAGCAGAAAAAACTGAATATATATGTACGAAATTAACATATAATAACATAATATATTGCCATGGGTTGACCACCAGTATAGAAATACTGGTAGTTAATCCATGGTAAACAGTGGTGCTGAAGTTCTTCTGTGCTGTGCACTAGGCCAAAACCTAGTGGTACTCAGAGTGTTCCCAGGTAAGCCACACCAAGGGAGCTGTGGAAATGATGCTGTGTTGTTCACCAGTGGCTTCTTTTGTCAGATTTATTTTCTTTTCCCCACCTTGTTGTCATTATTGTGGAAGTTATGCTGAGGGAGCAGTAACACTGCTTTCTGGTCAAGAGAGGTTGGATTTTCTCCTAAAAGCTGATGAGAAAAAACCTCCTTAATCGTCACTACTTCTATTACAAGTCTAGAATTAAAAATAAGCAGGAACCAGAATAACATTCTGCCTTAGTTGGAGTCAAGACTTTTAATTCTTGAAAAAAAAAAGTTAAAATGTCCATAATATGACGCTTAGGATTTGGGCGTTTGTTCATGAGTAATCTGCTCTCCACCACAGGCAGCTACATTTTGTATTGGACTTTTCCTCATACAATTGCACAGGTGAAAATGAACCTTGTATTTACCACATCTGGCTGAACCATCTGCATGTTCATGGCATTGATATGGTTTTGACCTCAGACTGCAGGCTGGAGTTTGTTATTTAGAGGCATGTCAGTACAGTGACATTTAGATTTGACTTGCTTTGGTCACTCTGTGCTCTTTATTGATCAAACGTGTTGTACTGTGGATAGGTTAGCCTCCTAAGCTGTATATTGCATTAATACTAGTGATAAGGGAGCATCCGTTGGTGCTATTACTGATATATATCTTTAGCCCATTAAAATGCAAATTTTAAGGTGTGCAGTAGATAGAAATCTCTGCAACTTAAAGCACTGAAAAGGCTGGCTAATTATGACTGTAACTATTTTTCAGATAAGTGAGCGGTAAGTCATTATAAAAATCGTAATGTGAATCCTTTTATTTCCCTTGTCCCCTGACTATTGAGCTGTAGATAATCTCATAAGGCAGTCTCAGTTTCCAGAGTGACTGCCCAAGGGTTTATTCATTATTCTAAATTTGAAAGCAAATAGAGCTACGAAAACCAACCCATAGTTCCTATTATTTGACTAAAGCTACATAAATATATGCAGCCCCAAGATGTGTAATTTATATCAACAAGACCAAAGATCAAAGATTCTCTTACCATGTAACTCTCAGATGCCTCTTCAGTTTGCAGGGATGATTTTTGGGTAGTCCTGTTTCTGGTATCTTCTATTTCAAGGCTCAGCAAGTACTTAGAGATTTATGCCATTAAATATTACTCAAGGACAGATCTGGCCGCTTTGCCAGCACAATGCTGCCCTTAGAGGACAGATATTTTAGAAGTTGCCTGAAACTCTTTCATACACCAGCACCCCACGGTCTCCCAGGAAATTCCTCCCCTGAGCACTTAACTCTGGTGAGCCATTACACCACTGCAAACATGCCAGCAAAAGAATATGTTTTTATCATAATACAGTGAGAAATTTCCAGGATCATTTGTGCAATGGCATTTATGTATGCTTGAGCCTGAACGTCAATTTTTATATGTGTGAATACTCAGCAGGCAAAGTGTGCTATAGATTTCACTCCATCTGAATTTACTTTCCCACAGAAGCGTCTCTTGATCTGGTTGTCTGGTATTTTTATAGTTATTCCTGTTTCAACACAGATGGCCCCATTGTGTTGCAGTCTACAGAATGAACGCAGTTGCTGTGATTAAATAAAGATACAGGAACAATTCAACCTTCTACTTCACAACTTATGATCTTCTCCTTTAAAATGACATTTATGATGACCATTTTTATCATTTTCCCGGGTTTCAACTCTTTTGGCCAGGCGATTAACTGTGTATGTGTTAAGTCAGACATAAGCCCTCGGCAATATGGCAGAGTGGCTTTGTAATAAAGCAGGTCTCAGTATTTGCTCCAAACTGAAGAGAAAACTTTTCTTTGAGTTAAAGTTTAGTTAACTTTCCTTGTGTCGATTTTTCTTTGACTTTATTTGAAGAGTCCACCTCCAGGTGGCTTTTGAGACGCAACCAAGATCTTTGAAAGATCAGCAGCTACATTAAAGGAAGAACAGAGAGCAGTGCCAATACAGCAGGTTAAACAGGAAAGTCAATGTCAGGGGCTTTAATTACAAAAATGACACTGTATGGCTGCACTGATGTACTTTGTGATAGTTGTATGCAGCGCTGGAGAAAGGCAAACCAGATAACCTCCGCATAGGGTGCAAACGGGGAGAGATTTATAAATGGCACTTCTTGTTCCAGCTCCTGCTGACTTTAGGGCAGAGAAGGAAGCAGTCCTGAACCCCTTTTCAGTGGGCACTGAGGACCATCTATCATCAGTGTGGGTTTGGGGTCCTCTCCCACAAAAATATTCTCTGCCACTGGGATTCAGTGAGAGCTGGAAGGCAGCAGGCGAGTGCTCCTCGGCCACAAAACATTTGAACTCCTCTCAAAAGGCAAATTCAGTTCCATGGTCTTGGAAAAGGGGCTCTTTAGCTTGTTTGATGTATGGGGGACTGGAGGGAAAAAGGAGAGTTTCTCTGTTAAAAAAATATATGTTCTGGTTTTGAGGCATTTTCTAAATGTAATTGGACAAGTGCTGCTCCCTCAGCGGCTGCTGCTGGAGACTTTACAAGCAGAGAACTAAACACTTTTATGCAAGATACCCTTCCATGCACATAGCTGCTGGCCCGCCTGCAGTGCCCTGTGTCCTGGCCTTCCAGGGTACCTTATATAATGGGGATTTTTACTTTTAAGCTATCAAGTAACAGAATAAAGTATGGGCGGCAAATGCTTTTGCAAATTAAAAAATAAAGGTGAGGGGGAAAAACCCATCCAGACCTCAACACCGCTTATGCATGGGTGAGTTGTTCCACAATTTGCTCGTGGCCATCGCCTGGAGCCTCTGCCTGCAGGAGTGTGCGGGCGGGTACCAGTTCAGGATCTCTCCCTCCACTGGTTTTGGGAGCATTTGACTTTCAGATTTGAATTGCCTGGCTTGAATCCTGTTTTCTGAGACAAGCCTTTGGCATGGAGTCATTCTGGGGTGTGGGTGACATTTCTCTTTCTGTTAAGCTATAGTGGAGGGGAGACAAGCTAATGCAGACAAAATTGGCTTTTTCTGCCCCTGGCCACTTCAGATCAATGAGAAGATCTATGGAAACCCTCAGCCTGGAGAAAATAAAGAAAAAACAAGGGGAAAAAAGAAAACCTTTCTCCTGAGTGATCGTTTAAATCCTTCTGACAGCCTTGGAAATGGAATTTCACTTTCTCCTCCACAATTCCAGCCCAGATTGTTTACTCTTATCTGCAAGCTTGTCTTCACTAGTTTTTCACATTGAGTTAATTGATTGATTGCCACAAGATTGTTAGTTACCACAATTGCAAATCTGCCCGGGTGCTCCCTTAACATTTGTGGCAGTGCTGTTACCCTGAGCCATGTCCCCATGTAAACTCTGGAAAAGTATTGGAAAAGAAAAACCTGCAGCACCTTTCTACCTGTTGGTCTGTGTCTGTATAATATCCACAAACAACCTCTAGATGTAGCAAATATTCAGGCCAAATTTGTGGCTGAGGAGGTAAAGGTGACCTTTCCTATTAAGTAAAGCCTTTGTCATTTTAGTAGCTGAGGTAAACTTTAGCAGGACTCAAGTAACACATTAAAACACTGATTTCTACAGTGGAGATTGTTTGAATGTATGCTGAATACAGCACAGGCAGCAGACTGTGGAGGAGCATCTTTAAATTAAAACTATAAGTTTAACTATGTCTTAGCAGAAAGCAATTACCCAGGCTGAAATCTGACCAAGCCATCAGAATTAATACACCATCATTCTTGAAGAAAAGGCCTTTGGATATTTAGATTTCATAAGCAGATAGAGGACTGGGTTTATATCTCAGGGGAAAAAGACAAATAGTAAATAGGAGTAGCTCTCGCAGTTGGCTTATTACAGAAAACTATTAAGATGTCATCCTTTGTATGGCTAGTGCCACATTTCCCATCACCTCTGTGGCACTTTACGGCATCATTGCAGATGTGGTTAACACCTTTGCCTGTACAGCTATGATGTTTGCATACATAATATAAAACATCGTGCCCATAAAACCTTTTTTTCTCTTATATAATTTGTTGTGCCTGCATACTGGTATATATTTTTATTCAATCTTTTGCATATAAATGAGTTTTATTGAATAAATGTTGCCATTGTCCATTCTCCACACCATATTTTAGCTCCGTAACTTTAGTGAGTTTATGATTTGTCTTCGATTCTGTTGCAGTAACAAGTTTGTTTATTGCTTTTTAAATCTCCTGCACTGACACTGTGTAAAATTAAGGACATAGTTAAATTCTTTATAGTTTCAGAATGTTTTTAAAATTTCACATTTCCATAAAATTGGATGATCAGTGTTACAAATCAAACCCAAGACACCATGGCTAGATAGGTCTGAGCTTGTGGCAAGTTGTCGCACAGTTTTAGTGAAAGGACTGAAATAGTGTATAAGCGTTTTCATCTAGGTTTATTGTTTTTCCTTTTGTTTTACAAGTCCATGTAAATTCAAGCTGGGAATCAGTGGAGGTGTGTGGCTGGCCATATTTGAAGATTTTCTGAGTAAACCAACTTCTTTTCCTCTTGGAAGGCAGAGGATGTTTGCGTGTATATGAAACATTAATGCCAAGGCATTGTGGATTTAAACAGGCTCGTCAGTTCCTGTTATTGACAGAAACTAATTACACAGCCCAGTCTCAGGGCTAATACATGCACAAATAATGTAACTGTAACAAGAGAAGTCTGCAAACATTCAAAATAAAATGAAAAACCACAGGTCCTAATCCTCCTCTTCCTTAAATCAATAGGAGCTTTGCCTTTTGGTCTGACAGGTTGTAGTGGTATCTGTAAACCAGCACCAGTTCTGAAACGTTCTCTGGCTGGTAGAGCTCAGGATGGGACTGGAGTGAACTGGGGTGGAATGGGCTGGGCAGAGCCCTCATGTGCTGTTGAGGTCAATCCAATATCATGCTGGGGGCAAGGTCACATCTTCAGAAAAGACAAGTGTTGTGCTACTTTCAAGTGTCCTGTGCTGGAGGCTACTAGGCTTCATAGACCGCTTCCAGGATCTTTGTATCATCAAGGTTTAATATAAAGTTAATTAAAATGTGATTTATCACAGATTTCCTAATGTAAAAAGGTTTGGGTTTTTTTTAATTGTGCCGTAGTGACTAAAATGGTACTTTTATGTGCCAGCACCGGAATGTATTTGTGTTCTGTGTGTACCTCAGGTTTTAGTGGGGAGACTTGCAATAGTAAAAATGTTAATTATTACAGGAAAATCTGAGACTAAGGCCAGTGAAAGACTTTCAAACAGCCTTTTCAATAATGTAATGAACACACATTTTTCCTTTTTAATTTTTGGTCTAGTAGATGGGGGATGTGTCCATCCCTTTGACTGCAGCACTGGGGATGCTTTTCAGCTTATAAAAAGATCCTTGTGACTATTTGGCTCCATTTCATATGTGCTCTCTTCCGAGCACAGAAATGCTCTTCTCTGCTAAAGGTGGTTATTGAACTCCTCTCGTACTCTATAGCCTTTCCTACAAAGCTTTACATTATAGGGTCAAGAGAGAGGACATCAGATAAAAAAATGAATCACAGCCCCTACCCCCAGGTAATTCAGTGTATTAAGGAAATAGAGGAATTTCCATGGGAGTGAAATGGCAAGTAAATACCCAGTGAAACTAATGGCAGGACTCCCACTGCCTCAAATGGTGTGAGAGCCTGACCATAACTCAGGCACCGCTAAATTACCGCTGCTGTTCCAGGGAAGGTTAGTGAGGTTAGTTATTGCCAGCACAGTGATAGGGAGGAATTCAGGGGCAGGGGAGATGTTCCAGGGTGAGAGGAAATAGCAGAATGAGTGAGTCCTTCTCCCTCGGCCGGGGAGCGAACGAGCAACACAAGGGTTGGGACCTGATTCCCGACTGCTGCAATCTGATGGAAATGGGAAAACAAATTAGCTCCAGCAACAAGGTTAAGGAAACTCACTCAAGGAGGTGAGTTTCTTCTTCTGCCTCCCCAGAGCATGAGAGAACCAGGACCCAAACAGCAGCAAGGCTGGCTTGTATCTGCTTCCTGTGTGTATGCTAATTCTGTCAAAGCAATATTGGGAGTTTTTTGGGTGCTGAGCTTCGTTTTGTTTTTTATGTGCCTTAGCTTCCAAAATAAGGGCACTACATTAAACATCTATAGGTTGGATTCAAGTTTTTACAGTGAAACAAAGTGTATTTAAAGGCTTTGCTTAAAAAAGAAAAAAGAAAATACAGATGCTATTTTGCTCTTCTTTTATATCACCCCTCTTGCTGCACTATCTGCATTTCTTCCAGTAGCATTTTCACTGTCGTGGCTAACATCTGACATGTATTTCATTCTTCCTATCATGCAGTATTTCAAAACCAACAGTAAATTCTTTGCATAATGTATGGGCTGCTTTCCTTGGAGGGAAATTGTGCCATGCTTCAGGGACCAGGCTCTGCCTGCGCTCAGCGATACAGCCCTGCTCACAAAGCCGAGCCGCTGCTCCCCGGTGAGGTGATTCATGTCTAAAAATGTGGGGATGTTTTATGAGGTCCACACTCAGCCTATGATCTCGACTGTTCCCCAGCTGCTTCTTTTGGTGTCTTTCCTCGACATAAAGGTGTGTCTGAAGCCCTTGCAGGCAGATCCCAGCGAGCTGAGAGGTTGCTCAGCTTGGCTAGCAGTGACTGCAGGAAGCTCAGGGAAATCTTTCCCAAGAATTCTTTCCCAGGAAATCTGCTGGGAATATAATTAGGTGCCGAGTCCAGGGTGAGTTGCATGCTGCTACAGTCAGCCTAGTTTAACTAAAAAGGTTATCTTAAGTGAGTGTAACCCCAGCTTTGGCACTGATGCAGGAATGCACTGAGAGTGCAGCCACGTGTAGGGCAGTCAGGGGTGTGGGGCTGCAGCAGCAGCCTGAGGATTCCTGCACTTGGCTGTATTGTAAGAGGAGAATGACATTGAAATTACTCATACAGAAACGACAGCTGCTGGGAGGATGCTTATTTGCAGTGTGGATGTAACCATATTTTGGAGCTGGCGAATGATGTTAGGTCAAATACTCCAGGGGTCAGGCCTTATTAAGATGTTGGTATCGGATTCCAAACTAATTATGCAGGGAAAGTGAGCTCTGTATCGTTATGTGCGAGTTGTTGCATACAAAGATAATGCACACGGGTTCGTGCAGTGGAGGGAGACGTGATCCATGACGCAAGCACTGTGCTGGAGTCAGAGCAGCCACCCAGCCTGAGCCGAGCAGCAAAGGGGCCAAGCAGCCCCGGTCACTGAGAGCTACAAAAGCCAATTGAACAGTGACTTATTTTTGGGGAAGCAGTGGTGTGCCAGAGGATATTCCACGATGTGTCAGCTGCCTTGTTCATTGTAAATAATTCACTCTGTGAATTGTGTCTGTGCACTGAGGGTACCCTGCAAGCCACCCTGCTGATCATCCCCAGAGCACAGTGGCCACTGCATCCCACCAGCACCAAAACCACGACAGAGTATCAAAACACCTTCTAGGGATCCTTCCTCCAGCTTACAGCAGGTACTTACTTTGTGGTGATGCTACTCCTGTTGTACAGTTCCACCAAATATTTTATGTTGAGCCACAACCCAGTTTTTCTGAGAAGCAGCATTTAATAGTTATTCTTGCTCCCATGGACACCTGTGGCCAGTTCCACTGAACTCATGGTCTCAATTGGCATTGCTTAAACCAAGGGGCAGACAGCCAGGATAGAAATTATAAGTGTCTCCAAGGATATAAAAGGCTGCTACAGAAATGATGGGTATAATTTTTTTAACCCTTGTGTCAAGAGGAAACAGGTTCATACTGAAGGAGAGCCAGGCTGGACATTAGGGAACAGCTTTTCTGATGTTGAAGATAGGAAAAGGTGGGAATAGTGCTAAAACAAGCCATCACCCTCTCCATGCAGTACATTTTAAACGGCTTCAAAACTAGGTTAGACGAACATCTGGGACTATAAGCCTGTGACAGCCATGGAGACAGTCTTCCTATTGCAACTCTTCCTCCTGAGCTGTGGCTTTCCCTGCTGCAGTCTCACAAGCCCCACATCCTTACATAAATTCCTCATAGATCATCTCTGTAAATAACTAACAAGGGTTAAAAAGGGTGATTGTGTAAGGCTACACCTACAGGCTGTGGTACAGAACGAGAACTTCCGAAACTGCCATCTGTACAAGGGACTGCTCAAACCCTAATGACATCTCATTTAAGCCAACTAATTTCTCCTCATGCCAGTCAAATTTTGGAGTTACTGAATAACTTATTTGAACTCTCTGTGCTTCAGTTTCCTGGAACAGAAGACAGCTATGTACAAATGGAGAGCAGGACACCATGTCCCCGTTTCACAGAGGCAGCCCATGTCACTGAGTGCGCTGTCCCTTCTGGTTTTCATCAGGGCATTAGAATGACCCAATTTTCCCCTGCTTTGCTATTATCCTCCATTCCTTATAGGAATTGGTGATATTTAAAGTCATCCTTCTTTGAAGAATGTCAACTGCTAAGATGTCAGGACAGGTAGGGTGAAATTGCTGATAGAGAAAAGTATCCAAAACCCCACAGTTTCGGGACTAAGTGATGCAGGTTTCTGTAGATAGGCTGCTTGGCTCATGTCCATGACATGATGCACCGGGCTCACTGCTTTCCAGGAGAAACAGTGAGTGAACAGGCAAAGGGTTTGGGGAGGTGGCAGCCAAAAAAAAGACGTGGGTAACAACAGAGGTTGTTACCACTACATCTTCAGACCTCATCTAATACAAGGAAAAAACCCTGATACTAACACAGCATAATAAATGCAACATAAACAGATGCTATTACAATCTAGGTCTGCCTGAAGTTGAAATGTTTTGGACTGAAGTTCCCTTTATATATGCTTCTAAATAATGTGTTCCCTACTTCCCCTTCCCCCTTACTCCTGTATCTTAATGAATAACAGGCTTAATCACTCCAGTATCAAGATAGCCTTTTTACAGCCATGCAAATGTTCTTTGGTGCATAACTTGTACATGCTTCACTCATCTATTATCATTGTTCTTTCTAAATGAGAAAATGCAAATGTTGCACCAAGGGCCCCATCTTCACAGCTTACCAAATGTAATTCCTGACAGCAACACAAAGATGTTTAGCATAATTTTCCTGTTAATAAACTGCCAATTACAGTAATTTAGTTCTTAGTTTTCAAAGACCAAAAGGTATATGATGATTTCTAGTGACCTCCCAATTAATGTCTCAGTTTATTATTTTGGTATGTCTGGGAAAACAGAAAAATGGGGAGGACTCAGTTGTTTAAAGATAATACCAATGCAATTTGCTTTCAAATATTCAGAAGTTTTTCTTATCTGAAAAGCAAAATGTGATTTTGTGTTTATGCACTCCCCCTTGCATGTGCACATTCATAGGTATAAAACAACTAAAAACAGCATCAGAGATATCTCTATTATATATGAATGTGAGTCAGCTTGAAAAACTACCAAAAAAAACTTTGCAAAAGCTCTTAGAAACACCTGCCAGCAATGAAAAACTTTTTTCTTCTCCCAGTGACTTCTGTTTGTTGTTCAAATACTTCCGAAACTCAGATGATTACGCAGCATTTTATTAAAGACAGCAGGAAATACTGCAAGAGAGAGGGGGAAAGAATATTTAAGGAAATGTTTATAGTTGCTGGGAAAGATTGAGAATTATTATGTTTAGAAGCAATTATGTTTCGAGCAGCTCTTCATACACACTGTTTTCTGTTCAGATCTTATTGAACAGAATTTGCATGAAAACAGAATCCTTGTTTCTTAAGGAGTTTGTCTGCTCTTTCTGCTTATTTCCCATCTGCTCCTGTCATCGTCATTTTCCTGATACAACAAAACAATTTCTGAGGCAAGTCAGGCTGATTTTTAATTGAGGAGTAAGCAATACAGAGTATCTTGGGAATTAAAGGTGCTACTTTCAATTCAAGTATCTCAGTGAGTAAACGTGGGAAACAAATGGGTTTGGTTTAGGGAGAAGTTGACAGAAATAACTGAGGTGGATGGAGCCTTTCAGTTATCTTGCTTTGGATAATGACTTTTCCCGTCCTATTTGGAAGCAGTTCAAGAACCTGTCCTGTGTTTTCTGATCTATTATTTCTCTCAAGAATACATTCACAGACTCTGTGAACAAATTTTGCAAATTTTGTCTTGGGTAGTTGCAGCTCAAAAAAACCACCAAAAACTTCCCCAAAAATCTAAATCCTCAAACCCCAACAAACAAAAAAAGGCAAGAGAGATTTCACCCTTCCCACACTGGGATTTGCAATTGTAAGAACCTGGGCTGAACTTCCTGTTGCCTGCAGCAGGACAGAGGCAGGCAGCAAGTGATTAGACCCCAAATATAATATTTATTAGACATTCAGGAGTCAGGTTTGGCAAAGAAATTTCCATTATCTGTATAAATACTTGCACTAAAGTCTGTTCCGGCTTCTCCAAACACCTGGAGTGGGCTGTTTCAGAGGACTCAGCGTTGTTGTCACTGGTCTCTATAATGAAAATGAATTGACTCCCGTGGAAACGTGGTTAGATCAATGCTAAGCTGTCCCTTAAATTCCACCTTCCTGCAAGCTGTGTTCAGAGCACAAAAGCACAGGTAGTACCATCACCATGTGTCATCTGCCCCGTCGCCTCTCAGTGCTGGTGAATACATCACACAAGACCTTCAGCACCTGAACCCAAGCAGCCCCCGTGCCCAAAGGGCTACCCCTGCCCACTTATTTTGGTAGCCAGCAGAGCAGTTGCTCACCCAGCTGGCTCAGTGCAAGATCAACATAGGTGAGGGGTGTCTTTCATCTAGAGGTGGTGGTGGCTGGATCTAGGGTCCTGCAGAATGTGCACAAGCACTGTGAGTTGGGGTTACTTAGCCTGGAGAAGGGAAAGCTCTGGGGAGACCTTGGAGCCCCTTCCAGTACCTGAAGGGGCTATGGGAGAGCAGGGCCTGGAGTGACAGGACAAGGAGGCTTCCCACTGCCAGAGGGCATGGTTAGATTAGATCTTAGGAAGAAATCCTTGACTGTGAGGGTGGCGAGGCCCTGGCACAGGCTGCCCAGAGAAGCTGTGGCTGCCCCATCCCTGGAAGTGTTCAAGGCCAGGTTAGGTGTGACTTGGAGTATCCTGGTCTAGTGGAAGGTGTCCCTGCCCATGGCAGGGGGTGGAAGGAGATGAGTTTTAAGGACCCTTCCAAACTAAACTTAAATTTGATGATTAACACCAGGACAGTCTTACACAAGCCAGTGTCTACAGCAAGACATGCTCTTCGCAGAGAAATTGCAATTTTTTTTCTTTGAGGAAAAAAATCCAAGTGAGCTTCTTTGGGCACTTTATTCAAACATGGAGCACATTACTAAGCCGGTTGCACGTCTTTGATGTTGATTCTCGGCCAACTCCTCCCCAGTGCAAAGCCTCAGGCAAGGGCTCCAACAAGAGAGGTTCTTCCAATGCTCTGAAAGCTAAATTGAAACTAAGTTATTGAAGTTATTAAACTTTAAGAAGGTGCAAGTGTATGTGCTAGCTAGGTACTTTTTGATAAGTATATACTATTAATAGCACTTTAAAAATCCCAACTCAAGATCTGCAGTATAGGTATTTTCAAGATACTTCTGACTATTATGAGATTAATGGATAAAGGGCAGTTCGAAACTGGTACATTAATTTTAATCACTTATCTCAGTTTGTATTAATGAGAGAGAAGTGGGCAAATCCTACAGAAAGACATGAGAATATATATACCTTATATACCTTAAAGGCATGAGTAGTGATTATGCATTTTGGGTTCAAAAATTCTTGCTAAGCACAGGAAATAACTGACAACAGAATTTAGCAGACAGACGCAGCAACACACTGGACAGGCCAGTGATATCTGTAACTGTGGCAGTGCCACTTCTCTATTAGGTTAAGCAAATTCTGAAATAAACCTGGGGAGTGAAATAATTGTATTTCTTCCCGCTGAAGACCTTCCTGTGTGGACATTGGGCGAGTGCTGGGGTATGTTTGCCTGTGTTTTTACCGTGAGTGCAATTTTATGAGCATGTTATGGGTTTTTTCACTCACTTGAGTGTTTGATTGGTGCTGAATGACTCAGATCAATCATGTCGCTTTTCAAGTGCCTTTGGTATAAATTTTATTTATCTTTTTTTAATTTATAGACTTGAGACCCAGCGCTCTGTGCTATTTCCTTGCTGGCCTTGAAGTTAGCAGGTGCTCTTCTTTTCTCGACTGACCTCTCTCCCTTGCTCACTGAAGCTCACTGCCATAGCCCGAGGCTGGAAAAGCGTGACGACGGGCTGCCCTGGAACTGGTGTCAGGATATTAAATGGAAAAAGGAGAGAACTTTGTATGGGAGTGACATCCATGTGAATCTGACCAGGGGCACCACCTCTCTGCCCACGCATGTTAGGTCTGTACTTTATCCGCTTGAGGACCAGAACCCCGTGTCTGTCACTGCTAATGATGTGCCTAGTGTAGGGCAGGCTGAGGGCTGCTGCCATCCTGCTGGCTTTGTGCTTCCTCATCAGGCAGCCCCGAGGTGATTTAACATGATGGGATGGGATGAGCTCTCATCACTAGGAAGCCTACAAATGTTTGTAGTTATAATTAGGAAATGTTCTAACACTCCTATTAACCTGATTGATGTGAAGTCTTGATTAGGCAGAAAACTGATTTTTCCCCAAGTGACTGCAATAGAAGATCCATTTAGTTTGAAATGGAACTTAAAGGAGTGCAAATTACTGATGATCCCTGTAACCAATGAACAAATGATTAAGTGCATCCTCAGGGGTTTGTAGTGATGGGAGAAACCCCCAAATGAGGACGTGTGTTATGAGGATGTGTGTTATGAAAGGGTGACACTTTTTTATCCTATAGGTAGAACCACAGCAGTGTCTGGATGGACATGTGCTCCATCCCACACCAGGCTGTGCCACTAGTCCAAAGCAAAGCTTGCTGACACTGCCCCATCCATACTCACTATCAAATTTAGGACATGTCTATCCTAAAAAGACAAGATCATTCTAAAATTGTGAGCAGAAGAACGACATAAAAAGCTAGGCTGGCTTTACCAGTGCACTGACACAGGTGCGTAATTCAGGACCAGGCTGGTGTTTGTGTGGTGTCAAGCTGCCCTTGCCACCTTGGGTCAATGCTATTTCCAACACCTCTGTACCACCCTGCATGGCACTATGAAGATGTGCCCTTGCTGACCTAACAGAGGGATAAAGAAATCTGCTCTCTTTTTAGTATAATTCTGGGAGAAAATGGCTGCTTTTCAGAAATAAAATGGTTTCTGTTCAAGGTTTACCCAGTACAAATGCACCAGTGATGCAGCGGTAGCTGTGCTCTGTGGCTCAGCACAATGCAAAGATTCTGACCTAAAGAAGTGCTTGTGTGCCCAAAAGCATTTTTGTTCTTCAGGTGTATTCACTGGTTTAATAAAAGATCGTAGATCTCCATGCAAACCTTGCTGCCTAAGCCATGAATTAAACTCCTGTGTTCAAAAGGACTTGATATTGACCTTAAAACCGTGGACAATCTGTTAATTTTAGGCAGACTGAAGAAGATATATAGAACCAGGGTGGATCATGCTTCACTTGTTCACAGACAAAAAAAGTTCTGTAGTATAATCAAAGGACAAAAAAACAGAGGCAATAGAGCTACAATGACAGTTATTGGACACCACTTTGTCTCATGGTTATTTATGTATTAGTTGAAGCCACAATAATGTTAAAGTCACCCTCACTAAACATACAACACTTTGTATTTTGACAGCAGTTCATAAACATTAATGAATTAAGCTGAAGTAAACACTTCTCTAATATCAACCTTTCCTGAGCAGATCTGCAAAGGCAGATTAAAGGCAATGAGGAGCACATTGCAGTTCAAGCACATAAAACCCCTCATCACCAGCTCAGAACTTGAGGGGAATAAAATTTGGACCTTCTGTATGCTGCAGACCCATTAATGAAGTATCAGAGGTGACTTTTATGTGCCTTGTAATTTGAACATTACACTAATGTAGGGTAGGAAGGGTCAGGATAAAAATATGGTTCAAAAGGACCTTGCAAAACTCAATAATTTTGGACTTACAGAGATGGAGAAAATCTGTCCTTATGTGCTTGGAAAAAAAGTAAAGGAAGTTTTACCCCAAGTGAATCTTGTATCTCACTGGTTAGTTGTCAAAATCCAGGTGATGCCACCTTCAGGGTGTATATTCATGTAAAAACAACCCAAGGTGTGAGTGATCCAGTGCAGCACAGCAGCAACAGATGTGAGTGATGTGGAGATGGTCAGCACAAAGCAGGGGGTTTGGATTTCTGTAAGGAAGGTTGCGGAACTGTTTGTTGACCATGAAAGTTTTGGCAACAGCTGCTTTTTGGGAGACCTCTGTGCTCAGCAGAAGCAATGTGTTCTTTGCCTGAAGCTGTGGTCCCAATCTGTGCCCTGAGGCTGCTCCCACCTGTGGACAGAACCAGGGAGAACCCGGCTGGCTGTAGGAGAGGCAAAGTACTCACAGGCCAACTTTTTAAAGATCCTACACACAGAAGTGCTACTTGTCTGAGTTTGGGCCAAGCAAAACTCAAATATCTGAAAGATTTTCTGCTGAACACGCAGGAACTCCTGAAAGCAGATTTAATTCCAAAAAAATACAGACAAAAAACTTTCTTAGCATCTTAACGATCCCTTTGGGAAAGCTGGCCAAGTCAGACAGTAACATTCAGTAAATCCTTGTTACCTGTGCTTGCTTTACTAATGAGCCTGAGTATCATATTTAAATCCCTGTAGCTGTGTCTCATATATTGGCTGCTGTGAAAGTAAAATACTTCCATTCAGCATTTGGTGTATATCACAGGCAGCTCGGCTGTGCTCCCGAAATGCCTTTCCTGTTATTAGTGTGTTGGGGACCTTCGAATGGTCACTGTGATGGATAGGATGGTAGAGGCCATCAGAGGGCAACATTTCAAACCCAGAACGCTACAGCTATTGGAGGGTAATTGAGATATTGTGTATTTACACAGGTCTGCCTCAGAAATATTCCTTTAGCAAAGGCTACATTTGATTAAGGGCTTTCCTCCTCAGATCAGGGCAAAGTCAAATTCAAAGAGCAAGAGGAAAGAAATAGAAAGGGAAGCTGGAAAAATAAGATGGGACATTTCCAGTATAGCCCAGCTAATGCCTGGGGATATTGTTTGGAAGCAGAGGGATGAGACTTCCTTTCAGAGGCAGGATTGTTTAGTGATATGACCCATTTTCTTTTGATCAAATTGATCACGCAACATTTTGGGTAACACTCTCCTTCCTTGATGTGTTTTGCTGCTTTTTCTAGCTGAATTAAGAGACACAAATTATTATTTGTAGATTTATGTAGGTCTGTGTCCCCTAAGGCCATTAGTAAAATCAACAGGCTCAAAGCTATGCTGAGGTTGTGTTTGAGAAGCTGTGCTTTGTCCCTCTATCCTAAACAGGGACTGGGGTTGTCATGAGGGAAGCAAAAGGATTTTAGAGTGAAATCATCCAGCCAGCCTAGGAGATAATTGTACTTTTCACTTCCAACCTCTGGGAATACTCCTAAAGGAGATAGAGGAAACAGCATGGGTGGTTATGAGGAGGCTCGCAGGGAAAGTGTGCTTCTAACTGAATTGTTGGTTCTGAGAGCACCGGCTGTCTTTGTGTGCAGGAGACTTTATGTCCTGCTGCCTCATTATCTCAATAACTTATTATAGTTTTATGTCTGTGTTGTGCTGCAAATGGACTGCCCATGATCCCCTTTTTATAGACTTAATCTGGTGGGTGATAAACGCCTATGGACTCAGCACAGCATCTTCCTCCGGGTGGTGGGGGCACAGTGTGAGCAATTCCTGGGCAAGCTGAAAACACCCCTCATGTTAGTATTTTAAAATCCCTCTATTCCAATCTGACTTTAAATAGGTGTCGGTGCTGACATTTCTGTGTGAAATGCAGCGGTGTGTTTACTTCTGGAAAGATCACCACCAGCTGTCCTAGCTGCAGTATTCTGTATGCACACTGTGCTAATCTAATTAACATCCCTTCTGGAACCTGGAAGTTAATGTTGGGCAAGACTCTAAAGCTGTTTTTGAAGAGTTTAGTAGCTTAGGTACTTGCTGAGACAGGCTGGGTGAATTCTAGAAACTGCCTTCTCAAACATTCAGTGAAATAACTATTACGATTTCACATCACCTGTACACACAACCCAGTTAATTTGTTTTCAGTGAACATTTGTACAAGTGAATTATTCACCCATCTGCAATATTTATCTTTAAAATGACTAGACAATTCAGCTCTCTGTGGAGATGTGCCTCCATATGAATTCATAAATCCATGATCACTGGCAGGACATTTTCTGCAGCAGCTGATGATCTATTTATTCTCCCTTTTCTTCTCTCCAAGGGTTAGCCCAGGCCCTCCTGCTTTGACATGAACGGCAAGCAAACAACTTGTGTAATATTTAATACTTCCTAGTTTGAATATAAAGCTCCAACAATGCTCCCCACCACTGCAGCTTGTCAGGTGAGCAGCTCTCAGATTATTATAAAGCAGCAATTTTGTGCTAATTTTTTCCTCTCACACTGCAGACGTAATGAGCAGAAGGGATTATGTGATGGGCTGAAATTACTGAGCTAAGTGAGGAATTGAAAATGCAAATGTAGAGCCTTTGCTACTATTAATGGTCAGCTCTGAGCCTGCTAGCAGAGAGAATACTTTTGGGAGGCGGTGTTTCTTTCTGTTCAGAGATGCTCAGAGGCACACTCTGCGGCAGCACAAAGAGGACACAGAGGGACATAAAATCACTGGTTTAGATAATCCTACCAATATTGCCTATACCGGGATTGCCCCAGAACTGGGATTGCCCCAGGGCTGGCACTGCCTCTGGCAGGGAAGCAACTAGAATTGCTTTGTTTTTAGATGGTCAGTGCTTTTCCTCGAGGAAAAATGGGAAAAGTAGTACTGGCAAGGGACAGTTGCCTAAAATAATGATTCAGAAAGTTGTTTCACCAGCTTCTCCTTAAGAGAGTCTCAGCTTTAAAGAGCAGTAAGGATCTTATATAAATGCCTTTTCTGTGTGGTCATTAATAAAGCCATTCTTTGCCAGGGATGATGAGCTTGAGGGACTCCATCAGATGAGCCTGGAGGTTTGGGGCCTGATCTCAACCTGTATGAACTAGAGCAGTTCCAGCCAACTAAGGAGTAATTTCCACAACCTTAGGAAGTAGTCCTGAATATCCATGGTTTTGAAGAGCAAATTTGCTGAAGCATTTACTTAAGACACACATTCCATGGATATATCAACACTTACTGAAGTGCTGAGGACTGAGTAGTGCACTGAACCGTGCTGAGTGAGGGACAGCTTTTACCAGCAGCTAGTAACTCTTACACTGACACTTGTGTCTAATTGCTGACATGCAGCATACAAAGAACTGTACCTGAATTTCTCTCCAAAGAGTCTCTTTCTTCAAATATTTTCTTCATCCCTCTCCTGAAAAAATGAGAAAAGCAGGCTTGTCTGAGACAAGAGTATTTTTTTCATCAGCAAGGAAAAGTTGGATTTGCCCCAGCTTTAAATTATTCTGAAATGACTCAGATTTTACCTTGAAAGTGAAGTGGTTTGCTGCATTAAAGAGACTCGTGAAGAAAGCAGCTAACACACTGTAACCTATTTCCACCAATTTTAGGATTTAAGTTCTGCTAATGCCTATGTACCCTTCGTTAATGTCTACATGGAGAATAGAGTGTTTTACACTTGAACTTTAGTATCTGAAAGTGAGAACAGTGCAGCTGCAGTTGTAGTTACACAGCAGAAATGATCATACCCACTCTGGCTCTGACTGTTAAGTACCCAAAAATAAGCTGGTAGAGAGTAGATAAGTCATCTCCTGTGACAGGAAAGATTTGCCTAGCAAAGGAAGAGTCTAAATCAAAATTCTCCTGGATCAACTAGACACCAGCTTTCTAACCTGTGTAATTTTGTTATCTGAGCTGCTTTCTCTCCTGTGCTCCTGTCCATACTGCTCTAATTAGAAGGATAACTAACAGAGCAGCGTGACATTGCTAACAGGGACACTGCAGTTTTAGTTGAACACGCAAATTAGCTTTGAAGTTTCCTGCAGTCCTAAAGATTTTATGGTAATTTTCCATTTCTGCATAGGCATATTTGCATTTAGCAAGACAGTTCAGCTCTGATCATCTGTCAGGTATTGCCAATCTGCTGTCAGTTGGTAGAGCCACCAGCTTAGAGAGTTTTTACTATTACTGTGCCCGTTGTCTTTAATGGGCACCTGGAAGCTGGCTCCTGGGGACTGTTCATGGATATTCTAGAGCAAAAAGGCCATCAAGGCATCAGTCTGACCTAGTGAACCTCCCAGACCGAGTCTGCAAAACTCCATAAGCAAACCAAGCAGAAGTATCTGACTGCTAATGCCTTGCGGAACATTCCTTACCTCCCACTCTTGTTTTTCCATTTTCCTTTGATCTGATCTGCTCAAACACAAGGCATGGTGTAACCCCTGACTTTACCCACAATTAGAGGCATCTATAGGTACTTTCCACAGATATCATTTGTATGAACACCTCTTCATTTGGTTACTGCTATTGGAAAAAAAAAGAGCAAATCAAGAATAACTTGGTGGCATAAATTTTCTGGATGTCTCCTCCTCTCAGCCAGGTTGTGTTTTCATTACAAAGGCTGGCACAAGGCTCTTACTCCTTTGTTCTCCTGCTGTGTTGAAATGCACGTTCTATTATAATAGGGCTTTGAGCATCCTGGTCTAGTGGAAGGTGTCCCTGCCCATGGCAGGGGGATTGGAACCAGATGAGCTTTAAGGTCCCTTGCAACCCAAACCATTCTAGGATTCTACGAATATCGAGCAATTAAAAACATGGCACCCCTGTGAGCTGTCTTTCATCTATTTTTCAAACTGGAGTGTTTTCTAGTGCTGTGCAGTGTCCCTCCTCCTTTCAGCTATCACCTTCAAATTTCACAATGTCACAAATATCACAAATTTCCTTTGCTCTTCCAGTCTATCTCCATTATTGATTCAGCCCCATCTCTTGGTCAGTTTGCACATTGCCTCACCCAGTGAGCCTTGCTGGAGGTTCATTTTCACAAGGCAGAAGCAAACCCCAGTGCTCCACTTCTTTACTACATCATAGACTCATAGAACAGTTTGTTTGGAAGGAACCTCAAAGCTCATCTCATTCCAACCCAAATGTGCCCTGAGCAGGAACACCTTCCCCTAGACCAGATCGCTCCAAGCCCCATCCAAACTGGCCTTGAACACTTCTAGGAATGGAGGATCCACAGCATCTCTGGGCAACCTGTGCCAGGGCCTCAACACCCTCACAGTGAAGAATTTCTTCCTAATATTGAATCTAAACCTACCCTCCCTCATCTTAAAGCCATTTCCCCTTCTCCAATAACTGCATGCCCTTGTACACCTATGTATACCTATGCCTCTGGCTTAGCACCACACGTGCCAGTGGCTCCAGGCATGCCTCATGTGTCCCCCCCACCCCGCCCAGCAGCTTCACTTTTAGCTACTCCAGCTCTCTACCTTCAGTTCCTTTGAAAGTTCATTCACTCCAACTGGAGCTTCTCCTTCTGCCTCATCCCTCTCTAGCCTCACAACGCAAAAGTCTCTTGATCTTTGGGCACAACCTGCACCTCTTCAGAATATGGATAGCCAAGTTGTTTCCTTGTCCCTCTTCCACTGGCCTCCTCTCTGCTGCTGCAGCAGGATGGTGTCTCCTGACCCCTGCTTGTGGCTGTATTCCTGTGAGTCAAAGGCACAAAATCCTGCCCCACTGCCCAGTGTGTTTTCAGATCATGCAAAAATTCATGCCAACTCACAGTTCCTCCTCCTGCAGCCCTAAGTGAACTGTGACTAGGTGCTGTCACAGCCCAGACTTCATTTGTTAGCCAGTTCCTTGTCCAATTGATTATTTCACCAGCCTCGCTGTTTTAACAGCTCTATTGAAGTTCATGTAAATCCTATTTCCAGTCTCACTCTTGCTCCCTCTTGCTGTCCCTTTCTCAGAAATATAAATCAAACATTAATATTGATCAGCATTTAATGTCAGGCACAAAGGAAAATCTGCTTTCATGTGATATCAGCTATTAATAAAACATTAATGAGGGCAAAGGAGAAGGTTGCAAACATGATGGCCAGCCCATCTTTCCTCCTCCTCAAACACAGGATTGAGACATCCCTGCCTTAGGCAGGTGTCTGGACTTTCAGCTGCACTGAAATTTGGATTTGACTTTTAAATCCAGATTTGGAAAAGTCAAGGGACTTATTACTCAGAAGGATTGACTGAGAGACCTCAGGTGCTTTTATCCTCTGTATACACAGGATGCTTTCTCAAATACCAATGCTCTGAATTTTAACATCAATCATTCTATCCAAGTTGGACAGGTTAACCACTTCCAAATGCCTTGCCTCATTTAGCCAGACATTTACTTGTGTTCTGCTATGTGTTCCCCACGAAAGTACAGTCAGATTTCTAATGGTAAGGACTGGTGCTTAGAAAGCAGGAACTGAGCTCAACTAGTCAAAGGGACTTTGACAGATGAGTGCCCGCTGTGGTTTGGATAGACATGGGCTTGTTGGACATTGCTCATCAGGAAACTCTCACGTATAACTGAATGCTGAAAGTGCCTTCTCGTTATTCCCCTATTAGCTTGAGAATGTGGGAAGGGACAAAATAAGGAATTCAGGTGTAAAGAAAAGAATCAGAAAGTTAAATGCAGTTAAATCTCTTTAGAGGATTTTGAAATAAATCAGATCACTTTGGCCTCCTTATAACCAAAACAGAGAGATCACAGCTCAGAGAGACAAGCAACCTCACTCTCTCACTCTTCCTTGTCGCCGCGGACCCTCGGACAGCGCGGCCGCTAAAGCGGCGTCCGGTCCGATCCTGGCCGGGCTCGGCGACAGTGTCTGCGAACACTGCCCTGTGACGTCTGCCCCTCGGCAGCGCGCGGTCAGCCGCCTCCGCGCAGGCTGTCGCAGGCAGCGGGGTGAGACCGGCTAATCGGTCTCCCGAGACCCGTCGTCCGGGACGCTCAGGCTGCAGGTGGTGTGCGGTGGTAAGGCAAGGCGACCCCGGAGGCGAAGAGAGGAAGAGAAGGAGAGCTCTCTCTCTTACCAACGACAGCGTTTATTGCAGCGTGGCAAGAGTGTGGGGAGAACTCCGAGAACTCTGAGCACTCTAGGGGTGTCCGAGGTTTTTAAGGGAGGAAAGTGAGGGAGGGATTTACAACTTGGACTAATAGGATAAAGGTACAGGGGAGGAACAAGGGTACAAAGTCCAATGGGATAAAACCAGGGGTGTTAACTTGGGGGGAGTCAGGGAGGAGCCAACATGACAGACAATTAACTGGGGAACATTCTGGAAAGGGAGAACTGGGCGTGTGTACAGGGGTGGAGACTGAGGCTGTGACTGGCAGCAGGTAGGGAACCCTCACCCACATTCCTCACTCTGGGAATCCAGAAATAAAGCTAAAAGAAAATTGAAAGGCAGGAAAAACTGAAAAATGGAAGAGGAATAGGGGACGAGAAGAGCAGAGGACCCAAAGAGAGGACAAAGAACACAAGCATAATGAGAATTGCATCTATAAAATAAAAAGACCTAAGAGTACTCTGCTGTGAAATTAGTTTGTTCTGGGTAGACTGTGGAGCAACTCCACCAGATCTATCCAGCTGCTCTGGCTACACAAAGGCATTGCTGAATGCCCTCCTGGTGCATTGGGTTTGATGCTCTCCTGGGTTACACCTGGCTTTGATGGGGTTTATTCTGGTGTGTGTGAGAGAAGATGTACTCTGAGAGCAGTTGTCAACTAATAACAGTATATAAGAAAAATAGGACTCAAAAGATTATGAGAGCTGTCTAATCTGAAGATCTATCATTATACTTCAAACATCAGATCCTGCTAGGAAAAAAAGCTACTCCTGGCTCCTTTTTTATCATGAACTTTGAAGAAGCTTCAGTGTTTACCAGTATCTGCTGATTGTTTGATCTTCAATTTAAGTGTGGCCTCTGATAGATTTATGAGCTGCTGAAAGAAAGCAAAGAAGAGCTGTATTTCTACTACACTGTGGAGTACCTAGAGATGCTGAAGTCCTCGAAATCATTATTGCTTATTAGGGAAACTTTTGTTTTCACCACTGCTGGATGAAGTTCATTTTAATTTTGCTTTCTGAGGATCCTCTCCATCAATGACCTGCAGTCTGTGTAAGTGGGAACATAAAGAAATTGACATAAAATCAATATTCATTCAGGAGTGTGTTGTATTTTTTCCTCCGTTTCTAACAGGTATTTATCAGTGTGTTATGACCTGGCAGTCTGAGGCAGATGAGCTTCCAAACTCTGTCGAAACCCGCAGGACACTGGGACTTGAAGGGAGGCTGTGGGCCATGGTATTGGTATGTGCTCAGCTACATATCAAGATTAAATGTCAGTTTTGTGTTCCTGATTTTTATCAACACTGGTCACTGCAGTTATTTCCAACACTTAGAGACACCAGTCTAAGTTTCACAGCTGTTTCACTCAGAAATCTCTCAAGCAACTGCTTGGTTTTAGTCAGTGTTTGAGTAGTGTGGGTTTGGCCTGGTTTTACTTTTTTTCATTTCACGTGGAAGTAAAGGTAGAGAAAAATATAGGTTTCATTAGTTGGGTTTTTTGGTCATGTTTTTTAAGTAAGCCTAAAGCAGCGTTTGTCACGTGTGAACTTAGACTAGATTTTTCAACCATCATAGCAGAGATACTAGAGGAAATTTTAAAGGAAGATCGAGCAGATGTTCTGGGATTTTATTGAGGTTTCTCCCCACATGTAAGAGGTGTAGTAGAAAAATCCCAGGGATTTGGAAAAGAAAAGCTGATGCCTATGGATCAGTTTGGCACTGAAATCACTGCAGGATACATATGTTCTCTATGCTGAAGGCTAAGTTATGAGCAATTTCCTATTTAAAGTCAATAATACTGTATTTAAGGTAGATTTGAAGCAGGTAACTCTGGGAGAGCTCCAAGAGGAACTTGTTGTGCAAAGAGCAATGAGCCAAGATGGGTTTAGGCACAACATCTCAGGAGACTGAAGGGAAAAAAGCTTAAATGCAGATAACAGGCGAAAACCTTCCAATCTTTGATCAAGCACTAATCTAAATGGCCTTGTCAACAGAGGTCTGAGCTCAGGAGCTTTAGGGTTTATTTTTGGCTTTGCAACTCTTTTTTTAATCTTGAGCACACTGTTTTATTGCCTTCAGCTTCAGTTTCCCGCTCTTGAAAAAGGATTCGTGGCACTATCTCCCTTTACAAGCATACTTTGCTACCTGTTTCATAAAAGTGCGTACTAAAAGTTTAGCCCTCTTTGTTGCACCCAGATAATGGTTTTCCAGTAGCTATAACCAATGGGGAAAAAAGGCCCATCCAAGGAGGTTGATCATGGAGAGATCCTCTCACTTATGGAGAGGATCTCTCCTCTCTCATAAGTGAGAGGAGAGGGACAAGGTCAAGGCTGCTGTGCATATCTGCCTCTGCATGCCATGCCTCTGCGAAAGATGAAGGAGTTTAGTTGCCAGGACTGGTAATCTGGCACCTTTAACCAGGTATCTATAAAAAGTGGGAAAAATGATGAATCATCAGTCTCAGGTGCTTGGCAAGTGCTCTTGTTAGCGACTGTTTGCAATGGTCCATAGCTTTAGTCTGCTAAGAGCAATTCTGTTCATCCTTCTGGCTGCCCAGCAGATGAGCAAAATTACTGACAGCAGAAATATTCCAAGCCAGAGGATATTAAGCAAGCACACAGATGACTGATGTCTGCTGTTCTCCCAGTGGAGTTATCATTCATGTGATTTAAGTTCACTTCAGTGACATTTCTGCCCTTGAGGATTTCTCTCCTCCTTTGCAGAACTATGTGCACTTTACTTGAAGTTTTGTAAAGAGCCGTGGGGAAGGATCTTCCCAGTGCAGGGCTGCACTTCCATCAGTGTCACAGGCATCAGTCGAGCAGGGCTTTTTCAGTGACAGCAAATGTCACAAGTATCCCAATGTCTGAGTTAGTTCTCTGCTGTTCATTTGACCAAAGCTCAGGTCCTCATGTCAGGCTGTAGTGTCCTCAGCTGTCTGAGAGTCCACAACTCCATCTCACTCTGAAACAGCAGTTTTTGTCAAAGGGGAGTCAGGCTGACTTCACAAATAAAGGCAACAGTAGGTACTTTACCTAACAGAGGATCTTTACCTCCGAAATGGGTTTCCCTCAAAAATCTTTCTGGCTTTAAGAACGCACTGTCTGGAGTGGCACTTGTGGAGGTTACCCATAACACGGCTAATGAGAACAAAGAAGAGGCAGAGAAACTATTCCTGCTATATCGGCCAAGGCAAGGAATAAACCCATCTTCTTACATCAACGTATGCATCAAAGCCTATAAATAGATAAATAAAGTAAGCTCATAACAGTACCAAACTAGAAAAATGTGATGTAACAGCTTCATTATCATATTTATGTCTTCCTAATTGCACTCTGCTGAGATCACTTGCAAGCCTCGGATGTATTTCTGTATAATAGGATCAAGTGTATTTGATCTTAAGCTGTTTTCAACAGGAAGCTGAAATGAAAGGTGAGAATCAGAAAAGAGCATGAAAATCATTGCCTAAAGTTAATACTAAAAGTATTTTCTCTTAAGAAAACTTTCCTCCTGTAAATGTGTGACCCATTTTCTAGAATCCATCTGTATATTTGTAGCATTTTGTGGGAGCTGGGACTGAAGACCAAGGATCTCACAGGTTGGGTTGGCCATATGCTAAGAAAAGCAGCAACTATACATGGGGAAGCAACTTGTGGCAAAGGGAAAACTATGCCTTCTGCATAAATTATAATATTGACCAAAGTCATATTACTATCTAGACTCAGAGGTCATCTCCAGTCTTGAAATACTTTTGCCTTCTGTGCTCAATATTGGTTTTAGACACTGGTGATTTTGAGTGAGACTTGTCCAAAAAAAATATGTAGAATTCCTCATTTGGGAATGATCAACTCTTACAGTAAACAGACAAGGAAAAGGATCTGATCTTTATCATAACATGATAAAGTGACAAACAGGGTTTAGGAAAGGATTGTTTCAAACTTCTTGTCACACTACGCTTGTCAGAGACTGACAAGCAAGTCTTGATGGCTCCAAGTGCTGCTGATAACATTGAGTTGTATTAGGAAAGCTGCCTTCTCCTGGACATGAAATTATTCCAACAGTTGCTAAGGAAATGTGTTCCAGTAATCTGTGGCCACTTCACATGCGCTGCAGAGAACTGGCGATTGCTTCAGCAAAAATAACAGATGCATTAATACTGTGTAAAATCATCAGAAAAAAAATTCCTTGCTTTATGCAGAAGTTAGAAAAGTGAATTGATTTAATTAGTGGATGCACATTTTCTTCAATGTGTGCATGTTATTATTCTACCAGTTTCACAGATGCAAACCCTGAGTTCACAAAAAAAGGCATCTTAAGAAATCATGATATCAGTTGTGTGCTCATGCTTTGGTTTGCACTGTAGGCTCTCACACCAGCAGGATCAAATCCAGTTGAGTCTCAAACCCTTGGACACCAGCCCTGGATGACTGATCCTCCTTGTGGAGAAGTTGGTTCTGGCTAGTGTAGAGGACAGTGGCCCTACAGTGTGATATAACTTCACATTAGAAGGACTGCATTGAGATATGCAGGATAGCCTTTCCAAGAGGTCCTTGCCAAAGAGGCTTGCTTCTGGGACAGTGAGTGATGACTGAAGAAAATGAATAGGAAAAGTTAGAGGAAACATGCTGAAGAGTCTTACTGCAGCTTTTTTATTCAGTATTAGTCTAATTCAAAGCTGCAGTAAGTATGAGCATTGCCAGAAAGATATGCAGAGCTCTGGCTTTGGGAACCATCACTCAAAGTTAGTAAATAGTCCATTGGCTGGATCAAAACAAAGGATAATGGATTCAAGCTGAGAGAGGGTAGATTTAGATTAAATATTAAGAAAAAATTCTTTCCTGTGGGGGTGGTGAGGCCCTGGCACAGGTTGCCCAGAGAAGCTGGGGCTGTCCCATCCCTGGAAATGTTCAAGGCCAGTTTGGACAGGGCTTGGAGCAACCTGGGATAGTGGAAGGCATCCCTGTCCATGGCAAGGGGGTGGAATTAGATTAGTTATAACCCATACCCAAACCATTCCAGGATTCTGTGATTTCCTGACTCTGTTATTGCTGCCCACTACAGCTTGCTGGGAGGGCTGGGAGGCAGCCCAGGGCTGTGTTCCAAGGGGTGCTGAGGGATGTCTTCCAGCTGAACTGTGCAGTCTGTGCTCCCTTTGCACCATCCCAAAGTGCTTCCAGGGTGGCTGGCAAACTTAAAAATGCCTTGGCATAAAACTACTAAGCTTTATCCTCCCCATAAATTTGTCCAAGGACTAGGAGTGTTTTAAGGCACATCAACCTAAAGAAGTTTTAGAGTGCGCTGGAAAAGAGCTATAGTGCTGCAATTTACAGCCAGGAACATTCACCTGGACAATAAGAATCCTGGTGCATTGAGCTGAAAAATATGCTGCAGTGTATGGTATTGGCTTGTTTGTAATAAACCACTAGCTTGGTACATTTTATTGGCTTTACAGCCATTTATTGTTTTGTTTTCAGAAATACGGTATGTAAGCAAAACCGATAAAATAGTTTATTACATAGCAATTGTTCAAGAAGGGGAAGACCCATCAGAAGAGGTATCTCTTAAAAAGTATTCAGTGGATGTCATGTACTAGGGGACAAAATGGAAGAGCTGGTTGAAGACCATCACAAGGTCTCCACTGTCTTTAGTCAGGCTGGAGAGAGAATTGTTCACAATGAACAACTGCCTATGAATTTTATCAGCGGGAGCTCAAATAAGACAAGAACACAAAGCAGAAGAACAATATTTACTATTGGTTATTTATCATGCTTTATTTAAAGGTTTCAGCTACCCAGTGAGAAAGCAGAGGGAATCATAAGACACCTCTGAGATCAGACACAGGAGAGCAGCAAGTGGACCCAAACCTATTGCATTCAGGTGACCAGCTGTGGTTCTCCTACCCCTTCCTTTGGATTCTTCTCTTATAATATTTTATATGCTTTTTTACACTCAAGTAAACTCTTTAAAATCTTAGTTACTTGCTCACTTCTTACCTGGGCAGCATATTAATATACTGCATATGATGAAGTAACAAATCCATGTGTATGTTTGTAAGATGGGGACTCTGGATTTCAGTATTTGTATAGTGAGGTTTGTTAATGACAAAGGATCAATTAGTGTCAGCCTCACAGGACCAAGTCCGAGGAGATGCTGTCATAACAAAACCACCACTTTAGATCTGATGATTTAAGACTGAGTAGAGTTTACTATGGTTTACGCTGACGATTTTACCAGAAATGTCAAGAAATGCACTAAATAAATGGCAAATTGTATGAAAGCAGTTAGAGACAAGATAGCTTTAGAATCTTTTTTCTCCTCTTTGTCCACGGTTAAATAATTTATGTCAGTCTTCAAGTGCTCCACAGCAGCTCAGCACTAGTGTCCAGTGTATTTCCAAGAGTAGCATCATCACTCTGCCTCTTCAGTGTCCATACGCCCAGTAAGGAGCAGCTTTTTTAGGAAACAACAGAGTTTTGGGGTGTAGTGTTCATCTTTCCAACTCCATTGAACAAGACCCTCCTCCTTTATATTTCCACGCAGGTAAGAGATAAGCCCAGTTGGCTGGAGCGCGGTGCCAGTAACACCAAGGTTGTGGGTTCAATCCCCATTTGGGCCATTCACTTCAGATCCGGACATGAGGATCCTTGTGGGTCCCTTCCAACTCAGAAAATTCAGTGATTCTCTGTGAAACAAAATAAAAGAGCATCCAAACAAAAATCCCCTCCATTTCATGAGCTCCCAAAGCTGCAGGTGGTTTTGGTTTCAGAGGTACAGAATGGGCAAGGACCATGATCCCCAGCTTTGGACGTGCACGTTTGGACTATCAGCCATAGAAGGAATAGCTCTCCCCAAAGGATGCCTCTGAGAAACCAGATTCCTTCTACACATTGCAAGTATTTTACCTTTTATCCTGACCTGAATCGGGAAGGAATGTTTGGTTCATACTCAGTTCCACCTGCAGCCTTTCAGCAGTTTGAAATGTTCACTGTATCCCATGTCCTAGTTAGCCTTTCTGCTCAGCTGTCTGTAATTGAGCAGCTCTTCCCAGCACACTCACTACAGCTTCATCTTTATACTGCAGGAACAAGTTCCAACCTATTATTGCACTGCTTAATGATCCCATTCAGGTTGTTTTGGAAGAGTAGTCCTCAGCGTCTTACCCCAGGGATTTAAATAGGCTCATATATCAAGGCCAAGCCTTGATAATTCCTTTATTTCTGGTGGCATTTTAAATCACACAGAAACCAGGAGCTTCTGAGCAGAGAAATAACTTCCTGCCATTAGGCAGCACCTATCACCAACCAAGAGCACTCTTGAAATTTATATTCTTAGCTATGGCACTTGCTCAGAACGAATGAATTGGGCTGGGGCAAACAAATCACCTTTTCAAATAATAAATACCTCATCAAAGGATTTGCTTTCAACTATGTGTTTCAGCAGTAAGAGGCTAGGGTTTTTTCCTTTTCTTTTTTGAGTTTTTACTTAGTTTCCAAGCCCATATGCAATTCTGTATTGCTTTTTCAAACTGTATCTCTGAGAGCTCTCTCACCAAGCTCATGTTTTAGTATACTCTTCCCTGCGTGCCCACATTTTCTGGTTTCTTTATTCTCCCTTTAATTTCTTTAGCCTGTGAGTCAAAGATTCATTTTAGTGAGGAGGGAGCAAAACACTAAACCTTTCAAATCAAAATGAGAGCTTTTCTTTTGAAGAAATAATCTGCATTACGGTAATAATGAGCAATTATAGGAAGTTGGTGGCATTTCAATAATCGTACTCCTATTGTTTTGCTCAATAAATGTTAGTTCACATCCTAGAGAACTCCTTTATGTACTACTAAGATCATCCTTGTAAAATGACAGATTTCCTGACCTTTTTCCTCTTCAAAGGATTTTCACCGAGCACTCTTGTTCTACAGAATAATTGTTGATAGCACTCCTGAACCCCAGGTACTTTCAGTTGAACCTCCAGCAGAGTGAAATTTCTGGTTTTCAGAATGTGAAGTTCTCTTGACCCCTGTTGAGTGCCATCAGAAATTACTATAGATGGATTTCTTTATAAATATTGTTGTATAAATAGAAATTTATTAGAAAGGCAAGAGAGGATGACACAGCTCTTTCCTTGGAGTGATTTTTATGGGGTTTGGAGCTTTCCTTGCATAAGGGCAGGAGGATTGTGGCTGGAAGATAAAATTGTCTTCTCAAAAAAGACAGAGGTTGAAAGCAGTAGAAAGAATAATTATTGTCCAAAAGTTCTTATTTAAGCAAAGAATCAGATCTAGATTTGATTTTGGATGCAACCAAAGGTTGACAACAGTCTAAATATGGATGGAATTTTAACACGAGATTTGTCACACAATGCATATACTCTAACATATTAATTGCTCAATATTATTGATGCAATTGGAAATTAACTCACTGATTCTGCTGCTGCTGAATCCCATGGTGACATGCAGCCTCTCCCTATGAATCTTTCTCCACCATTTTCTCCACTAAGTTCTCAAAATATATCCTGGTGTCACATAATATCCCTCTGCAGCCTTGCTTTGTGACCATGGTAGCTCATTCCTCCTGGCCAGCAAAGGTTTGCCACGTGTCCCTGCAGGTATTTGCCCCATGGATGTGGTGATGAAAAGTGCACTGAATTCATTTACTTGTGCTTCTATTCCTGATACCGGCTCTTGAACTCAAGTACTTCTCTGGTCTTTCTTTGTATTCAAGTTGATTGAGAGGGTTGAGCCATATACAATATTCCAATTGCTTTTATGCATGAAAAGATTTTCAAGAAATCAGTGCACTCTTTGAGTGACATAATTAATACATGAACTGGCTGCCCTTTAAAGACAGCAGTAATGTTCCTTACAAAGACCAATGCAGTAATAGTACATTCAGTAATGTACTTTTTAAAAGCTAAGTTCTTCATTGTTGGTATTTGAGTAGGACACAGAATTAGGCATGCTGAGCTGTATTTATTAGCAGAAAACTGATTATTATTACTGACCAATCTGCTTTTTAATGATTCAGTGAGCGTGTTGTTTTTTACAGTAATGAGTACGGGGCTCTTAATCAGGTAATCTGACAAGTGTGCAGTTTGCCTGGAAAATTATATTAGACTGAAAGTGGTTTCATGAAGAATAAAAAGGGGGAAGAACCTATAAAATGTTGGCATTTAAAGGAGAAAGGGTCAGAAAATGCTGAAGGAACAACAGAGCAATTCTTTGTGTTTATCATCTGTACACAGATACTTGGCCAAAATTCCCAGTTAGTGTCTGAGTTACATTATGCCCAACTCAAGACAAATTTCATGACTGGTTTTAACATTTTCCACTGAAGGCCAAAGGAGCAGGAGTGAAATGTTCTTTACAAGCAGGAGGATAACATGGTACTATGAAAGGCCTCTGTAAAAACCAGATGGCTGCAACTCCCCTGGGCTCTGGGGGCATGTTTACCTTCCTCTAGTTAAAAAAGAAATACTTATTTTTACTTTGAGTACATATTTGTCTCATTTCTTACCCACTTATGTGCCCCTAAGGCATCTTAGTCTTTCTACCAACCTGATCTATTTTCTGGTACTGATCTTCTCTTACTTCACACTCCTGAAAGATGCCTTCTCCTATAGCCAAGAGACTCGCCTGGACAATGCTGGTGGGTCTTGGGGGCTGCTCTTCACACTCACCACAGTCAAAGCAGGTTTTCACACTGACAAAGTCTATGAAAGGAAATAACTGACTTACACCTGACAACAGTGATCAAATGAGACTCTGTGGAGACTTCTGCTGACTTTGATGGCCTTTGATCAGACAATAATGAGTCACTGTCACCAGTGACCTTTATCAATGCATAACCTGAAAAATGAATATACTGCTAAAAAATACATCAAACCTCTCTTTTTTGATTTGCCTTTATTTAGCAATCCCTCTCCCTATTCTGGTCTCTATGATTGACTAGAGAGTACTACTGTATTTCATTCTGTTGATCCAGTTTTAAGTGGGTGTCAACTGAGGTTCAACTTAAGAGCGATTGGTCACTTTTCATTCGAATTTACTTCATAAAGAAAGCAAGAAAGAGCAATTGTTAAAAGAATGATCCAAAGAATTTGTTCCTGGAGGACTTAATGTTCTAAGAAGGTCGACAGGAAACTCCCTGGGAAGCAACTTCTAGGATTAATACTACTGATTTTCAAATTCTGGCATAACATCAGAATTAACATGCCAGTTCTTGTCATGTGTTCTACATTCCATTTGGATAATGAGTGTCAGTCTGTTGCTGTTGTTTCCCAGTCCATTCACATGGTAAAGACTGACCAAAGGCTTATGGGCTCAGTGTTAAAGAGCCCCACTGATGCCAGTGTGCTTGTATCAGCTCT
Source organism: Struthidea cinerea (assembly GCA_013397865.1). NCBI lineage: Eukaryota > Metazoa > Chordata > Aves > Passeriformes > Corcoracidae > Struthidea > Struthidea cinerea. Next base: position 546,739 of record VZTI01005066.1, on the reverse strand, counting down.
AACTCACAGCACTGGGGTCCTGCTCATTGGGCACAACTTAATCTAAACAGTGTGTGTTGCCTGCAGGAGCTGCCTTTGACTTCATAAACTTTCTTCTGAGCTTTAGATCCGAATTTATGCCTCAAGAGAATTTCCACTGAAGCCATTGAAATTTGTATATAAATAAAATCTTGGAAACAATAGTTGTCTGTTACATAGGAGGACCAGGTATATCTCTTCCTTTTTCTCCTTCCTTCAATTTTCTCCTCTTCCACAACCAATATGCAGAATGCTTGATTAGAACTTCAAGGTTCTCTTTATTTGCTTTGGGAGAAAAGTCATCAAATATGACAGACAATGGAAACAAGGCATGAAGGAATTTTCTGCTTTATGTTCTTAAAGAACTAAATGGAACAAGGAGGCAATTTCAACTCTAGTCTCACAAATAACCTTACCTTTTTCCTCTTAGGTTCAGTATTGTCTTTATGTTGTGCACTGACCTCTTACAAAAGGGGGTGTGTGAAGCTGATAGAGAATAAGGACCATCAGTGAATCAATATAGGTGAACTAACTCCAGAAGTAAAAGTGCATTGGAGAGAAGCAATATTGCATTTTTTTGTATTGTCTGCAACACCTGAGCCTTGAGTATCATCTGGAAATAAAAAAATATCCCTTTATCTATATTGTGAGCCTGAAAGGATTCCCTGTCGGTTTGCTCTTTGTCATCAAAAGCTGTTGTCCATGATTGCAGGGTATTTTGTATTGTCTTCTGTAAAACTCTGAAATGATTGTTTAGATTGAACGCCTCAAGTGAGCACTAGGTAAGTCAAAGCACACTGTATTTCCTTTCAAGACCTGGGAGACGGATGCATCACTCAATACCATCTTTTCTCCGTATTACAATCACAAGGTGCTTTAGTGCTTTTGTTTCACAATGAGGAAAATTGCTCTTTTTTTAACGCATCTTGAAAACCACTTGGTGGTGTGAAATTTAGTGTAGAGATACTGTAAAGTTTCAGCTTATAGTTATGTAAGCATTAGACACCGATGATGTCTGCAGTGGCCCTTCCCAACAAGGAAATAGATGAGAAACATTCACTGCAACCTCCACCCTCACAGCCTGAACTCCTAGACTGCTGCTATAGATATTCATTACGGTAAAACTCAGGTAACTATCAAAAACTGGGCTGCATTCTCTCAGGAACCATACAAATTCAGAATAGTAGATGCTCTGTGCTCTGATGAGCTCAAAGTTTGAAAAGACAAGGCAGCCTTGGGGTGAGGTTAGGAGTGTAATCATGTTTTTCAATAATCTCACATCAACCAATGGATTTGTAATATGTTTTTAAAGAATGATCAAATGCAGTCTTCAAATGTTATGATTCCCTGAACAGCTTAATATCTTTTTAGTTCTCAAAATCATCTGGGTTGGAACTAGATGATCTATAAGGTCCCTTCCAACCCTAACCATTCTATGATTCTACGATTATAGAACACTATTTTCTTGAAAAGCATCGGTGGTGCAGTGAGCATTTCTACACACACATCCCACCAAAAACCAACTTAGCTTCTTCTCTAAGCTTCCAAGGCTGAACACTAGACCCATTGTCCTCAGATAGCTGCTGTACCTAGCATTAGAATCTTTAGCTTTCTAGCAGAAGTTTAAATCACACCGCAAAGCACTACCATAACTGACTGGTCCTTCCATGAAACCTTCCAGATAGTAACAGTTGCAGGAGTTGTGTGCTTTGATTGCAATATTTATTTTGAAGTACCTTTAGTACTATAAAACATTAAAGAAAAGCATGTTACCTAAAGTTAGAACACTTTTAGCCTTGGGGAGTGAAAGATTGAAAATTAATCTTTATCTACGCTAGGCCAAGTGAACTCATGTTTTACATTATTTATTATGAAGGTCAGCTATTATCCTTTCCAGTGACACAGTTTTAGACATTCACTGTTTTCCCACATCCTCAGTGGAATAGCTTTCTAGTAGTGACAAACTGGGAACCAGTAGAGAGTCCACAAGCAGCGGTGGTTTATTTTTACAAAACATTGTGTTGATTATCTGGAAGTTTTGCTGCAAAAATCAACAGGAACCACAGGATGGGGAACAAGAGATCTAATACTTCTATTTATGTTGAGCTGGTAATCAGGAATATTATGGTAATTAAGAGATTTTAATGAGATATTTGTGTTGCTTTCCCTGTGGAAGACATGGATGACTAAGAACACCCTGTGTACTATTCCTGGAGATGCTAAGCAGATGCCTGTATTTTGTTCCATATTTCAGTTGTACTTTGAGAACTTTTCTCTGTAGTTAATGGTTTTGTCACAAAGTACATACTCACTCTTCTTTGCAAACTTAACTACTTCTCCCTGAATAAGAGTCTATTATGGCAATTAAGTGTTGCTGGTAGCCATGGAAAAAATCACTTTTCTTGACCTGATGAAGGTGTTCTTCTGCTCTCCTGCATCTTGGCTTTTGGGATAATTTACACGTTCCTGATTTAGACAATGAAATGCTATTATTGCATTTTTGAAAATATGGGGCATAAATCAGTGAGAGTGGTTGTTCCGTGCAGAACAAAAGCCAGTTCTTGGGTGCACACACACATTACTACTGGCTGAAATCAATCCTGCTTTGCTCTTTGAAGGACAGCACTTGTCCCGTGCAACAACAGAAAAAACTGAGCTGACCAAGAAACAATGGGACCTGCACAGGGAGAAAAATATTGACCATATTCTGACGTAAAAAATCAAATGTGAAAAGTCCATAATTTAAAGCTGCCCCAGGTCAAAATAAATAATTCAATCATTAATTATATGCAATTTCTCCTTAACATAGAACTATCTTTACAGTTTTTGTAAAAAGCAGTCCATAGATCCTTATCATATATGCACATACAGATAAATACACACATATAAAATCTCATGCCCCAGTAATAACTTACTTTGATTTATCACGATTAGCTTTTTTTGTGTGTGTGTCCATGAATAGTTATCTTGTTGGACTCTTTGTATTGTATGATCTGCAACAACCCCAGCAGTAAAATAAGGGTTTTCAAGTGTGACTTCGTTGGATTACACTCCCATATTCTGTATATATTATACAACAGCATGAAGCAGTGCCACCATGAGAATTAGCTAGAACAATAAAGCTGAAAGCATCCTTTGCCAGTAACCTTAATTCACACTCACTTTCTCTTCCCAGGATTGTCACTAATAGGCAATGACTACTTCTTAATTATTATTTAAGTTTAATAGCTGATTATTATTGCTAAATGATATGAATACTTTTAGCTGTGATTGGACAGAGAAATTGCTTTGCATTTCAGGTTCCTGAATGGATATGTTTGCAAACATTTTTGCTTGGCACATTTATTTAGGAAGAGCTGAAATCCACTTCTCATGAATATGCTTTCTGAGTCCTTTAAATTCCTTTTCTACAAACACATCAATTACTCCAGGAAAGGCAGTGAACTTTTCTCAGATAAGAGCAAAAATAATCTAAAATTTGGATGAATATAGGCTTATTTCTTTGCTTCATAGCTTCTTCAGTTTTATTTGAATAGAAGGATGTATATTGAATTAGGTAATAGGAGCTATGTTGGAAAGTCTTTGCCATTCAGCAGTTGCAGAAGAGCAATCTCAGGCAATATGGCTTGGCTCATCCCACCTAATTTTGGGATTTAACTGAGGTACACAACTGAACCTTGGTTTTGGCATTTGCTAGCATTGCCCTCCTAAGACAAAAAAAGGCCTGTTATTTTCTGAAGAAAATCATCTCCTTCCCAAGTGGTCGTGACCTAAAATGCTCATTTTCCTTTTTTTGCACATCAGATAACTCAACTCTATGCAACAAAAATCGTACATTAGCCAGCCAGCAGCCTTTTCTGTGGAAATAGGTAAATTTTACTCCTACAGAGAGGCTTAAGCAATTAAATTTGTGAGGTCTTCCACAGAAGAATTACAACATTCATAGATTTTCTTCTGATTTTTTTCTCTACCCTGCCTTGACTTCACTCAGCCCTGGACAGGCAGGTTTGACTTCCATCTATCCATGGTGCTCCTGGAACTGCCAATGGACTTGTTAAATTGTGATAATAATTTTTAGGCTGTTGGCCACACATTTGTTATGAAATGAAGTAACTCTCTTCACATGAGCTGTCAGACAGAAATTACTTTCAGTCACAATCAGTCTAGATTTCAACTGGAGGCTTCAAGGTGAAGGCTGTGAACCTTGTCACCTATTAAAGGCCCATGAAGCATCCAAGCTTTTCCATTTTTAGCTGGAACAGGACTTCTAAACTCCTGTGTGTGTTGGTTTAACACAGCTTGGTCTCAGTGGGTGGGAGGAGCTGCTCAAAGCTTCTACTATGTCCAGCACAGAGCCAATCGCTGAAGGCTCTGATGATGGGCAGGTTACTAGCCCAATTAGAAAAGCTGGTAACACCTCTGTGATGACATATTTAAGAAAGGAAAAACCGTGGGAAAGACTTTTCTTCTCCGGAAAAGTAGTGAAGCAGCCGCCAAGACCCGTCCTGGCGGGGGCTGCTGGGGACCATGGAGCCGCGGCCCTCCTGAAGCCAAGACCGCGTAGCTGGGACCCTCCTGAAACCAGACCCGTCCGTGCGGTGCCGGCGGAGACCATGCAGCCGAAACCCTCCTGAGGCCAGGACCGCGCAGCCAGAGCCCTCCTGAAGGTGAAATCACGCGACCAGGGCCCTCCCAAAGCCGAGACCGCACGGCCAGGGCTTTCCCAAGGCCAGGACAATGCGACCGAGGCCTTCCTGTGGCTGGGGCCCTCCTGAGGCCAGAACCACACTGCTGGAACCCTCCTGAACCCGAGACCATGCGGCTGGGGCCTTCCCGAAGCTGGGACCACGCAGCCAAGACCCTCCCAAAGCCAAGACTGTGTGGCCGGGACTGCCCATGCGGTGCCGACAGAGACCATATAGCCAGCGATGAAAACATGATGAACAATTCCCTGATACAGAGCCCAGACAAAATCAACTTTTTCAATGCAGAGAAAATCTACAAGAACTTTTCAATTGATTAAACTTGAAAACAAACAAACCTACAGACACTAACTTTCTTCCGAGTCAGAGAAAAAGAGCAAGTGAAAACACGTAAAAAGAATCAACATGGCGACACCGAAGTCAGTAAAAAAAAAAGAGAAAAAAATAGTACTCCAATTGCCAGAGCTGCGATTCTTCTGCAAGCCATAGTGAAGGCTATAATACAACAGTTTCCCTGTAATTTACTAAGTGCCAGGGGTGTTGCAGATACCTACACGCAGCGCGTGAAGAAGAGTACTCACGCTGGAGCGCGTGGATACTGAAAAACTGTAATCTAGTAAAAAAATCGAACACAAAAAAAATCCCTTGCTTCCAGAGATAGAGAAAGAAAATCCTTGCTTCCAAACTAGAACAACTCATCCTTAAAAGACTGAACCCCATCAACTAAAATGACCCACACTAGGCAGTTGTGAAAAGACTACTTGGCCCATGAGAGAGACTCATGTTACAGCAGGTCGAGTGGACTGCTGTTTGTAAAATTTAAAACCATGCTAGAAAAGTTCACAGAAAACTATCTCCCGTGGAAAAGATCCCAGAACACAACAAAAAAAAGAAACTTTTTTTCCTTAAGCGTACTGAAGAAAGATTTTTAAGAAGTGAAAAACTAACCAAAACCCCATGTTTTGTCTCATTGTGCAGTCAGTAGAAAAGAAGGAAAGACTAAAAAAGAAAGGTATTCTAAAGGTTTTAGTTCTCATTACCCTTTTTAGTTTTAATTCTGTTAATAAATTTTCTTTATACTGTTTAAATTTTAAACCTGTTTTGCCTTAAAGTGTTTTTCCCCTAATCCTTATCTCAACTCATTGAAGTTTTCAATTCCCCCTCCTCTGCTCAGCTGTAACAAAAGAAAATAAGCAAAGAGTTTTTTGTGAGTGCCTAGCAGTTAGCAAGTGTAAAACCCCAACACTGTGCTGGAGAAAGTATTGTTTATATGTCAAAATTCCATAGCAATAAATGCAATAAATCCTATATTTCTGCAGTTTACCTCCATCAAAGTTGACTTAATTTCTTTAGGCCAAATTCTGTGCTCCCTTCCTTCTTCTGTTCAAAGCAATAAATGCTCTAGATTAACACTTAGGAAGCTTTCTGGCCCCATGGCAGTAAAACTCAGAAAAGTGATCAAAAACTTATGTATTTATAGATTTCATTAGGCTTAAAATTACCTCTGTTCTTCTCATGTGAATGTTTAGGATTTATTAAGTATATGGCAGTGTTACGCTCGTTGCAACATTTCACCCTTAAACCATTGGAGTATCGAGCCCATGAACTGAGGCTTTGAGATCTTTAAAGACGTATGGAAGGAGCTCGAATAGGAGAGTGAGCATCCATAAACTCTATATAGTTACACACACAAGGACCAACATGGTACTTTGCATTTGAATATTTCTCTTCAATGCCTTTTGCTTACACTTCATTTTTAATCAGGCGCGTTGAATGCAACCCAAAACAAGACCTTTACCTAATGCTGAGTTTAATGACCCTTTTAATACCAGCAAAGCTGTCCTCCTTCACTCTCGCTGCTGTTCCCTCGTAGCTTTGGAGCGTTAAACGTGTTATAAAAATGTCTTTTTGGTACGGTTCACAAATTAACTGAAAGGCACAGAGAAGCAGTATACTCATCCAGCATGAAATCAAAATCTAATCAATGCAGATTATGTTAGATTAGCTAAGCAAGTAAACAATTAGCCAAGTTAATGTTACCTACCATGTCCTTCAGCACGGAACAGTTAAGGAATTTGTCTTCCCAGAGATGTTTAGTTCCAGCTCTTGTTGGTGACATTGCAGGTTGTTGGATGAATTTTTCAAACTACTATCTCCCGTTGGCTCTTTATTTTCATTCTGTTGTAAGTCTTGAACAAAAAGGAAGGAAATGTTGGTAGGAAGAGGGGAGTCAGCTGCTTTGGAAGGAAATGCGGGTTTTGATGTGAACCTATGATGCAGACTAAGGAATTGTCCTCAGGCTCAAATGGTCGCACACAGCAGCCTCTCTTCAGGCTGGATCACACAAGATTACAATGTTGCTCATCCCTCCAGCAGGGGTGGGGAGCTGTGAACCTGCACCCCACTGTTTTAGAGGCAAAACTCTTCTAACCCCATATGACAGATTTTTGGCAAATATGAAAACGAAATAAGCAGTTTGCTTTGATTTTTTGTAAAATCCTACAATGGCTTAGGTTGGAAGGAATGTTGAAGACCATCTGGTTCCATCCGCTTTGTCACAGGCAGGGACACTATCCACTAGACGAGATTGCTCCAAGCCTGGTCCAGCCCGGCCTGGAACACTTCCAGAGAGGGGCATCCACAGCTTCTCTGGGCAGTGAGATTTTTTGGGGGCATTGTTGGTGGGTTTTATTATTATTTTTGTGACGTGGGTATGTGAGTGTCTGAGTCATCTCTCTGAATTTCCATATTGTTCAGACTAACTTTTCTTTTTAAGGTCACAGTTGCAGTGAAATTAGCAGCTGGAACTTTGGTACAGAAAAACCTGCTCCATGACTCTGTCCTTTCTTTCAGGTCTCATGAAATTCGCTGCTCAAGTGGTGTGGACTGATGGGCTTTGATACCTGTGTTGTGTGTGCACAGATCTTTTAAAATACTGCATTTCACCTTTGATTTACTCTGCCTTGCTTTCATTTCTGTTTGGATTAGGACCAGCACACCAACAAAAAAAATTAATTTAGCAATCTCAAACCAGTTTCTGACCATCCGTTTGTTGATATCACTGTTACCAAGCCACAGAAAAACTGTGAGTCTCACTTCAAAGTCCTCACAGTAATGTAGGAATTAAATTGGGTTTATTTGCTCAATTAATACCCTAAAACCAAACATGATCAGTTTTTAGCTGCTGTTTCTACAGAATTTTTGAATGGAATGCATCCAGTGGTCGTATCTAAAATATTACAACTATCTTCTGTCATTAACACGAGCTGTTTCAACTTTTTTCTTTCTGTAACCTACTTATATTTTTGTTGTCTCCATCACTTGCAAAATGTCACACAACCTTAAATTTTTTCATGCTTTGTAAAGGATTGCATCCCATTTTAAACAGTATTCTAGCTGGTAAAAATTTTAATTCACAACTTGGTTAGTATTAACTCTAAACAGTGACTACTACACCTGGGCAACTGATCCATATTTTTCAGTAATATGGAAAGGAAATGACAGAACTTTTAAGATGCTTTAAGCCAAGTTCAACTCCCCACATTTTTTAACTCCTCTTAGTAGGGAGGATCCTGCTGGCTTTGAGTAAATAGTTTGACTTTTCTGCAGAAAAATGAAGGAGGTCAAATACAGTTTCATTAACAAGTTTTTGGGGTATTTTCCCACATTAGCAAATTAATTCTATTCCTTTTGATCTTAAAAGGCTTTGCTGAATCATTATTTGTTCCTCTTTTTCTGGAGAAATTTTTAGGAATTCTGAGGAGTAAATTTCAAACACCGAAGGCCAAAACCTGCTTGTGTTTGCATGTTTCCAGATGGCAAATATATGAGGGATTGGAAAAAGTAAATAAACACCAATGTCTATATATTATTTTTGGTTTTAAGCAAAAACAAAAAGGAGAAATGTGCCCAGAAAGTCTTAATGGGCCAGATACAGGCTAAAATTTGTGATCATAGTTTCTTAGCTGTGAAAGTAAGGGCTTTTGGCTGGCTGGCAGGGGGAGTGGGGTGGGGATGAAATGAATGTAAGCTATGATTTCCATCATGAAGGCTTCCAGAAATCTCTGCCTTCTTATCAGCTGGCAGGTTATCACTGTGTTGATAATGGAACAAATGTATTCTCCCTCTGATCCAGTAATGGGCCAAAGAGGGCACAGGATGTTCATGTGGAGCTGAAAAAGCCATGGGAGGAAGAGGAACAGGGTGGGGATGGGCGTTCTTCAGGCTCAGCACCAGCTGCCTGCTGTGTTTTACCCCTCCTGCCTTTGTGCTATGTTGGGGTGCTGGCTGAACCCGTCTGGGCTCTATTTCAGTGAAAAGATCAAGAAAAAGTTTGTGGGCAGGGGTAGAAGCAGCAGTGAGGGGTCTTCATGAGCTCTTGAGACCTTCTCTTCCCAATCCAGGAGAATGGCCATGGATTCATCAAGGATTGCACAAGGATGCTGGCTTTTGCTTTCACATTGCAACTCATATATAATGTGCTTTTTCAAAAAAACTATGAAACCTTTCCCATCTATAGCCTTTTCTCCATATTTTATAATTTGCTTCCAGATTTTTTTTAAAGGATGTTTGGTTAAAACCAGTGACATTTCCAAAGAAGTCCGTCCTCTCTCCCTTAAGGTGGAGCAAAGGAAGAGACATCCCTCGAGCACCTTGACCCTATCCCACATGCCATGCAGCTTCTGGGATACTCTTTGTCCCCTCTCTGGCCCATTTAGTCCTGACTCTGTTTTCTTTACTCACCCTGTGAAATCTTATCCAGCAAACAGCCTATTTGAAAGATGAGTCCATCCCAGGGTAATGTATTGTTTCCCCTAAATTTAACTTCGGCTGATCCCTACAGTATGAATTTTTTATCAGGACAGTGTATTCTGTCTGGGAGATTCTGACAACAGAGTCCGTAAGGAAAGTGGAAACTTCTCAATCCCAAGATTTAAATGCAAACCCATGAGGATGTGTTGTAGTCACAGGTGTTCTGCAGAGAGGACCAAATTCTGCCAAGCACCACTGACTTTTTCTGCTGAGAAAGGAAAATGTTTGGCATCATCTGGACATTCACCATCACCATCCAGCTCCTTGGGGACCTTCTGCAGGTGCTCTGTTCAGCTCCTGGCCCCACTGCTCAGTCATAGAAGCATGGAATGGTTTGGGTTGGAAGGAACCTTAACAATCATCTAGCCCTTGTCCCCTGCCATGGGCAGGGACACCTTCCATAGACAGGTTGCTCCAAGCCCCGTCCAATCTGGGCTTGAACACTTCCAGGGATGAAGCAGCCACAGCTTCTTTGGACAACCTCCGCCAGTGCCTTACCACCCTCGCAGGGAAGAATTTCTTCCTAAGATTGAATCTAAACCTCCTCTCTTTCAGTTTAAAGCCATTCCCTTGTTCTTTCACTGCATACCTTGTAAGTCATGGCTGCAATATGGATACCAGGACAAAGAAACAGAAATGGGTCTCTACCACTCAAGTCAAAACGAGACTTCTTGCTGTTGTTGTGTTGCCAAGTCTACAGCTGAACCCTTCCCAAGCAGATCTTGTGGAGACATGGGTTTCCATTTATTCAACTGCTTGACAAATCTGGGGATCGTTGCAATTGATTGTCATATTAACAGTAGCAAGACTGTTTATCCTGTGATGCAGTTCTCTGGAGGCCACAATGATGCAAACAATCCAAGAAACAAGATGGGAAAATGTTACATGCCATAGCCCAATGCCAAGAGAATTCTAATGCAGAAGAACCTAAATACAAAAGAAATTTTTGATTGATACAGTTTTTTTTTAAATTCATAAATAAGACTGATTCATATAAAAGGATTCAACTATCAAGTAATAGTCATAGGCTGATTTCAGTGGCCTAAAAGTTTGAATGGACTCAAACTTTAAATAATGTTACCTTTTAATTTTGAATTTAAAAAGAAAGCCTCTTTGAACAACTGAACTTGTAAGGAAATTGTACTGTGGTTCCTTAAAGAGATTTTGTATTCTCAGCACTTTTTTCTAAAGAAAAAAAGCAATCAAAAATTTTGCAATCTGTTTTAATTTTAAAGCTTTAGATTACTTAAGTACTTTGATAATGTAAAGAAGTCTCTGTTAGAAAAGGGGAGCAAATTAATTTCTTGGTCATTTTCCAAAATTTCTTCTAAGATGCATTTTCTTATTTTATGCTGGACAAGGAATCCAGATTATGAGATCAGTTCAAATTTAACAAATGTTGAAGTCCTAGAAGTGTAACTGAAGGCATGTAAATGAAGACAAGAGTTACTGGACTTAGGGAATTGGGATTAGGGTGAATTGCATGTAATTTTGGCAAGGATTTACACCATTTTTGATGCCAACTTTTCAATTAAATTCTCTGTATTTTAATTTTTTTTCTAGTTTATCCACTTCTACAGCTTGATCCTCATCGTACTCCCTCATTACTATTAATTTATTTTGATGGAATATATCTTGATTCATGGAGTTATGGAGGTGAAATGCTGAACTACTCCAAACGAGCTGGGTTTGTGTGTACCTGAGGATTAATGGGCAAAAGAATAACCACAAGTGGAGATTTACAGGCTGTTCCTTCCTCTGTAACATTTTTAGGATTGTTTTTGGGAAATATTATGGAACAGAAAGGATCAGAGTAGCTTCTGGTCAAGAGCAAATGCCTCTTGCATCCTGAAAATCAGAGGACTTCTGCCAGCTGGTTGCCATGACCCATCCAAACTCCAGTAAGTAACTGTGAAAGTTTGTGTGCTCTGATTCACTTCAAACAATGTGTTGTGCAATGACTATAAAGAACAAAAGCCTATCAATAATCAAGGAGTTGTGGTTAAAAAAATTAATGGCTCTCAATATAAAATTGGATCTCCAGGTCTTCACTCATCCACTTCAGAACTAGTTCAAAGCTATCCAAGGTAATAAAAGACCTTGCTAAAATAAAAGACCTATCCAAGCTAATAAAAAACTTGACAGAGTTACTGTGTGTCATTTTCCAGGGAGCTGTAACTACTGCGTTATAGCCAGTTCATTGAGAACTAAGTACAGAGCACAAACACTGACGAAGCTTTGGAAGAGGGATGAATTATGGGTGGATCAGATACAGACACAAAAGTGCTGTGTTGGAGGTTAAAGCCATTCCTGGAGCTGAATGCCTTTGCTTCACAGAAAAGGATGTGACAATGAGTTTCATTTAAAGACTGAATTCATTTGCCACGAGAACAATGAGGTTTTGCTTTTTTAATCAAAATACAGACAAGTAATTTCTTAGGCAAGCAAAGCTCTGAATTATGCTAGGGAAGATACAAGTGAGTAAACAGTCTTTTCTGTAATCAGCTATAAAATATTATATTATACATACACATGAAATAAAGAAGTGATTGGACTTGTCATTTAATTGTATTATCAGATTTGTAGCTTGTGGAAATGTCAGGGAAAATAACACAGTACATAGGATGGGTCGATTTATTAATTGTGGATAATTTTTGAGCCACCTCCTGTCACTGCTATTGTATTTCTTATTTATAGGTATTCATCAAGTTGCTTGGATAAATAATTTTCAACCAGCACATCAGCTTTTTATGGCCTTCCTATTTTGATTGCATCCTGGTTGTCTACCAGGATCAGTGACTGGTTTCCGAGGCCTCATAGCATCATTTCTACCTGGATGCCTGTTACATTTCCAGTGGGAGAATAACCATGAACACCTGCCCAGTTTGAGTTTTTTGATGGTGTGACATTTGTAACACGATAAATATTTGTAATCTTTGAAAGAACAGGAGAAAGAGGGTAATTTATTTATGCATGTTTTTCTAATTCTTGCCCGCTTCCTCCCAACTCTATTACAGCTGGCTTCATTTGCTTCTTAAAGTTGCATCACAGAAAAACTACAGTTAGACAGTTGAACTGAGGGCCAAATCTTGGTCTAGATATCCATTTTCACTTCCACAAAAATTGGGAGATTTTATGAATAAGAACTTAGGGCTCAAACCTTTCACCTAACAAAGCAAAAATGTCAGTTGGAGGTGAACCAAGACATCCATATGTGCTTGAAGCATGTTACTGTTATTAGTTTCACCAGAAAAAGTACAATGACTTGGAGGTTTCTACTCACATGAGGAGCAACATTCACATCCCTGCTCTTGGCAAGAGTGCCTGAAACAAAGCCTCACCCACACAAATGTCCTGGTCAGGCTTTTTCTGTGCTTTCTTGGCAATGCAGAAATATTGTGAATGTCTAGAAACAATTTGGAGAAAATTCGGTCACCTGAGATGGAGCAATCAAGTGCTGCTGAAGAAGGGCTGCATGTACTCTCCAGCAAGATTGTCAAAACTACATCCAACATAGGTCTTGGAGCACAGAAGTTCATGGATTTTCAAAATATTTCAAGGCCAGATATACTTCTGGAAATCTTGCCACATCTGTAAGTGAATGAGAGCAAAATGGGGGAGCTAATCAGAAGCTCTTCCTTCCTTCCCAGGGAAAAAGCTCTCCAAATGGAGCTAACAGCTCCCCACAAAGCTCACATCTTCCAGTATGGGGCAAATTATCTCTTGTGTAAGGTGGAAAGACATTTGGGGGCATGGATAGTGGGGCAGGAGGAAAACGGAAGGTGTTATCTACTTCACATGGGAACAATTGCTGTAAAAATAAGTTTTGTCCTGGTTTTAAAAGTCTTTTATGTCAAGTTTTATCAGGTTCATGCCTTGACTCCAGCTTCCCTATAAAGGTAAAGACCTCTAAGCTTGGCCATATTTCCTCTTTATGTTGTGGCTTTTTTTAAGTTTAAAGCTCTAGTTATTTGCAGAAACTTGTTTGTATGTTGCTTGGTAAGCCTGGAGCAAACAATTTTCCTGGTTTTCAGATTTCAGTTTGGGGCTTGAGGCAGGGAGAGAATATTTAAATGCTGGTATTAGATGGTACCCATTGCCCTGGGGAGACAGGGTTGCAAAATCTTCATTAAGGCCATGTGAGAAGCAGAAGAAGAAAAAAGGATTCATTTCTTCATGTTATTCATAGACAGGAATATGTTGTCTTGAATATTAGCTGTGGGTCTTGTCCCTCAAGACCCGAACACACTGACAATGAGGAGTCTTGAACAGGTTCTCAGCCATTAGGGAGTTACACAATACATGAAGAAGATGAGATGAGAATAGGGACTAGAACTGTCCCTATTCTCTGATTTCTTCCTGTTTAAAATGTATCAGTACTAAAAAAAAAAGAAAAAGAAGGAAAGAAGGAAAGAAGGAAAGAAGGAAAGAAGGAAAGAATGTTGCAGTCGCTAGGTTTGGTTTAGCAGCTGCAGGCTTCCCTGGGAGCACAGCAGGGACTTCTTAGGGCAGGGCAGGGCAGCCCTTCTCTGCCCTCCCGTAGTCCATCCTGGATGGCCCCGCACTGCTGCTCCAGCTAGCTGTGAGCTCTCCAAATCAGTGATGTCAAAGGAAGGGTCACTCCCTGAGGGTCTCAGAGGAAGCTTTAATGGTTACATCTTGACCCTATGATCCCAAAGGGCAGAGTGACCACGTGGCCAGGGAGCAGGGGGTTTTTGTCAGATCGCAGGGGTGGTACATGGGCTCCATGTACCACCATGGAGTTGGGGTACAGGAACCACTAGGGAGAGCCCGAGGGAGTGGCCAGGGCTACAAGGCAAAGGTGGGAGAACAATGTAAACCGAACCCCACGAAAGAAAGAGAGAGAGAGAGAGAGAACGTAAAGAGAGAGAGAGGGAGAGAGAAAGGAAGGAAGAAAGGAAGAAAGG
>VZTI01005066.1:521585-531943 GCA_013397865.1 Struthidea cinerea | reverse complement strand
AAAGAAAAAAAGAAAGAAAGAAAGAAAGAAAGAAAGAAAGAAAGAAAGAAAGAAAGAAAGAAAGAAAGAAAGAAAGAAAGAGGAAGGAGGGAAGGAAGAGAGAAAGAGAGAAAGAAAAAACCAGAATAGTGGCAGATTTTGTAACCCGTCAAGGAAAAAGGAGAAATAAGATGTATAAAGCCTGCAGCTGACACAAACTTTTTCTTTTCCACCTGAACCTGAGCTAATAGGAATAATAACTATTTTTTCTGCCCACTGACCCAAAAGATGTGTGTTCTTGTGCTAATCCACTTCTACTGGTATTGACTGCTGGTCCCCATGGGTTTGCCTTGCAGAGTCAGAAATAAATTACCCATCCGAATGAATGAAACTCATGCCTGTGGTTTACACAGATGTAGTTCTATCACCCATATGCAAGTGATAAGTGCTTGCAAAGTACTTCCACACTTCATCCTTCAACCATGTTTAAGCCACCCTTGGGAGAAACCCACTCATCAGCATATGGTCCCTTTCAGACCATTGCTCTGCTTTGTAGTACTGTTGGGTTAGAGAAATTAAATATCTTCAAAAACAGCATTGCTTTTGCTCCTTGCTATGGAAACAAAACAATTAGTTAATTGAGGGTCGTGCTGCTGATGTCTTGGTGACACTGAGGTTACTGCACTCCCTCAAAGCTCAAGTTAAACTAAGAAAGCACAGCATCTTCACAGCCTGTGTTGTGCTTGGTACACCTTGATTTTTACTTAGATTAGTTCATTATTTATAAGCTGCCAGATGCAGAGAGTTCGCTGGCTGCCGGATTGTGTTGTGAGTGAAAGAAGAACTAAGTCACCTCTTGGGCAGCCTTCTCATGATTTGAGAGAACCTCCAGTATCATTAAAATCCACAGAAGGGGGATGTATGTACTGAGCGTGTGCCAATAAGTCGTGGAAGTGATTCAAGAATTCAACAGCAGCACTAGTATTATTTAAAGGCAAGTCAAGAAACCTCAGGCTGAAGGGAGCTCTGAGAGAAAAGTCTTGAAGATGCTGGGTTTGTATGTTGGAAATCTCTGCTGAAGCGTGGGCAGCCACATGGAGCAGCATCACCCAGAACATCCACAATCACAATAGAGCAGACACAGTGTAGGTGAAATATCTCAGTTCAGGTATTGCGTCAGGAGCTGTTGTGAGGGTGAGAATGAAATAAGAGACTTTTTACATGTATTAATCCTATTTAATACCACAGAAGGAACTGTTCATCAAAATATCCTATATGTGATTTTCAATAGAACTTCTGCTTCTAGGCATAAAAAAAGACTGTCTAGATCAGTTTTCACTATTGATTTAGAATCTGAGTCTCTGTGTTGCTCTTTTAGCTAGAAGTCAGCTGGAGACTTGTTACTTTCAACAGCATCAAAAATATACATATCCCAATCTGATTGCCTGAAAGTGGTTATGGATTTAGCTGGTTATACTCACTAAGTGATGCTCCTTTTACTAGAGGCAAACATCAAAAATTATTTAGAAAATAACAGAACTGTAGGCAAAATAATGTGGATGGTCATTGAGCCCAACTTCCTGCTCAAGGCAGGGTCTGCTAGAGCAGGTTGCTCAGAGCCTCATCAATTCAAATTTTAAATATCTTGAAGGAAAGATCCTGCAACCTCTTATTCCTGTCTTTAACTGCCCTTGGGGTTGTTTTTCCCTCCCTTTATCCACCAGATCATGCCTCTTGCACCCATGGCCATGCACATTCACTGGGAGCACATTCACTGGGTGCCCATGGGACACACTGAGTTTACCTTGTTGCCCTCCCTCTCTGGCTGCAAGTGCAGTGATGACCCTCCTGAGTGTTTTCCTCTAAAGGCTGAACTTATTTAGATATGCCTTTATTATTTTTTATGACATTCCAAACATAACTATAAAGAAATTTGGTTTATTTTAATTCACTGTAATATTTTCTCCATCTGTATTTGTAAATAGCCAAGATAGGAAGTTATACTTGTGCCATTTCCTTTCATACAAAACTTCTGTTGGCTCTGTGCAAACTGTGCACTTTCAATTCATTAATTCCTAATTTTGGCTTTGCTCCCATTTTGGTTCCTTCCACTCCTGAGTAACCCCCAGCGGTGTGACCCTGCCATTCCTAAAGGTAGAAGAACATGAAACTGAAGTTTATCCTGAGGAGATGAATAAGAGGCAGGTGGTGAGAGCTGTGTTCAACTGAAAGGATGCTGACGGAAGACGTCTTAGTCTCATGGCACAGTGGCTGTGACAGCACACAGCTATGCACCAGTTCATGGTGCAAACAAATCCTTGCTTTTGCTGGGCTGGGGTTTCCAGGCCTTCTCTCTGTTCTGCAGTGCTGCGGCCGTTGGTGCCTCCTTCAAACCAGCTTAAGTACCTCCCTGTGACTTGTAGTGCCATATTTGCATTGCAGCACAGATGTACCCAGTGTAACATCACATATAACTCTGCAAAGACAACATCTGGTCCCATTAAATGGAGTAGAAATACTGTTATTGGTTCCAGTAGGCCTGGTTGCTCATTTATTTATTCTGCATTGTTTTCTAGAGAAAATAAAAGTCACTCATGTGATTCAGTGACCTGTCTGAACCAGTGAGAGCTCTGACCCACAGTTTGGTTGCTGAGCAATAACATGGCTGCTTGAGTGACTTTCCCACATTTTATGCTTTCTTCCAGGTCACTTTCTATTCTTTTCAGAACAGAAAATTCAAAGATCTGAAATCACCTAATAGGTTGAGGGAGACAATGCCTTATAAAAATGTCATTGCTATTGACTTTGTGGAAGATTTGCTTACAGTGAATTGGCAGGGAAATGATTTAATACTAAACATTGGCAACTGTAATATCCAAGTGTAATTCTGAACAATAACAGACAAAAGAAAAAATGCATTTCCTTTTATTGCAGCAGAGGCTGTTGCTAAAGGGATAACAGAGACTCAGTCTAGTAACTACTAAGTAATATGTTTGTGTTGGAAGAGTTACAGTAGAATTTTCGCCAAACGTGAAAAATATATAAGGAAAGAATAATTCCATAAGCAGCTGAAACAAATCTGAAACTAATTTTTACCCCTTAAAACATTTTATCAACAACTGCTACAAATGAGTTGCCATATATAAGGCAAAACAACTAAAAATCACTTATCTACACAAGGTCCCAAGACAGATTTGCTGAAGCCATTTAACATGTTGCTTTCTCATTGGTGTGTGCTTGAGCCTTAAGCATGAGGAATTTTGACTACTGGCTCAAACTATGGTCCCAAAAATTCTCTGTCATGCTTGATTGTTTCCCCACTTTCTCTCTTCTCCCTTGCATTTCGTCCCAACCAGAGATTTATAACCCGTTGTTTCAGTTCAGCTCGAGATTGTGCTTCAGAGCAGCCAAATAGCTGTCCATAAGAAAGTAAAAATCTTAGTATGATTCCAACCAGAGACTCTTTATCTTTAAAATATGGCATTCTGAAGCCTAATGTCCTCTGGTTTTATTAGCTCTTCTGGAGGGGTGCTTAGCTGGCAAGTGCAGCATCTGCCACTAGCTCCTCGGAGCTTTAACAGCCTCAGTGCAAACTTCCCAGCCGGGGCACAAATTTTACAGGGTGGTGGTGGAGGTGTTTTTGGTGGTGGAGGTGGTTTTGCTGTTCCCAGCATTCCAGTTCCTCCAGGATCCAGGCACTGCAGCAGTGCCCAGGATACAAACCTTTCCTGGGCCAAGGGTAAGTTGGTACCTCAGTCACTGCAGAGAGCAGTGGATCCTGCCTGTCTCTGGGAAACCATCCTTTTTTGAGGTAAACCATCCTTTTTCAAGGTAAACCATCTTTTTCACCCCCCTTCATGGGAAGAGGAGGGGCTGCTGTTGTGGTTCAGAGTCAATTCTTCACCTGAGCACAGCAGGTATAAACCCTGCACAGGAGCCTGTCATGCAGAGGGGACTCTGCATGGCCAGTGACACTAATTTAGCATGAGGGGAATATTTCAGCCTAAGTGGTCTCTACTGTGTATAAAACACTCAGTACCGGTGACATTTGCTTCTTCTCTTAGTAGTAAAATGTATTTATTTGTGAAGTGGATCTTAATCTATCTCAGAACAGTGTTTTTAGTCTTTCACAGTAGCATTTATAATGATTGAAAGTGCAGGCTGGAGAGGACATCTTTCTGTAGCAATGAACAAAAATAAGAATAACTTTTCAGTATTACCATATATCAATAGCCAATTATTTTTGTAAGGATGGGTTCTGGCTGGCTGCTAATGGACTGACAATGAGATAAGTCTTCCAGGAGAGAAACCATCGTTTTAAAGATGGAGTGGCTGGCCTTTTAATTTTAAGGCATTACCAAAATCACACCTTTCACCTTTAAAAATTGTAAATGATCACAGATTTGTTCTAAATCATTTAATTGCTGTTTTAACTGAGCCTGGCTCATGCTTTGCAGAGGTTTGTCTTTCTTAGCACTGATGGTGCCTCTTAATTTCTTAATTTTTCTTGAAGAATGACATCCTCCTTGCTTGTACTCTCCCTCCCAGCTGCTTGCTGGCCATCTGTCTGCAAAGGCAATTTTAGGAATCTGCAGACAATTCACCCTTGCTCATATGCATTTCTAGAACCTGATACACACGCAGATATGCACAGGCGCAAAGCAAAACCTATTAAATGAGATAAAATGTAAAGACGCTTTAGAAAGCTTTTTCCAGTGTTTCAGATAAAGCAGGCTCACATTTCTTGCTGGTTTTTTTCTTCTGCTTATTCTTTCATCTTCACCTGTTTCATCCATCTGCCTATTTCTCTGTGACACAGGGAGTTTTGATGACATGGATTAGGAGTCCCGTGTCTCTCTCTATCTCCACTAGGGCGCCTCCCTTTAAACTTCCTCTTGAAAACAAGCTTGAAAGGAAGATCACCAAATGTTCTAGAATATGCACCAAGACTTGCCTATGACTTGACTGTATTTACAAATAGCCAATGAGCTTGGGAAAAATTTAAACACCTTGTTTGTTATCCATGCTCATGGATCAAAGTTCTTTCTTGTTTCAGATGAACGCTGCCGGCTGCTTTTGATGGTGTCGGGAGAAGAGACCAACAAAAGATTCAGAGATGAGGAAAAAATTAGGAAAATTGGTGCCATTCGCAAAGTCACAAGTTGGGCCAATGGCCATGGGACCTGTTCCCACTGGTCCCTCCACTAGCCCTACATTTGGCCATGTGTCTGTGGTTCTGAGGGCAATGGAGAAGGAGGGAGCTGCTCAAGATTGTCACATCAATTCGAATTCAGATCTATGGGGCTATTTACTTGAACACTCCACATGTTTCTTACACAGCAACAAGCCAGCTGCTTTGACAACAAGAAATGTGCCTTGAGTTCCTGTGACATTTTATATTCCAAACTTTGCCCAGTGGCTGATGGTTCCTTCCTCAAAGTGACATATTGATTGTGCGTACACGTAGGGTGAGTATGATTGTGTTCAGTATTTTGAGCTCATCATCTGTTATCCCATTCCCATTGTCATCCAAGGCCCAGACACTATCAAATTGGAAGCAGTAGCGTAGAAAATTATGAACAAATCAAAAAAGACTACAGCTCTGAAATTAATCAAACCACTGTTTCTACCCTTTGTAATTCCTTTGGAATAAAATTTCTTTTACAATGTTTTTTTTGTATTTTGGACTTACAGCTATGAAGGCAGGGATGAAGCACTGCAACCCAGCACCCACCAAACAGAGCAATCACTTAATAAAACACGACAAAGACAGAGGATGGGTCACCAAGGCCAGCACCTTACCTAGATCTGTGCCTCAACCCATTTTGACCACCCAAAGAACATTCCACTGGCGCAGAGGCTCGTCCATAGGTATTCCAGCTTGTGTGGGAGAGCAGCACCCAGAGAATCCTCTTGCATGTTTGAAGCTCTTGACCTTGGTCCTCTTGATTTGCTGCATCTTAAACGGGGTGATGTGATTAGAAAAGTTCAAGTCCAAGCTCCATGTCAGCTTCTCAGAGCAGCCCCTCATTGTGTGCTTGCTGTACCCCAAGAGCAGGCTCTGAATATGTGTGTGTTTGTATGAAGATGACCACATTAAATTAAAGCAGAAATAAATGGTAATTTGACTGGCACAGATACACAAGGCTGACATAATCTCTAAAGGTTTGAGGCTGCTATTAAATTTGTTCTCCCTATTAATTTGTGAGCAAAAGGATAATGAAAAACTGGCAACTCTGAAGTTGGCATAAAAAGTAAGAGATATACAGTTGGCAGGGATAATTTTATGCACTGTCAAAGTGAAAAGTCTTTGCTAAATGTATGTAGGCAAAGATACACACTGTCATCTTAATGAGTAATTAAAAGATGGACTTCTAATAATTGAATCATGACTCTTGTCACATTTGTATTTTTTTAATATCTCTGGTTTTGATTGAATCTCGTTTTGAGTTCCGATCTTAATCAGATCTGATTTAGGCCCTTGGTTCAAATAACTCAAAGTGATGAGCATGAATCTTTTTGTCCTATTACCTCCTCAGCTTCTTGTTTCCAGTGAATACAATGTTCTTTTGAAATCTCATTATTAGTTACTGCATTTAGCTAGCAAGACTGGACAAGTGAGGTAGGTGGGTGACTTGCTGACGTTAAAGGTTTGAATTCTTGAAGAGGAAGCCTTCTCTTCTTCTGAACATCCCTTGCTGGATTTTGGAAGTACTTCAAATGGCTGACCTGGTTACCAGCTAATTCCTTTGCTGGTGGAGCTCAGGGAGTCTTGGCTATGTGCATTGCTCTGTTGTGCTGGGTATTTTTGTAAATTAAAAAAGAAAAGTTCTGTGAGAGAAGATCATCTGTTCTTTAAACTCTTTTCCTTAAACCAGCTGTCATGGTCACCCTGGAATGTGATGGTATCTTCAGTGACACAGAGCTGTGCCTCGCCAACCTGTTTAAAATTTCTCATCAAATTCCTGAAGTCCCATCAGTCAAAGCTAACAAGAGGTTGCACATTCCAGCTCCTCTCACTGAAGTACACAAGGCTGGGACTAGCCCAAGTCTCTCCTTCTTCACAGTCCTCAAATTTGCCCACATCATATTAACCTATTGTCTTTGCAGCTTCAATTACCCAAAACTTTCAGAGTTTTCTGGCTCTAATATATATATATTTAAACAGAAGGAATGGGGTGATGCTTAATTCTCATTACAGTGAACAGGTTATCCTGTGTTTCCATGAAAAAAAGTTCATTTCTCCTCTTTCTCTGCCTAAGAACTTTTAGGTGCTCAAGTCTGTCTTCAAAACCATCCATTTTTCTCTTCTTTTTAACTACAATGTGTTTTTTTGGGGCCTCTTCAATTCCCAGTTCAAAAGAAAGCAACAATTATTTTGCTTCAAGCTCATCCAGCCCTGAAGATGAGGAATTTATCACTTTTTCATTGCCAGGCTGCTCAGTTCATTCCTCCAGTTCTCTAAGAAAGCTATTTTCTTTGCTCAGCTTCACAAAGGTGGGTGAACCAGAGCAGGGAGACAGCAGACTCCCTCTCTGAAAAACTCCCACAGCATCTGTTCAAAAACACCTCTTGGGATGTAGACACACCTCCACAGGTCTTTTAAAGGTCTCAGGACAGATTGAAAGTGTTTGAAGAAGAGGGGGGATGGAGCTTGCTGGAGTTAAGGGTGCGAGGAGAGGTGCTTCCATCTGCTTTTTATAAACAAGATTTTCAAAAGGTTGGAAACATCAAAAGATTTTGAACCAGAATACCACAGAAATGCACAGGACCCAAATGTGTGAGAGAAGGCACTAAAAATGCCTGTTGGTACCTGCTTCTGTCAATGGTGGGAAAGGGAAATCTGGTTTGGGAACATGGACACCCTGAGCACCTGAGAGCTGATGGAAGAGCAGACTTTGCATGGGCCAAGTTGTCCAACACTCACACTGTGCGGAGTAAATACACTCCTTATTTAGCTGTTGAGATGCTCAGGGTGATTATTTATAGGTTCAGGAACAGGTGGGAAAGCAGCAGGACCAGCACTGTTGGTGCAGGAGGTGGGTGAGCCCCAGGAGCTCCACAGAGGGACCCCATAGCCTCTCACTGGGGGTACACAGCTGATGCCACAGGGAGGTCATGGCAGGTTCATGGCACTGCCCACTCCACACTCTTCCACCTGCCTTGGCTGCCAGGGTCTTGAAGAAACACAGCAGCTTCAGCCTGTGCATTGGAGACTGCATCAGATGATGTAAAATGAGCAAAATGTTCCTCCCGCTACAAAAGTGAGGTGGCAAATATCACCCAGGCAAGCCGTTCGTGGGGAAGAAACTCTGTATCCTCCAGCATGTGTGGATATAAATAAACACGGGCTGTGCAGATACTTCAGATGTCTACTAATGCATCTTGTATTTATGTCTGACTTGAAGAGATACAGAGAGATTAGTAAATACTTCAAATTGACAGCACAGACATATTTTCATAGAATAAATGATGCTGATAAGTGGAGAGACTTTTTTCCTTCCCTTCAGGAAATGGGGAAGAGTTGTCTCCACTGATATAATTTCCAATTTTTTTTTCTCCCAGGAAAAAGAAAAAGATCTCACTGGAGATATCATATTTGTCGCTGATTAGATTTCAGTGTTATTTTTTTAAAACCTCAGATCTCTTAAACCTATAGGGCATCTATGAAATACACAGCCATTTCTTCCAAGACACTCTGCAAAGACCTCTGTTAAGTTGCTGCCTTGGGGTGACTTTACCCCAGAAATTAACTTTGTGCCTTTCTGTGCCTTTAAACTGAGCCTGAGAGAGGGGGGAGAGAAAAAAAACCCAGAGAACTTTTCAAAGCAGTTGTTCATGGACACAGATACATGCTCCTCGGCTTCTGGCTGCGGCAGCAGGAGGGGAGGAAGAGCCCTTCTGGCTTTTCAGCCAGCTTTCGGGTTTTTTTCTCCGGAGGGAGACGGAGAGTTGAACTTTGATTTTTCCTGGGACTTTGGTTCTTCCTTTCTTCTCTTCTGGACTGTTTCAACATCAGGACACATCAGGAGAATTTTCCACTAAGGTCCCGGAGGTGGGCCCACACCGACCTAGCTCTGAGGAGGAGGAGAGACACCACACCTACAGAAGGACTCTGAAATCTTCCCAGGTTTTCTCTCCACAGTGAGAGATTTCATTATTTAGCATTATTATCCTTTTCCTGTGTGTTTGTTAAATAAATAGTTTTTATCTCTTTCGCTTTCCTTCGAGGAAAATTTTTTTCCCGAACCTGGTGGGGGGAGGGGTGGTTGCAACCTGACTGCTATCAGAGGATATTTTCCTCCAAATTTGTCCAAACCAGCACAGTTGCCTGGGCACAATTCACAGTGGATACTTCTTTTTAAAATTACATTTGTGATTTCTTTTTAAAATCCAAACCTTAAATCAGCAATTTTATATCTGCCTAAAGAAGGAAACCACAAAATACCAAATCCCTGCAAGCCTTTGTGAATGGTTTGGGTAGAACAAGCTCCATTTTTTTGCAAACACTGAAAATATTTCAGTGGTATTGGATTTAACAGGCCAGAAACAAAGGTTCTGGAAATCCAACCAGTCTGATCACTTGGTATTTCCTGCAAAGAAAATAGAAAATACAAAATAAAATCCCTCAAATTTAGTCGTGAAAGAGCTTCTTCTGCAACCTCATGCCTAATTTTGTGGAAGGTTTTTTTACGAAGCACATTTTCTCCTGGACTTAGACCCAGTTTCCCAGAGTAGCCTGTGTTTCTTTAACCATCAGAACTAAGGGGTCCTGTTCTTTTCATGCTGAAGCCAATAGCAAATCCAATTTAATTCTGCAGGGTCCAGCTGTAAGATTATTTATAGGAAGAAACACAAAACTTGACATCTTTTATCAGGTCTTTTAGACTGTTCCTCTCCTGTTGCTAATTCTGGGTGCTTCAACGCCTTTGCCTAAACCTCCTCGCAGCCTTTGGAAGAAATACCCCACATACTCTGGTCCTGTGGTCCTGCCATGCCTCCTGCTTGTGCAAACATCCTTGTTAAAAACTAGATAAGAAATTATTATATTGATTTTTTTTTTTTTTTTTTGGAAACGAGACGAAGAGGAAGAGGAGAGCGAATGAATTTTAATGTTTGCCTCTCTTTATAAACATGGTTATGTAGGAATAGAAGACACACCTCCAGAACAGCCCAATGCCGTGCACTGCCTGCTGTGGCGGGTCACGGCGTCCCACCGCAGACAATGCGGTGTCCCACGATGACACCCCCGTTGGACGGCCACACGGCGAGGGGCCAATGGTCCCGTCTCGCCCGGCTCCGGGCAGCCCGGGACACGCATTGCCCCGCAGCAGCTCTCCCGAGCACGGGGGCTGCCGAGGGGGCTCAGAACGAGGGGC
>VZTI01005066.1:274440-520786 GCA_013397865.1 Struthidea cinerea | reverse complement strand
GGTGGCGCCGTGGGCCGGGCGGCGCAGCGCCCGTCGGGGCCGGGGCTGGGACCCTGAGCCGCGCCGGGAGCCGGCCTGGGCTTGGTGATGGCATCCTCCGCGGGCTTCTCCAGCCCTCTGAACGCTGGGAATGCTCGGCTTCCCGGCCGTGCTGGCCGCTCGCTGCCCAGCGGAGGGTCACGGAAGGGCTGGAATGGGACTTCTCCGAGTGTCGTCTCGGAGCAAAGCTGTGTTTGAAACGTGTCGTGGGGGCAGCCTTGAAAACCGAGGCGAAATCTCTGCGAGGTTCAGGAGCCTCTTGGTAGTCCTGCATTCCTGTTGGTTTGATGCTCCCCCGATTTCTTCTGGGGCATTGAAGTGTCTTGGAGAATTTCATAATCAAATGAAATATTTTTAAGTGTCTTTTGCTAAAATGAAAAGTCCGGTTTGTACTTAAACATCAAAGCTGATTCTAATGAGTTCTTAATGCACCCAAACTTTCAGTATTTAGCTGCAGACAGCTGACTGAAATAATTATTTGGTTTCTCTATGTCTTGCCGAAAGAATGGCTTTTCTACCTAATTTTGTAGCTTATTTTTGTAGCACTTAACAAGAAATTATGGATGTCAAAATTATTTTGCCAGCAATAGAAATGCTGTTTAGATAAGGCTAGAGCAATTGGGAAGGTTGATGGCAGGAAGTAAGGACCAGATTCTTATCTGATTTTAATAAAGCCAGTCTGTATAGAGGTAACAGTTATGTCCAAATGCTTTCTTTTTGCTATAGCAACAGTCAGAACTTCAGCTAATTAAGTTCAGCCTCTCTCTGATGTGAAGCTTGTTGGAAATTATTGAAAGCTATTGCAAACCAGTGATTTCTCAAATAAGCTGCGATTTAAGTAGCCCTGAAAACAAAACCAGTAACTGCTTTCGGCAAATTCTTTAATCTTGTTACATCACCATAATTGAATTTTTAAAGCTTTTGTGTTGTGGAGGAAAAAGTTGTGGGCTCACTGCGGGATCTGGCTGTTGCATGTCATAGAAATGCTTTAAACAGTTTCTGCTGTTCTCTGCTCAAATGGCCAAGATGCTTAGTCCCTGTCCTTTTTCAAGGTGACCCTTTTTGCTTGAGTAGCTCCAAAACCTGTACCCTAAAACCTGTGCTTGTCTTTGGCTTGCATCTGCTTGCTGTTCTTCCACTGGGGATACTGCACCCATTTGCTTTAAATTTGAGGCTCTCCCTGTGTGTTGGTGCCTGCCCAGACCCATCTCGCCTTGGAATGCGTGTTTTGCTGTTGCCATCGTGTTTGAGCTGCTTCAGATAACAGTGCATAGCCTGGTGCTGCTGTACTTGTGGAGTCTTTCTTGCTAGAGCAGTGCCAGCTGGAAAGAAAGCTGGAAGGCTGCTCTAGCTCAGAGGAGGAAACCACAACCTTCAGGTAAACTTTTCGGCTTTGCGTAGTATATTCTTTATCATAAGGGCCAATATTTATTCTTTCTTTTCAGCACAACTGCTTGTTTTATGCAGACCTTTTCTTTGCAGGGTTTGATTTATCTGGGCAGCGATGTCCATACAAGCTCAAATCCAGCAAATCGGTGCCTCCCGCAAGCGAGGAAAGGAAATGGATAGTAAAACTTGTCTGAGCTTACAGTGGTGGTCTGGATCTATTCAATCAATTTGAGTTTTTCTGTTGACTTCAGGGGACTTTCAGCCTGCAGTCTGGTAGCTGTATTGTGTGGTGTAGCCGCAGACCGGGTTCTGCAAGGAGCCTTCCCTTTAGCTCAGGGTAAGGCAGTGCTGAGCCATGGTTTAGGATGCCAAGTGACATGAAAATGCTGTGTGACTCCACAGTAAGCTCTCACTTGGCATTTATGGTCCATATTTGTTGCTTGGATGAGGCTATTAAGATATATAATGTATATTAATGTGTCCTGCTCTTGCTGTGACTGAGAGCAATTAGTGTACTGTCAGCATGCAATAACAATAAGTGATTTTTAAACTGTCTAAAGATGTTCTAGAAATTCTAGTTATAAAGCAGCCAGAGTTTCTATCAGGTAGAGTTTGCCCTTTCAGTTTCATCAGTGTTACAGATCCTAATCCAAACACCTTCATGCTTTCTGTCAGTTGTTTACTAAATATACATTAAACTATTGAGTTCCCTGTTTTGCTCCAGGATTGTAATTTCAAGCAGGATATGAGTCAGAGGTCTCTAGAACTGCGATGTTATTTGCTGTGATGGCATCAACTGAGCATACAGAATACCTCTATTAAAGAAAAAAAAAACCCAAACCCTGTGAGAAACAATGTTGCTGTGCAAGAGCAATTCATAAAGTAACAATGTACTTGTCGCTTATTGATATAGTGACTTTGGTTTATTAAACATTTATTTGTAGCCCCAGTTTATTAC
Organism: Struthidea cinerea; assembly: GCA_013397865.1. Lineage (NCBI taxonomy): Eukaryota > Metazoa > Chordata > Aves > Passeriformes > Corcoracidae > Struthidea > Struthidea cinerea. The sequence continues at coordinate 518,400 of VZTI01005066.1, read as the reverse complement.
ATCTGAGGTTCATAATTGGAATTTAGAAAGCCTAATAAATTTTGATTTCATACTGAATGCTCTCCCTTCAGTGTGTTTACATTAGTGCTGAGAAAAGGCATTGCCTGAGCTCTGTGGGTGCTATATACTATGCTCAATCTAGTGATTTGGGCAAGCAAAATACCTGAGACTGTCACTGCTGGTGTAAATGGTCATGGCTCCAAAATTAGGAGTGATGCACCAAGGCTTGGATACACTCTGTAGCAAATACATGGCAAGAAAACACTATAAAATGAGTCTTGTGAAGACAAGGTATGTCATGGTGAGTTAATTCAGCTTGGCTGCATTTTGCCATTAGCAGGTAACCCTCCTTGTTGATGTGTATGGCTCAAGCCAGGCAGCAGCCTGTCCCTCATCCTGTAGAAATGCCATCACTTCATTAAGGGTCATTGTGCTTCATTAACGGTCCGTTTTAGCCTTCCTCAGTCATCTCAGAAATGGTTCCAGGCCTGAATATTCCTTTGATATTTTAATTGTAGAAAGTAATGACACAATCTTGTGTTATTGTAAGTTCAGAGAAAGGACAGCTCCTGGCCTAGCTTCCAGGGCACCAGCACAGGGCTGTGATGTGTGAAACACAGCAGTTCCGTCGGACACCACTTTGAGTAACTGCATTGGTGTTCTTTCCAAATTCATTAAAGAACTACACATGACAAGAACCACTGCTCAAAGTGGAAATCCCTCCAGTTCCCCACAGATGATGTGGGGCTGTGGTAGATTGTTGCCAGGGAAATGGTGCTGCTCTTGAGTGGAGTGAGTGTGGGAGGGATTGGAAATGTCTCTGTTTGGGACAGAGGAATATGAGTGCAGAAATAACAGCCCCAGGTAGGACTCACCTCTGTCATGGATGAAGAAACGTGTCAGCCCCCTTCAGCACAGGGTTTGTTTCATGTCTTTCAAGTTTGGGTATGTATGGTGACCATCTGGGCAGATGTCCTCTGGAGGACAAATGACTGTCCCTGTGTGCTGGGTGTCAGCCGTCAGCCCTGGCTGGCCCTGCACACCTGATTGTAGCTAAGGGGGGTGGCAGTGGCTGTATCTGCTCAAGGCAACGTCATCCTCTGAGTCAGAGGAGAATAATGATATTTTCTGTTACACTGCTGGGAGCCTCCAGTGGTCAGAGAAGCAAAGGTGGGTGTCTGCTGTTTTCCTGAAGATCTGCTGAGGGTACAAGTGTGAGTGCCTGACTGTGAGTGACCCTGTGCTGCTGGGGCTCTGGAGAAGGGATAAAATTCACCCTTTGGCTTCTGCAGTACCACAAGACCATGTTTTGATATGGTTTGCTTTTGGCCACAGAAATCCCAGTACTCTGGTTCTGCAGGTGCTGCGTGGCAACAGGCTGGGATCAGCATGTCCTGAGGAAGATAGTTTTGGGGTGAAATTACTACAGTACGGGAACTCATTGCCAATATACTGGAGAGTGTAGAGCTCCATTGGCATTGACTGAGTGTGGATGGACACTGTCAGCTGAAGCCTCTGTGTTACTGAACCTGAGCTGGGTTTTATTGTAAGATGAATGTTCTAAAACTGTTCTCTTTTTTTTTTTCCCAACAGACTTGAAATGATGACATCAAGGAGCTTTTGGTGCTCTCTTGTATTGCTGGGGGTTTTCCCGTTGGTCACACGGGGATGGGTGGACGCGGACGGGAGCAGAAGGCAGTATTCGGATGCGGAGAGGTTGCATCAAGAGGTACTGTATACCAGCTGCTGCTGCAGCTACAGTTCTCGGGCTTCTGTTCTTGGGCTGTGTTCAGGCTCTCCATACTGCAAACAGAAAGCAAGTGTGGGCTTATCCATGTATATTTGTATTAAACACCTGCTGAGGAGGTCAGTGAAAAACAGTGAAGCAGAAAGTCTTACACTTCTTGTATATACTGACATCATCTGGAAACGAAATTGGGCATCTGGCTATTGTGGAGATGCTGTCTTTGCCCCGAAGACTTTACAGTGTGCTGTGTCCTGGGGCTGCTGACACCAGTGAAGCTAAATTTAACAAGCAAACTGTCCTGGTTCTTCACTTGGGTCAGTGGACCTCTAGGTGAAATCTAAAAAAAGCTCTTTTGAAGGAAAACTGAGCCATAGGTGGTTCTGAAAGAATAAGCAAAATTACTGCCTGAAGTGTTTCCCTCCAGACTTACTGATGTAAAACCTCTCTGAAGCACAGAGCAATAGAAAAGGGAGCGGGGAGCAGTGACTAGTGAGGGGTGATCTCCTTCCACCCCAGTGCCCATCTCAGTGGGACACTGGGACTGGGGCAGGGCAGCAGTGCCTCTTCAGTGCTCAGTCCTGGGCTCTGGGAGTGGAGAAGCAGCTGAGCCTGTTTCCAGTGCTGAGGGTGACAGTGTTGGCTGCTGTCACAGGGGTATGGGTGGAGCAGTCCCTGTCCCAGCCAGGTTGGAGCGGGCTGTCCCAGCAGGACACTGGATTTCTGAACCAGAGCTCAGCACTGCTTGTGGCACAGATGTACACTGAGATTTTCACCAGTTTGAGACATGTGAATAAAGACACAAAAACCTAGAACTGTGACTTTGAGCTGTAAATGATGAATGAATTTTAGTTATTTAATTAGTTCCTTATTTTTGTATGTTTGCTAAATGGTTGCTCAAATGTCCAAAAGTGGGAGATGGTACAGGAGGACAGGGAAAGGACACCTAGCTATTTTTTTAGCTGCCATTGCCTTGAACACTTATGTGCTGGCAGACACATCAGTCAGTGCCAGTCTAATGATAAGCCCTTGATGGATTCATGTTGCGATTGGATCTATTTAAGCCTTGGAATTTGGTTCTAGTTGGAGAATCCCATTTCTCCCAGTCACATCCCGTCTACAAATACCCAGTTACCTGCATTATAGTTTAAGCCAATTAAAAAGGTGCTTTTTGCTGCTTAGCAGGGCTCAAAAGTAATTTCAATGGTATTGGATGTTCTGCAGTTCTGAGGTCTGTTTCAGGTGTACTTTGTCCTTGAGGTATCCAACCTCTGTTCTGTAAAAGAGAAGGGAAACGGTTCCCTTCCACACCTCCACTGTTATTTTGCTGCTGTGTAGGCTCAGGTAGTACACTGGCACTCTGTTAAACCTGTTCTTGCAGAATCTCTGATCACTTTTGCTTTTTTATTAAAAATTATTAAATATTTTGCATTCTTGTGCAGTTAAAAAAATCTCATTCTTCACTAATGCACATTAGTTTTGATATTTTTTTTAAGAAAGTTGCTCTGAGGAATTAAATTCATTACTCAATTTACTTTAATGTAAATCATAGAACTATTATATTACTTAAAAGACATTAATTCACTTGATCTTTCTCTAAAGACCGTAACGTATTGTACCAATTACTTGATCTTGCTTGAGGTAGAAGGATCTCAGCTAAAAGTGTATTTGCTCAGGTTTGCACAGAATTTAACAAGTGTGAATATTAAAGTTATGAATGTACAAAGAATGCGGTTAAAATAGATTCAAGAACTGTAAGTTATAATTCAGATTTTTGAAAAAATATCTGTACAGAAAGCTTGTTTCCACAAGAAATAGTGTTTATACAGTGTGGCACCAAACACCAAAATTAATCTGAAAGCCGTGAGCATAGCTTTCAGGTAGGTCAGTAAAACTGAGATAAGCACCTTTTGAGAGTAAACAGAAGTTACTTTCTCTTGCAGAAAATAATTTAGCTGTAATTCTTTTTTAATAATAACAGTTACCTGAAACCCTTTTCTAGAGTTATTGGGCTTTGTTCAATTTGGAGCTCCTTATCCGTGAGAAGTTTGTTAGGTTCCAAATTTTATGGTTTAATTAATATGTAGATCCATTAACATGCATTTAAAAAATATTGAATCACAACTAGAAATGCTCCTAGCAATTCACTAAAACCGCTTTAAAAATGAGCAAAGTGTTAATTTACAGGTCAAGTAATTTTGAAGTGTGCTCTGATGGAAAATTCCTGTGAACCTCATCAAAGCAAATACATAGGTATGGGTCACTGACCTTCACTAATACTTGTTCTGATCTACATAGGAACAAGTTTACTGAATCAAAAACATTGCTTAATTTATGTTCAGATTGCTAAATCGATTTCTTCATGGTATGTGGGAGAATTATTGCAGTTGTGCTTTGAATTTATTAAAGAAAATAAGACTACAAGTCCTTCTGAACAGAAATCAACACTTTAACATAACAATGGTGTGTGTTTTTCTTGATGCACAGCTTTTCACCCCCCAAATTTGTGGGGTGTTCCTGAGAAGAGGTTTGTTTTCTGAAATACTTTTAGTCCTGATTAGAATAGTTAATAAATCTGTATATGCAGTATGAAATTCCAGTTTCAATGAAAGTGCTAAAATAGAACACCTAATTAAAAAAAGGACAGCATTAGTATTTGACTAGAAAGCTGCAAACCAGTTGTCTGGCTTGTATTAATTTTGGAGAATACTGCTGTGTTTCTGTGAAACTTCTCACAGGCTGTTTCCAGGGGTTGCTGGAAAGCTCTTGAAGCTTCTGGGCATTGCATGTGGACTTGTGTGCAGCTTCTCAGGGTTGAACCATGATAGGACTAAATCCTATTCAGTGGAATACATGCCAAAATACCAGCTATATAGAGCTCACCATGCTGGGATGTTGTTTTTGGACAAGTTTTTGCCTCTGCCTTCAGCAAGTCTGATTGCATGTTCAAGTTGTAAGTTCTAGAGGTGACTACAGTTCATGGGCAGCTCTGTGCTGGCTCAGAAGGGCTTTGGGTGGTCCATGACACACCAGGTGATGCGACCTGGGGTCACCTCTTCCTTCTAGAAAGGAATTCTCAAAAAACGTAGCTTTCTGACTCATTGCCAGTGGTGGTGAAGAGAGTTTCCAGTACAAGCTGAAAAGAGAAAAACGGCCTGGATCTGAAATAACGGAGTTTGGGTTTGGAGGGGAACTTGGCCAGGAGGTTCTGGTGGAAAGCCCATGGTGCTAGTCCGCTCAGTTTCTACAAGGTAATCCACACTAGTAGCTCAGGCTGATTTTTTTCAGCCTCCTGGATGCAAAGCATCTTATTAAATACTGAAATTTGACAGCCAGCTTCCCTTCTCCCATTCCCTGCTCTCTCTGTGAGAGGCTGATTTCCTGTGCGTGCTGAAGCCAGGCTGGTTTTGCCATGGTTCTTGGGGCAGGCTTTGCATCTCCTTTTCTCAACCTAAAATGAACAGAGCAGTGCTGCAGGTCTTCTTCAGCCCTTCCAGGAGCAGAGCTCCTCTAACGCAAGTCATCACAGAGCTGCATTTTGGAAATTTGAATTGTGTTATGTTTTCTGGGGCACTGCTGGTGGGTAGCTTGAATAATATTGTCCTAGCTTGATAGTGTGAGAGTGGAGAATAATCCTGTGTTGTGGCACATGGAGAATTGTTTTGTGCTGCATTGTTAAATATTTGAATGTCACCAAGCTCCCAAGCAGTGACAGTAAAGACCGGCAGGCGTTCTGTGGTCTGCTGAGGGCTACAGAACCATAACTGCTTCTGTGATTTTGTAGAAATACTTAATTGCTTTAATTTGGCTTTCATGCCATGCTTTTTTGCCACCCATCCTCCTACTTAAGAAGTCTCAGGAGACTGTGCACAGCCCCGCATGCTCCTGTGGGGAGAATAGCTGTGTCCCTGAGGATGCTCCTCTGCACAGAGCTCACAGGTGATGCTCCATGTGCTCATTTTTCAAGGCACCATAACTTTCTTCTCGCTGGCATTTGGCAGGTATTGGCTCTGTTGGCTATCTATTGTTTTTGTTCATTATTACTTGAAGGAGAGTGTAGATTCCCATCCCTGGAAGTGTTCAAGGCCAGGTTGGATAGGGCTCTGTGCAACCTGGTCTAGTGGAAGGTGTTCCTGCCTGTAGGAGGGGGTTGGAATTTGATGATCTTTAAGGTCCTTTTGAATTCAAACCATTCTGTGGTTCTATGTTTCTATGGCACCTGAACTGCTTAAAATCTCCAAGTATAAATGTACTGCAAACAGCTGGATCAGACCAGCCCTTCAGTGCCCTCCTGCCCAGAATAAACCATTTTTCTCGAGTCTACTCACAGCCTCAACTGTGCTTGTCTAAGAGTATCAATTATTGCTAAAATTCCTAGTTATATTCAGATTCTTAAATGTTGCATCACTTACTGCTGCATCTGAAGACCACAGCAGGTTATTCAGAGCAGCAGAAAAGTCATATTTCCTAATCTGACAGACTAGGAAATAATTGGTTTTGGAAAGTAAAAAATTGCAAAGGCTTTTGATACAAGCTTTTTGCTTCTAATTCAAATAGAGACACAATTTCAGAGCATGAGCTTGGAATAAAACAAGTACAGTGCATCAATTTTATATACAGTTGAAGATCTAATATTCTGGTATTTATTTTAGTTCTTAATAGTAGTAATATATTCTCTACCATGTGAGTGTTGTCTCTGCTTTTCAGTTTGGAGAAAGGAAGAATCAGATTCAAATTTAAATCTATACTGTGCGACAGCCTGCTCCTGTTTCAAGCATTAATGAAAGTACAGGGAGACTAGACTTAAGTTTATTTTTGTATCACTTTTGGTATGTAGTGATAATTCACTCCTTGTTACCTGCATTTATGTGGTATCTCTAAAAAGCAGTAATTGCTATTTTGTAGAGCATCCTAAATCTTAACAGGTATATTATCTCTGTGGAGATGAGAAGCTTTCGCTCTGAGTGCTGGTTACCAGAGCATCTGCAGTTGAAGGTGCTGTGGAATATTTTGATAATATTTGTGTTATGCATGTTGAGCTCCTTTCTCTGCATCCCCAACCTCCCCTCCACTTTCTTCTGTGTACTCAGAGAGCTTAATAAATGCTGTATCTTATGGGATGCTCTTGTGCTTGAAGTACTAGAAAATGTGAATGTTGGAACAAGGCAGGTACTGTATACTTGAATAACAGCAGAAAATGAGAAGCATTTTGGTTTACATAAATGGTTATGGCTCAATAGTGAGTGTCAGGGATTGTCAAGATGCATCTAAAGCACAATACAAAGATGAAACCCACTTGTTCGCGGTCCCTTACAGAACAAAAATCCTGCTTCCTTTATGATTTTTAAACTTCTGGCAGGATGCAGTGTGTGATACCTCGTGGTGGTTCTGCACTGCCCGGTTTGCTGGGGGCTGTCACCTTCCAGCTGAGAGAACAGGCGCCCTGCTGCTGCATGGGAGCAGCTTGTGGTGCTCTGGATGTTAATGACCTTGAGTTTTGGGGGCTTGGATGCTGGCCCTGGGGAGCAGAGGGATGTGGGCTCGTGGTGCCTGGCTCTGTACTGAGCTGTGGCACAAACTGACTGCAGGGATCAAATTTCAGTAAGTTTTTCTCGTGTCACAGTTGAGCAACTGTGAAAAATCATACTGAGATGGGGAAATGCTGGTGTGATTCTGAAGAAGAGAATAGGACCAGAGTAAACCATGTTGCAAATATAAAAGGAATCAAGGCAATCTTAACTTGGCTGTGATGTGGCAGAGGGTTAAACTTTCTGATACTCTGTTTAGAAGCCACTCAGCCTTAAAAGACTAAATGTTGAGCTTTTTTTTTCTTTTTTCCAAATGTAGCCTATTCTCCCTTTGAAACAAAGGCTGTAGCATTAGTTTTTAAAGGAAGACAGGTCTGTTTGAAGTACTTTTGACCACCAAGTAGGGGAATTCTCAGTTTTTTAGATTAGCAAAGGTACATCCACAAATTTGGGATTTCTAAAAACAGCCATCCCACAAGCTTCCCCATGACAACATGGAAATTTATGGAGCTATACCTGGGTTTCTCATCTGGAGTCCAGAAATAGTAGTGAGTAAATCAGAGATGCAGCAATTATCTCAATTAGCTACCGTATGGATGAGCAGATGATACTGTGTGATGTGAGACATCAGAATTTCTCTCAGTGTTTATACCAGACAGGACAAATCTAAATTGCCTGTGTCTGTACCGATACCAAGCTTTCTCCAAACAGTAGCATGTGATCTATTTTTTTTTTCATGCCTGATCAAAAAAAAAAAAAAAAAGGTGGATGATCTCTGCCTGATTAACATGGGGTTTTTTTAAAAAATATTCTGTGTTCATGGCTGTAAACAGAAAATCCTGACTGTCAAACTAAGCTGTGTATTAGTCATATATTGTGCTGATGCTCCAGTCCCCATGCAGAGTGTCTCACCAGCCCTGTACTGGGTGTCATTTCATAGAATGGTTTGGGTTATAACTCATCTAATTCCACCCCCCTGCCATGGGCAGGGACACCTTCCAGTAGACCAGGCTGCTCCAAGCCCTGTTCAAACCGGCCTTGAGCACTTCAAGGATGGGGCAGCCACAGCTTCTCTGGGCAACCTGTGCCAGGGCCTCCCCACCCCCACAGGGAGGAATTTATTCCTAGTATCTAATCTAAATCTGCCTTCTTTGCTTGACCCCTCACTGCAGATATGGAGCAGAAGGCTCTGAAGGGAGGAAAAAAAATCCATGGCATGGTAGTCCATTAATAGGAACAGCCACTTCTTTATTAATTTGCTAAATGAGTTAGGACTGTATATTTAGAAATTGTACAGCAGTTAGGCTGATCCTGAGAGCAGGTCCCTGGAGACCTGGGGTGTGCAGAGGTAACATCTGATTTATTGTGAGACCCAGCATGAGCTCAGCTGCAGGGACCGGGTTTGATTTATCTGCTTGCACTGCTGTGTCTCCCGCAAAGGGTCTGGTAAGGCCAGCAATGCAGGGAACTTGTGGATCTGGAATGTTACCTGTTCTTCTGCATCTCTTAATCTGCTGCATTAATTGGTTTTTTGCCACTGATTGTGGGGGGTTTCTAGGTTTGTGGGGTTTTTTTTAAAGTTTTGGGGTCTTTCGGCAGAGTCTCCTATATTAAATTTTGGTCATACAAAGGGGTGCCTTTTGACTAAATCTAAATCAGTATTAAAGGGCAAGAGACTGAAACCATTGCAAGGTTATCTGATGGGTTATTGTGCTTGAGGGCAGTTGGTATCTGTTTGGTATCTGCTTTGGTGATCCATGCTCAGCATCATTCCATACTGGGATCAGAGGCCAGTAACAAACAGGGATGGGAAATGCACAGCCATGTCCAAATCTCTAAATACTGAATTCATCCCAGGAACTGTTCAAGGCCAGGTTGGATGGGACTAGTGGAAGGTGTCCCTGCCTGTGGCAGGAGGTTTGGAACGAGATGAGCTTTATTGTTCCTCCCAACCCAAACCATTCTGTGATTCTACACAGAACAGCCTGAAAGTGGTTTTGCTGCTTGCATCCATTGCTAATGACCGTTGGTACACCTGTTTGTGGCACACTGGCTACCAAGCACTGTTTTATGGTGTGTATTCCCTCTGTGGTGTTGTGTTTTAACTCTGCACAACGAAGTTCCCAATGCTCTGTGTTTGTTCTGAATGAAATCTGGTTTATCACTAGTGCTCTGCTCATCCATGGGCCCATGATTCATCTTTAATCAGGAGATAATAACAAACTAGTTATTATGCCTTGGCATTCGTTTTGTAAGAACAGAAAAGGGCTTTGTGCAAACCAGTTGTTAAATTGCATCAGATTCACACAGGTGTTGGTACAACACAGTGCAGCTACAGGGGAGTGAAGTGTGACAGCAGGTAGTGAACTCTATTTGATTTTTTCATCCCTCCTAATCCAGGTAGAATTATTTATCATACTTGGTGACACTGGGGTGCTTGGTCTTTTGAAGATGCAGTTTAGCTACATGTCTGCTGAAAGGCAGTCCTGAAGCAAACATACTACATTGATTTCCACATATATTTTAGGCACTTCAGATACAGAACAGAAGGACCTTTCATTCTGTATTCAATTGGCTAACATTAAAAAGTAGGAAATAGGTGCTAAAAGTGAGCCTTGACAAATAAAATTGTTGTACTGCACTAATGAAATGCTATTTAAAGCAGTACATGAGGAAGCTTTTTTAGAAGGGATGGAAAATCCAAAACATTTTTTTCCCTTCAAAGCAGATGATTTATGCTATGATAAAATTAGATTTTTAGTTAAAGGAATTTGCAGTCATTAAATGGTGCCCATGAAATAAGTCTCATTTATAACCATCTGCTTTATGGCTTCTGCAGAAAAGTATTCCTCAGGCAATGCATTCAAGAACTTTAGTGTCATTTTTATCAAAATAGTTTAGTTCTCTACTGGTAACACTATTAAAACCTTTGAAACCTCTGGGGTTTTTTTTTTGGTTTTTTGTTTTTTTTTTTAACTTGAGATCAGTATCATCCTCTTCAAGAGAAGTCTACCTGGAGCTGATACCTTTTTGTGCTGTACTTTAAGCCCTACTGTGGTTGCCAGGTATTTTTCCATTTTTGTGCACCCTCCTGAAATCTTGAGCATTCTCAGTGTCACTGGAGTTTTCTCCATGGAAGGAATGTTTTGGGGGACGTACCAAGTGCTGCTGTTTTCCCAGGAATGAGAAGTGATGGCTTGCAGCCTGACCTCATGTTCTCCCATTGCAGTTCTAACGAGCTTTTCCTCTGAACCCTGCATGTGCTTTTGGGATAGTTTATATTCATCAGAGCTTACAATTATAAGGGGAACAGAGTAAAAGAAGGGAAGCTTTGAAGACCATCCTTTGTCTTTCACGATGTCTGTGCAGACATGGAAATAACAAAAAGGCATTTTGTAAAAGTGAGCTGACGCTTGGATTTTTTTTAGTAGAGTCTTGATAGTCTATTTCCTTTTGATCAATATAATAGTTGTGATTAGTTTTAGTGTTTCTAAGCTTTTGAACTGCAGAGAATTCAAACAGCTTGTTAGTGTGAGGGACTCTGGGGGACTTAAAAAGTATTCTTCCCTTTTGCATATATTGCATGTACACAGGCCTAATAATAGCAGCTGTAGCTGAGTTTTTTTATCCTGTGCCCCATCTCTCAAACTAATATTGTGAAAATCTCAGAGAGGTCCCTGGAGTATAACTGGCTGCACAACTCGGAGCTCTGCTGCCTAAAGAGGATAAATGCTTTGAAGTCTGTACTAATCCTGAATGCCATTTTACGTATTGCTCAAGATCACTGAGGTAGTATCCTGCAGGGAATAATGACAGTATTTTTATAAGCAAATACCCATTTTGGGTTTATCCCCCAAGCTGATTTGAAGGGTGCCAAGGAGACCATTCCTGCTATTCTGATCCTTCTCGAGTTTGGTGAAAGCTTTGTTTTGAGGATGGCAGCTTGTGGTCATGTGAAGGAAGGAGAAGCAGCATCTGCTGCCTGCACAAGTGGTGACAAAGAACAGTGTAAGCTGTCACCATGTTTGGGCCAGGACATGGGTGATGTGAGGTGGCCCCTGGCCTGGAGGATACCTCAGCTGTGGCTCTGTCCTGCCCTGGGACTTCCCAGGAGAGGTTCTGGGAGGGGGCAGGAGGCAGAAAGGAGCATTTCTGTAGGCAATAAATGGGTACCTACAGCACTGCAGTGTGTGGTGCTCAGAGCCTTCACTTCTTCAGGCTGAACAATCCCTCCTCTCTTGGTCTGTCTCCACAACACAGGTACTCCAGATGGTCGTCACAATTCCACTATTTCTAATACTGGCTGCAAGAAGTAATTCGAACGATGGAAATTTGGACATATTTGTAATTAACCCATAAATAATGTTACTGTGTGGAATTAAATATTTATTCCTCTGAAGTCTCACCATTAGTATAAGCAGATAGTGTCTGGAAATGCAATACCTTTTGACACAGTGTCATTTTAATACAAGTTTCTATATTAGAGATGGTCGTGAGGAGTTGCAAAAAATATGGCAAATTATGTAGGTGTGCATGGATTGAAATGAGCCCTCAGCTTTAAGCATGAGTAGTCCAGTGGCTTTGAAATTATTCAGATATTTGACGAAACCTCTGCTAAAAATATCTGTAATGGCTCCTCCCTCCTCAACCCCACATCTTTGGTGTAATAATAATGCTCCTAACTGTTCCGTTTTAACATCAATAGAGAAAAAAAAATCCATTTTCAAGACAAATGTTGTGTTTTACAGTGCAATTTATTGCACAGTGATGAATCATTTTAGGTGTTATATTTATCCATTAAATATCTGTGGACAAACGGAAATGTGAGCTTGTAATTACTCCTCAGTTATTGTAGTTATTGAGCTTCAGAGATGCTTCCCTGGGTCAGTGACTAATATTTTTAGGGGGGTTTGTTCATCCTGCCTTTGAACAATTCTTGTATTTAATAAAAAACACCACAAAAAATTCTCTTTTTCCTTATAGGACTCCAGAAGGTTTGAAGTTGCAAGAAGAAAAGGTAGGAAAACCAGTTTTCTTTGTGTGTGTGTGTTGGTGTTGAGTATTCTTGCATTAACTTTTTAAAACAAGCATGAGTTCACAAACTTGAAAGGTTGTGCTGCTGGGGGATTTCCAACAGTCTGTGCCTGGCACTTGTCTGACAGTTCTTAGTGTTGCAAATTGTAGATTTTTTTTTTTTCCAATGAAAAGCTGCTCTTTTAGCACAAAGTTGCATGATGCTGTTGGGTGTGCACATCAAGATTCAGGTGCTGGCAGGGCATCTAAATGTCTTTAAGCTGAAGGAAGATAGTTTTGATTAGGTATTAGGAAGAAATTCTTCCCTGTGAAGGCAGTGGGGCCCTGGCACAGGCTGCCCAGAGAGGTTGTGGCTGTCCCATCTCTGGAAGTGTCCAAGGCAGGTTGGACGGAGCTTGGAGCAACCTGGGATAGTGGAAGGCATCCCTGCTCATGGCAGGGGGTTGGAACTGGATGAATTTTCAACTTTCCAACTCAAACCATTCTGTGATAAACTCTGACCCTGGAGTGTTTAGGGAGAAAAAGATGCAGACAAGGCTTTCCATGCGTCAGCCCACCACCAATGCAACCAAAGGTGCATTGATGCTCCAAGCTCAGATCCTGCTCCTGGGAACTCTGCTGCCTCAGTAAGTAATCGGCTGCTGCCAGGAGTGGCTCTGTGATGGCTCCTGTCAGCTGGGGGAGAATCGGCCATCAAAGAGGTCATTCTGGTTGTCATTAATTTTGATTTTGTCCAGCAGATGTTTTCTGGATCAGGCAGTTGCTTTCCTCATCTGTCTTGGTAGAATGTGAAGCAGGTGGCACTTTCCTGTTCAATGGATTAATGCATTCCCTGTTGCCTTCCAGCAGCTTCTTGAATTGCTTCAGGCATCCCATATGTTGGGAAGAGGTTATAGCTACAAATGTTTTACTGCATAAGCAAAGAAGGTTAGGTCCAGGAGTAACTTGTCATTTGAGCAAGTAATCTCCTTTTTTTTTTTTGGCTGTGTTTTTGTGTTTTTTTTCTTCTGTGAGGCTGAGGCAGCAGAGAGGCTTGAATGAATTAAAAATACATCTGTTGCTAAAGGTGAAATCTGTTTAGTTTAGATGTCCAGTGCGTGTGTGTGTTTGATCAAACTTCTGCCTCTTTCCATGAAGAAATCCAGTTTCATTGTACTTCTCTCAGCCTCAAACTGAGGAGGGCTTTTGGGTGGGTCAAGGCTGCTTTGAGATGCAGAAAAGCATCTTGGCATTGTGGATGTGGACACATTTCAGTCATGCTCTGGCTGCGGTTTGTGGTGCAGTTCATTGTAGGCACGGAGACTGAATCCAGTCCCGTGGATGTACCTCTAGTCCGGTTTCAAATATGAGTTTACTACTCATATTTCTACTTCCAAAGTTTTCTTCCCAATGAAAGTAACCAACACATATGAGAGCTTAAAGATAGCAATTTTTGAAATCAGGATTGAATTTACAGATCATGTGGGTGCTTGGAGACTGTTACTTCAGAGCAATAACTGGATTTGGTGATCAGTGCCTCAAGACACCAAATTTCCAGGCTAAGTGAGGCTGGTTTCTCATTGCTTTCAGAGGATGGGTAAGACTTAACTTTCATCTGGAGGGGCAAAACCATGATTTTTTTTCACAAGTGAATTCAATATTATGGACTTCTGTTAGAAGCTTCTTAGACCCATGGCTGGAGTGAAGGGGATGGCAAATGAGGGAGTTGAGGTGTATAGATAAATTTGGCTTGTGCCCAGCAAGGCAATAATATGTGAATTATCAAGTCTGTCTGAAGAACTGCAAACTCCTCAGAAGTCAAGAAAATGCTAACAAACATGGTAAATACCTCTTGATCACAAAAGCCTGTGGATTTGCAGAGCTACCTGGGGATTTTCAGCAATGTTTAAGTATCTTCCTCTCTGGAGTTATTCCTCAATAGTGCCTATAAAATAATTCAACTAAAGGCTCCTTCAGAAACCTCTTCAGTATTAAAATGTGCACAGAGCAGATACCATTCAGTGCCAGGAAAAAAAATAACAGGAGGGTCTGAATGTTTATTATGCACACAAAAGAATTTTATATAAATTTTGTGATATGGGATGAGGTGACTTTAAGATTCAGGCCTTTTTCCCCCTAAAAATGGTAATTTTTGCGGATAATGGTTTTCACCTGAGGAAATGAGATGATTGGAAGAGATTGGGGGTTGGGGGCTTATCCTTGTTCTGTTCCCTTGGTGGAAATTTTCGCTTTCTCTTGGAAAGCTGAAAAACTAAAAAATATTTTGTAGAAACACCCACAGAGGTGAGAGCTCAGCAGATTAACTCTGTATCTGCTTTTATCATCCCAGGCTCATGGATGATCCAAGGTGATTGAAAAAAGACCTTTTGGTGAAAGGTGGGACAATCCAGGTTTACACTTTTCAGAATTTTTATTTATTTTGGGACAAAAGGTTTGAATCCTTTAGATTTAAAGCAGACCCTTTTCTTTCAGAGGGAACAAAGCCTTGATTTTTGTTGAGCATGAAAACACTTTTTTTCCTTTTTTACTTGTGGATGAGTGTAGTTAGACTGGGAGGCTTTTGGTTTCCAAGGTGTCAGGATTACATATGCTGGAGAAATTTTGAACCTGCTCCAAAGCCCATTACAGTCAATGAATGGTTTTCCTTTGACGTCCATGGCATGAGATCAGCAGTAATTACATGATCTTTTAATTGCTGTGGTATGGAGGAGAGATGCTTCCCTGACTGCAGCTGGCAGCCACCTCTCAGTGATGTTTGGAGACTGATTTTCTTGTCAATTGAAATGGAAATGGCTGCAGAACTGTTTTGTTCCTGGGATGCCTAACTGGTGTGCAAATATTACCCTTTTGACTAAAAATAATTTTTTAATCAAAAAAACCCTCAATCTAGGATTTGATTAGAAGCTGCAGGAATATTTTCCTAAACTCACTTGAAATTTGGCTCTGAGTTGGTCATACACGTGACCCACTCTGGTATCCATCTGAATTATGCTCATGCAGTGGAAGCCAGAATATGGGGTCGGGTGCCAGCTTTTGTGTTGTGCTTCGAAAACAAACAAACAAACTCCCAACCAGCCGAAAAACCTCAAAAAACAAACTCAAGGAACCCCAGCATGTGATAAACAAGCACAGGATTTGAATACCATCTGTCTATATTGCTCTGTTGAACTAAAATCAGGGGGCAAGTTTGAGTAGGCAGATCTTTTTTCCACTAACTATTTTCTCTTTTCCCATTTTTGTTATTTTTTCGTAATTTTTCCTGCCCTTAGTGCACAGGAAAGGGGAACTGAGCCAAAAGGTGAAGAACCTGCACAGTCCTATCAGCTGTCCAGGGCAGCGTAATACTGCAGGAGAGCACATGGGCAAGAGCAAAACAGGAGTAGGGAGCTGAGAAAAGCAGCAGTTTGTGCAGATCATGTGGACACAGCAGGCGTTTAGTGAAGAGGATGAAGAGAGTACTGAAAAGGATGAAGTGTCAGAATGGTTGGGGTTGGACGGAACCTTAAAGCCCATCCCATTCCACCCCCTGCCGTGGGCAGGGACACCTTCTGCTATCTCATGTTGCTCCAAGCCCCATCCAACCTGGCCTTGAACACTTCCAGGGATGGGGCAGCCACAGCTTCTCTGGACAACAAGTGCCACTGTCTCACCACCTTCACAGGGGAGAATTTCTTTCTAAAATCTACCTAATCTGAGGAGAAGACCCCATGCAGGAAGCTGGGAGATTGAAGGCTGTGTGTTAGATTGGAAGAAACACAGGACCAAGCTTGTAGAGAGCACCTGCAAACATCAGGCTGGACAGTGGCAGGGTTTAAAATTAAAGATTGGTGACTTTTCCCTGTGTAATGAGTGTACATGAATGTACAGTGCTTACCTGTTGCTGTGTTACACCATACAGCTTATATACATAGAAGCCACATACATTTATATCTTTCAAATTCCCCATGTCTGGCAGAACAGAGCCTCCAGTGGTTTCCCCAATTATTTTAATGGCAAGAACACAGGAACTAATTCTGCAACTTCTGGAGCTGACAAATGTTCCTATTTCTGTTGGCACTGTGGGGCTGAAGGATGCTGAGTACTAGAACAAATTGTCTGCTGTGTAGAACTATGCCGAAGCATATGTATAGTCACATTAAGCATAAAGAACCAGGTCTTCAGAAGATAGAAATAAGCAAAGCTCTGCTGAATTAATGGACCACCTTTGCTTTTTACTGGCTGAGATTCTCACCCGAGCACTTAAAATTTTTAATTTGTTTTTATGTTGTTCACAATCATCCGTTCAACAAATTAGTGTCAAAAGATGCTTTTGAAAGCATTCAGCCAAGAAATGTTCAAGCAAATTGCTTCTGCTCTGACCATATAATCTTATTAAATGAGATGCAACTCTAGATTTATTCAGACAGATGACATCACACTGCCATAAAGATACAAACTTTGAATATCTGGTTTGAATTAAAACTTCTTTGAATTGGCACTTCTCTGAAGTTTTCACAAGCTCTGTGTTGTGGATGTCCTGTTTGTATTTGTGTATGTTTATTACAGATACACAATCCTCATTGTTACACTATGATTCCTAATCACAATGAGGAGCAATAGAATATTATAGTACACCCTGAGCTTTCCCAAGTTGCCAGAGTTTTACTGAAAAATCTTTGCATCAATTAGCAGTGGTAGAGGATCCGGCCAACAGCTTAAGAAATATTTCATTATTCTCCATTTGACATCAATTATTATGTCCTACATGAAAAACTGACTCGTGGCTATAAAACAATAGTGCCCTTCAGAAATTCTATTTACTTTGTCCTTTCTTTTTGCCCACTTCAAATTTTTGCCTCTCCATGGAAGATGACAGGAACTCTAAAATTGGCAGAAATCTTAAGTTGTTCTCCTCAAATCCTTCAGGAATGCAAAGTGGTCAGCTGTAATTACTTTTGTAGTAAATCACCTATTAATTTCCCATTATGTTGGTTTTTTTCCTGTTACTGGAGTCCAAAAACTGTGTGGTTTTTTTCTTATGACTTGGTCAAAACCCACCAAAAATCAGTAGCCGTGCCTGTGTTGCTCTTTGGAAGCAACTGTACCCCAAGGATCTTGTCTGGCTATCCCATTTACATCCAGATGATATGATATATAAATAAATATTTGTATGTATATGCTCTGTATAGTGTTGGGTGTTCAGAAACATCCTCAGGACGTATCTCAGGACATTCCTCCAAAGTCTGAAGGACAGCTTTTACATTAAAAATACCTGTTTTGTTGAGTCACAAGTTGGGATATTTTCCATGTTTATTAGACTGGTTTTAACAATTACTCAGTCTCTACTTTGAACAAAGATTTTTTTATCTCTGTCCATCTCAGATGCTTTATTTTCATAGAAAGGTTTATTATCTCTGGCTTTGCCATTCACTGACAACTTATGCTTTGAAATCTGTTACCCAGGGAAGGACATTTGGGTCAAAATATTAATCTCACGTTTAGTGCCTGTTTCTGAGCTTTTGAAACCACAGCTTCTCACCTTTTTTTATACTTCATCCCACTTGAACAGCCTAGCCCTAGTTGGGAAGGGGCAAAGTTGTTTGCTCCCACACGTCTATCAGCAGTGGTGTTTAATTATAATTTGGCATATTTTGTGCTTTTAAGTGGCAGGAGTTAAAAGAGGGAGTAAAACCATGTGGCGGGGGAAGAACCTTAAATGATCAACACATTAGCCGGCATTAGGCACAGTAGTAAATTAAACAGGAATGGGAATGCTGCTGGGCAGTCTTACTGTTGCTGTTGGTATTGCACGTGTTTGGGACGAGGAGCAGAGAATGCAGCCTAACCAGGGAGTTTCTGGGCAGCTCCTGAACCAAACAGGGCTGGTCCTGGTGGTCACATTGGCTGACAAATGACTGTTCATGGAGGTGGATTACTTCTGAAAATGTGAATGCAGCTGTGGTTTAGCCCAGCTTTGCCATAGGCGTAGCAAACCCCTTGCATGCCCAGCTCTCTGACTGGTGGAAGCAGAGTGGTTTTGCAGAGTTAAGGTTCTTGTAAATGAATCCATCAGTTTCTGTAGTTAAGTACTTTGGGGCAGGAGGAGGAATGAATTCTCTTCATGGCAGAATGGGCATGACTGTAGTAAGTAAATATAACAGAGTGTGGCTTTGCTAGAGCAGCAGATTGATGGACCTGAAGGAGCCGAAGTTAAAACTTCTTGAGTGGCAGGAAATCAGGAAGCTGTCTCCAGCAGTAGGTTCGATCAGGGAGCTTGTAGGCAAACTTAGGAAGTGGACAGACTTCAGCTCCCAGTGTGGGAAGAGGGAGAAGATGGGGATGAGCCAGAAACCTATAAGGCCTTGTGAGGATTTATAGGGAGATACAAAATAACATATATGTATTCCATACCACCATACATCATAAATAAGTATCCCCAGTGCAGAGTGCTGAAGTTGGATGTGCCTGAAGGCATCTCTGTTTTTCCATCTGAAATCAGAACGAACTGTGCTGATTTGGCAGCTGAAAAAGCTGCCTGTGCTGTTGGCTTCTGTCATCCCTCGATTCCACAGGTTTCTCTACTTTTTCCATCTAAACTGGGCGGTCTTTTGGAAGATGACACTTTGTCCTAAAAACCTTGTTTTGGCTGCATCCTTCAGCCCCCCTCCAAAGCACTTTTCTCTAGCTGACCCAGAGCTGTAAAGCAGGACTGGTTTGCACTGGTCTTCTAAGGTAACCTGTCTTTAAGAATAAGAGAACGTATTTTCAGACATATGGGCTTTTCTTGACTTAAGTATCATTAGCAGCAGCCAGGTTGAAATACACAGTGAGGTTTGAAGTCCTGTTGGATTTGATTGTTTGATTGTTTTCAGTGGTGCACTGTTCCTTCTGTGAAATACTACTTTTGTGTCCAGCCACGTAACTCTGGTGAAATGCTGTTGTTACAGGGAGCATTGCATGGTGTGGAAGCCCCTCTCATATGAAGCAGACGTGTGATGCTTGCCCATGATATCAAAAGGTGCAAATGCACTGTAACCCCAGAGTTTTCAGACCAGCTATAACATAAACTCATTTGTAAGGGCTGAATAAAAAACTGGCGGCAGATGTTTCTGATAATGGCAGTATAATGTAATATGCAAACACTCTCCAACAAATCAGTTTATTCAGCTTGTCGTAGATATTAGAAAAATGAGTAAACTCGGACTTTGAGACAAAAGACCCAAAGTCCAGGATTGCTTCTGGGTCCAGTCAGAGTTTTGAGTCATGATTTTTGAACATGCTACTAATCTACTTAATATGTATAAGAGCATGGTGTATTTTCAATTTCAGACTTAATAGGTTTCAACATGCCATTTTTTCCTGAACTGAGCCTTAACTGTAAGGTAGAGCAATTGGGTTAATATTTTTGGAGCTTCAACTCACTGCTCAAATAGGAGCTAAAAATAAGAGAGGCATAACCATCTTTGTGTTCTCTTAGTTCAGGTACTTACTCCCAGGTGGTCCTGGCCTTGGCCTGTGGAAGATGCAGGTGTTGAGCCTGTCACTGGGTTAGCCCAGCTGGGGGTGGTGGTTTGTGGCAGGGGAGGCTCTAACAGGGCTCTGGTGGCCTCTCCTGGAGGTGACCACAGCAGTGCCTGAGGCCGTCAGCGATCCTTGCAGTGCTTAACTGTGGGGCTGTTATATTCTTCCACCACATCCAGCTCTAGCCAAACCCTGTGGGATCATGGAATCCCAGAATGGTTTG
The DNA here is from genome assembly GCA_013397865.1 of Struthidea cinerea. Classification (NCBI taxonomy): domain Eukaryota; kingdom Metazoa; phylum Chordata; class Aves; order Passeriformes; family Corcoracidae; genus Struthidea; species Struthidea cinerea. Next base: position 498,371 of record VZTI01005066.1, on the reverse strand, counting down.
GGTTGGAAGGGACTTTAAGTCATCTCATTACAGCCTCCTGCCACGGGCAGGAACACCTTCCACTATCTCATGATGGGGCACCCACAGCTTCTGTGGGTAACCTCGGTGCCAGGGCCTCACCACCCTCACAGGGAAGAATTTTTTCCTAGTAGGATATGAAGAATGAACCATTCAGGTGTTTGGTGCCGTAGCTATGTCCCTGGCTGCTGCCATAGCAAGTACTCTGCTTAAATTAGTGGTTTTCAGGGGGCCCTGCTTTGCGTGTAAACGGTTCTTTTGCACTTTACATTTCTAAGCAAGATTTCATTTCAGTAATTAGCATGTGTAAGTATATTTTTTAATAAGAACTTAGGATCCTGTGAAATGGTCCAGTTGTTCTTGGTGCTTGGGAAAGAAAAATCTGCTCTGTGAAAGGTAATGTAATTACTTTTCTAAAGGAGTTTTTATTATGCACCTAACTGCACATTTATTGTACTTGATAGACCCAAATAAAACTAGAACAGAATGAATAAGCCATTTTGGTCCATTGGGTAAATAAAAGAGCTAAAGCATTTATAAATATGTATTTAGTCAGCAGAGCTGATTGGCCACTCCGCAACTGCTCCAGTGTCTCAGTAATCCAAGTTTAATAGCCTTCCATAAATATTTCCTTGTTTGTCATGAGGAAGGAGTTATTTATCCATGCTATGCTGCTGGCTTGTGTTTGATGAGATATTTTGAAGAATATTAGACAAGTTTGTTGTTTTACATATAACATAATGGGCACTGTGTGTTTATGAAGTAGCGTGAGGGTGATCCTATTTTGTCCCTGTCTCCTCTTCATTATTATCCTTGCCTCTCTCTTGTAGGTGGTATGTCTTTCTGTCATTCTTTTTTTTTCTCTTTCAGTTTCAGTGAGGTTAAGGTGTGCCTTCTTTCTGCTGAACTTCTAAGTTCTGTCTGATAAAGTGTCTCCAACAATGTGACAGTCATTAGGGCTGAATATCGGCCCAGATGCTTCTTCTAATTGAGTGTAAAACTATTTGACTCATATATCATGAAACTCATCTAGTCACATGTTTTACCAGGATGAAACTAGCATATGTGAAAAGTGATTCTGGACCTGTATACTTCAAACCTGGTTCCTTCCAAAGGCATAATTTGGATTTTGGCTTTTAAATTTGTTCAGCAGAGGGGACCAGCTCTGTCGAGGTTATCAATGTATCTGTTCCTGGGGTTTGTGTACACAATAGTTGTTGCAAAAGCTGAAATCTATCTTGCGCAGCCAACAGATAATAGCATCAAATAATGCTCTAGCTTGGAAAATAAAAAATACAAGAAAAAAGTGTTGTGTTTTCCATCTGCAGATTTGGAAATTTTTCAAAATGTCACTTCTTACAAGATTTCAATTTAGTTTCTCATTGCAGCTGCAAAGTAGGTGACAGTGGCATGCAGTGCCCCTGCTTCTAGTTGTTTTGCTTTTCCCATTGAAATTCTGGGATATGAATTGCCTATAATAAGATATTTTTCATTTACTTTTCATATCTGAATGCTTTAAAGAATAACTTTTCTCTCAGGTATTGAAGTTTTTATTATCCTGGTTTTTATTCCATAGAATTATTTCTTTACCCATACTTGTTTTTCAAAAACTATTAGTTTTCCCTAAATTATATAATAGTCATATTTAGCTTTGAACTCCTATTGCCCATTAAATACAGAAGTTCATCAGCTGCTTTTAACAGAATCAACATTGTGGCAACCTGTATTCCCTGGGAAATAGAATCAGTGAAGCCAGAAATTGGAAGCAGCCCTGTGCAGCTTCTCTGCTGTTATCATCACGTCCAACTCTGTTGGCACCCATGGCAGCGAGGGATGATCCACTGCCAGAGACATTTTTTATGGGAAAACACCAGTTTGTGAAAAGAGAGGGTGGCTGTGCTTTGAGCAGTATCCCAGCCTGTGAGGTGCCTGTGTATGCACACCAGGATGCTGACAGGACTTCCCTGGTGTGCAGGAGTTGGGATCCAGCGACATCTGAACACTGTGCAACGATGAAATAACTGTGTGACCCACAGAAAATTCCAATAAATAAAGAAGTACATTCTCCTAACTGTGTCATAATACTTTAAGCAGTGACCCTCATCAGCAGACAGGATGAGCCTGAGTGGGTCTGTCAGAGAGCGGCTCATGGTCTCACTGCTAAGGGTGGCTGGACTAGTGTGCCTGTTCCTCATGCTGATTTTGGAACGAGCAGCTGGAGTCTTAGGAAAGTTGAAGAGAAGTACAGGTTTTTACATGCTTGTAAAACCAAGTTGGGTTTTGCCATCCCGATGGTGAACTGGCCAGCCAGGGCTGCAGTGTGTGTGCTGGATACAGGACTGTAACAGCTTCCAGTGGGCTGGGAGTCTCAAAACCAGTAAGGAGCAACTCCTTACTGTAAGGCAGAGCATGTGGATTCAAAGCCTTTACCGGTACAATAAATTATCCTGAAAGCCCTGACTGCTCCTCAGTACTACAAAGTGTCCTCATTGGAGCTAAGTCTTCACAGAAAGGTAGCAATAAAGGAGCAGAGACAGCAGAAAGCTTCTCTTTGCCTTTTGGGTGTATAACCTTCCTGCATGGGGAGGTTTGCATTTGGATGACACCTCTGAATACATTCCAGACATGTTAGCTGGATTAGAGACAGTGCTAAGTGATCATTTTTGGTGAGTCACAGTTTGTGTTATCACTGGATCATTCTGACATTGTCCTTGGAAGCATGGAGGTGCTGGTGAAGTAATTGGGCTCTGAGTGAACTTCAAAAAGATTTCTGTTTGAGACAATGCTGAGAATTACTCTTTCACCCTTTTAATGTTCACCCAGTATAAATAACATCACCAGAACAAGTCCTGTGTGATCTGTTTGTTAGGCATTGCAATTCCTTCAAAGGAAGCGTGTTCATCAGGCCTTGTTTGTCACATCTGAGCTGTGTTCCCTCTGACTAGATGGTCCCATCATCATTCAGACATCTTTAACTGAGCACTCTCTAGTATTCTAAAACAGAAATAATAATTGCAGCCCTCTGTCTTTCCTTTCACCCCTCTGCCTTTCCAGCAGGCAGAAGCACTAATGTGATTATTTCTCAGGATGCTGTTTGTTCACTGAAGGGTGAGAGGCTGGTGTTGTCGGGAGAATGGCACTGCTGGCCTCGCTGAATGCCTCTGCACAAGCATGGATTTCTCTCTGTTTGGGAAACCTGGGGGATTATTTTCAGTTTCAAATGTCACAGCAATTAATATTTGGAATTACATAACTGAAACACATTTTATTGTACTCATTTAATGACAGGAACATGATGAAAATCGTTAAAAGTATCCAACTTGTTTTCTTTTGCATCGAGGAGCCAATTTTGACTCAGTCCTCTACTGGTGGAGTTTCCATTTCACTCTCCTGATTTTTTAGCAATAATTTTCATGCCTTGCTTAAACCAAGCCTGTTGTTCGTTCTTTCGGTGTATTCCCAGGGGACAAGAGGATTTCTGTCAAAACGGCAGAACAATTCCTTTCAGGAAGCTAACTGGAAGCAGGGAGGAGCAGGGAGGGGGCGCGTGGCTCGGTGTGCGCGTGCCCCCGTTGCTGATGTGCTGATCAGCACACGGCTGGTGTGAGCAGGGCTCTCCAGAGACAGCCAGCTCCAGCGGGAGAGCCATTAATATCCAGCCGTTCTTTCAGTGGGAGCTAAGCACAGTGCACTTACTTAATTTAGACATTAAATCTCTTTCTTAGCGCAAACAAACACTCCTTTGCTGGCTTAAAATTCTCCTCAGCAGCTGTGCGGATAGAGCTTTTGTCTGCAAGTCTGCCCTTTTGGGAAGGGCTCGGAGGGGGAGGTGATCACGGAAATATAGAATTGTTAAGGTGGAAAAACCCTCTAGGATCGTCAAATCCAGGCATTAACCTGGCACTGCCATGTTCCTGGGAGCTCTCCCAAGCCCTGTGCTGACCCGTGGTGGCTGGTCACTGCTGGGGTGAGGGGTCTTTGTGTCTTTGATGGCTCCAAGGGCTTTAGATCATTAAGTAGTTAGAGGTGGTTGGTCAGAACTGCTCTGTTGAGTTTTCAATTGAAATAAACAGGCAAAAACTCAACCCCAAACTAGATGTTTTTAGCTCACTTGCAAAATCCTATCTCCAACGTGTAAACAGGCACCTTCTAGCATTACTTACAGTAAAGTCTATTTGAGCAATAATAAGATGAGCTAATAATTATGAAAACTGGGATTTGTGGTGGCTTAAATACACCAAAGTTGGGTTGGGTTTTTTTGGTTTTTTGGGGTTTTTTTGACTTCTGGTAAGAAGGGCTGAGTTCAGATTTTGCCTCTTCATGAACAGAGATGAAGCTAAGCATTGTCTAGATCTGCAGTGAAACAAATTCCTCGCTATTTGATGCTACACATGCTGCAGCAAAAATAAATGTTATTTCCCACAAATACCACCTATGTTAGTATTTTTTTTTAATTACTGGAAAGACCGCTGGTGCTTCCCCTGGTTTCCTACAGGCAATGCCGTATGACAAAAAGAAGATCTGAGGTTTCCAGGAACGTACACATGAGCTACAGGCAAAGATTTCTAAAGCCAAAGGGTTGGGTTTTGTTTAACAAGATTCATTTAGTCCCTGAGAGAACACACAAACTTTCTTTTTTAAGGTCAGATAAAAATGTGTTTCCTGTGCTGGTTATTTATCAGGCACTAGAATATGAAGGTCATGGTTTGTAGGGAGAAGTATCTTTTACTAGGCCAACTGAGAGAAAAGGTAATCTGGGAAGCTGTTGAGCACAGGAACTGTTCGTCAGGTCTAGAACAGAACGTTCATGGCAACTGTCAGACAGTGAACACACTCCCTTTATACTTGAACAGAATTTGCTGGTTTTAAAGTTAGTGTAAACACAGTCTTTTTACTTGCTATCAGAATCTAATGATGTGTGTTTGCCAGCTGTTAGGATAAAAATGGCTTTCAGTTCTACTGTTCTTATCTCCTTTGTCTTTTTTTTTTTCTTTTCCACAGGTTTGGTTTTTTGGGGTTGTTCCTTGGTTTTTTTTGTTGGTTTTTTTTTTTTTGGTCTTTCCTTTTTGAAGGAAAAAATACAGATAACTTTGGAGAGTGTTTCCTGTGATGCCAGCTGACTGTGGGACTTGGATAAGAGTGTGATTTGGCAGCCAAAGCTTTGGGGGTGCACTGTAATGGGGGGGGGGGATGACAGTGGAGTCTGAGATGGGCATATTTCCTTTCTAATTTATTTATTTTCTAGCTTACAATTTAGATTTGGTATTTTGGAATTTTCTTCTTGTTGGTGGCATGGATGTGGCCACCCTGCTGTGAGTGTCCCCTATGGTCCTGCTATAAGTTCATTCTGTCCTCTTGAGAGTTGGGCCAGGGTTCCCATCTATGGGAATTCCATCTATGTAGGAATAATGTGTGCCATAAGGAGCGCTGCTGTCTTCATGCTGTCGCATGAAATAGTTTAGATTGGATATTAGGAAAAATTTCTTCACTGAAAGGGTTGTCAAGGCTGCCCAGGGCAGTGGAGCCCACATTCCTGGAGAGATTTAAAAGGCATGTAGATGTGGCACTTGGGGACGTGGTTAGTTTGGGTGGGTTTGGCAGTGCTGGATCAATGGTTGGACTCAATGATCTTAGAGATGTTTTCCAACCTCAACAGTTCTCTGTTTCTCTGCTTCATGTGTGGATGACAGCATGGGGATTGCAGCTGAATGCCCAGTGTGTGGCACAATCTCTTCATTAGCTGTCTGGGGTATTATTTTGCCCAGAGCTAGACCTTATTTGAGAGCTAGGTTGTTAGAAATTAAAATTCATGGAGCAGATGATGTTTGTCAGGGTATGCTGCTGCATTCTCAGATCCCAGCTCTCTGCCTATGGGTGCAGCCAGGCTGGCCAGACTGCCAGCTGGCACCGAGAGGTGAGGGTTTTAGCTGCAATTCTCTACTTGTTTCTTGCACTGAGACCTTGTTCAGGATTAAATAGGAATTAATTCTGATAGAAGAAGTTAAAAAGTAATGATCACTTCAGTGATGCATTTTCCCCCTCAAGATTTCCTTCTTCTGCATCCTCTGATAGGAAAAAACATGAAAAGAGGGTTCACTGGTGTGCAGACATCACCAAAGCTGGTGTGATTTCAGAGATAAAATCGGCTGAAAACTAATTATCATAATATTTAACTTTCTAATACTATCACAAGAGTCAATATCCTGTAATCTGATAGTCATGAGGTGCCTTGTTCCTTACAGAATGCTAGTGAATCCTTTAGGTCTTGCTCCCTGACAGTGGCAGTCTGTCATTGTTGCTGATCCACCTCTATTGACTCTGAGCTTCAAATAATTAAAATTGTGTGCTTATATTACGAAAAAAGGCAAGAAACTTCAGTAGCAGAATTCTGCAACACTAGAGTGCAGTTTTTAGCACTTCCCTCTGTAATTGCTGTCTCTTAGTTTGCAATAAAGATGTGACCTTCTGCGTGAGATGGGCTGGTATTAGTGAGATTTGCAGTGCCGCAGTTATTTGTGTAATTGCATAATTATTAGTCTGAAAAAGTGAGGGTTTTTTACATGGGAAGAAGAAAGCTCTCCTCTCTAGGTGGGACTAATGTGGAGCATGTTTTTAGTGTTTCACTGGAGGAGGAAAATGCACAGGAAGGAGCTTCTGCTGCTCTTTCTTGCTGTTGTTTGTATTTTGTTTTTAAGATTAGGAGCATAGCAAAGTGGCTGATCATTGAAGGCCATGAGCCAAGACCCCATCCCTGACATGTCATGTCTTACTAAAGCTTTTGAGGAAGCAAACCGAAATACCATGAACTAGACTCTCTTGGTGCTTGAGAGGCTCCATCTATTCTGGTACTTCCAGTAGCAGAAGCGAGGAAGAAATTTTATGAGAGTGGTTAAAAATAGTCCTGTTGGTTCCTGGAGCTTAGTTAGTCTCAGTGATTTCTCTGTATGCAAACCTCATTCAGTTGCTATTTTCTGCCTTTGTTATGATTTCAGTGAGGGAAGTGTAAAGGAAAGGTAATATCAATTGGCCTAAATACAAGCTGTAGGTGGAAAAGCAGGCACAGCTTTGGAAAGAGCAACACGGAGATGCTGGCTCGTCTGGGATGCTGGTGCTCCAGTGCTTTGTCCTGTATCAGTCCTGCGTGTGCTGAGTGTATGGATTTACTGGGTTTGTGTGCATTAATTCATCAATTAGTTGCTTTACTTTGGCAAGTCAGGGTGTAACTGATAAACCTGTTGTTTGGTCTTAATGGGTTTGGATGCCCTAAGATGTATCTTGACTATCATGAGTCTAATACCTGTAGCTGAGTGACTTGGATGCAGTAATAATTTAACTTCTAGTCACACAATTTTGAAAATAACAGGAATTCTTTGTATATTTATGTTGACTGTATGTATGTTCTCAGATGGATTTCAGCATTTTATATTGAATTTTATTGACTCTTGGGTTTTTACCCTTAAAGTCACTGTGTTATCTTAATCACAGCAAGTAACCTTTCTCATGGGTGAAATGGGGATAACACTGGGTAAACTTAGGAATGTTGCGTGGGTTGGTTGAAGTATTTTGGTCTCTTTAAAATAAAGCTGTGTGCATGTGTGCCAGCAATGTACTTTGCTTTCTGCCCAGGTTCAGTTGACGACACTTTGTGGATCAGTGACAGAGCCAGGTACAGAAAGCTGCTGAAGTTACTGATGGGTTGAGGGCCACTGTGATAGTTGGGTCAGAACTTGCCTGGTATTGATGTGTGGGGTTTCAGTGTCCCTCAGCAGCATCCCTTGCAAGGTCTGCAGGACATCTCTCTCTTACTTAAGTTACTGAGAGAGGAGGGGTGGACAGGCTGTCACTCAGACTGTCATCCCCCACTGATGGATGTGTAGAAGGAAAGGCCTGTAGCAGGACCACAACTTGCCCATCAGAAGCCTGGAGTGGGGACCTCTGTGCTTGGTGAGGGCATCATCTGCTGTGCTTCTCTGGTCCTTTATGCAGTAGGGCTCCTTTCTGCAACATAGCTCAGACCAAAGTGTGCCTGATACTGTCAGATGTTAAATATAAAATTATATGGTGACATTACATCTTTGGAAACCTCATTAAAATGCCTCTGGTCCCCGCTGCGCTTGCTCTGCAATACTGCATCATGTGGGGTGGGCAACAAAAGGGATTCTTCAAGTCCCTTAAGAAAGAGCTTCAAAACTTCTCTGGAAGGAAACTTAATGGCTAAAGGGAAGTTGATGGGATCCCCAATGAAAACAGCAGCAAAATGGAAAGGCTGCCAGGGACTCTGCTTGCTACAGGGAGGAAAACTAGGAGGGAGGTACAGGAAGGTGAGGGAGATCTCAATTTCTATCCTGTAACAATTAGGAAGGGTGAGAGGGAAGAGTGACTGGAACAAAAGGGAAGCAAGTACTTGGGAAGGCAAAAGCCCCAAGTCTAGTCTGGTTCACCAACCTAAAACCCTGATTGACTTAGTTATTCGTGGAGGTGAGGCAGTGACTTCCAGGACCCTAGGAAATGGATTTGCTTTCTGCAAAAATTATTTGCCAGGCAGCTGCTGGTGCTTACTGGTGCTTTCCAGTGCTTTTCTTGTGTGCATATTTGTAGCCAGTGGTTTTCCTGTTGAAGAACTCAAAAGAATAAAGCTGGACATCCTTAGGTCCACTCTAAAGGGAAACACAGGGCATTTTAGCATGGCATGCCATGACAGATATTGGCGTGCTTCCAATGCTGGAAGCTTGCTCTGTGCTCTGGTCCACAGGGTATTGCTGACCTCACTTCTGCGTGGAAAACTGTCCTTCTGCCCCAAATTTCCCTGGAAGCCATGGCCTCCTTACCATGACCCTGTGGCATTGCTGTGGGCCAGGTCTGCTGGCTGAGCTGCCTTCACTCCCTTCAGCCCATGCTGCTCACTCCGTGTCTCTGGCAGCAGCAGTGGGAGTTGTGCGCTTGGCTGTGTTTGCAAATTTGGCCTTTAGCTGCTTGGTCTCCCGTTTTGTTGACGGCTGGAGAGATCATACAGAACATACAGGGGGATGTGGCTGTGTGCAGTGAATAATGATGAAATGCCTGGTTTGTGTTACTGCTTGAGCACAGTTTGAAAGAGAACCTTCGTGGTGTTTGTGTTCAGAGCCTCTTTTGAAGCAAGGGCAAGCTTAAAGGGAAAGAAAAACTGATAAAATTTCACATCCCAGCCAGCACCTCCAGAAGCAGCACCCCTCTGTCCATCAGACATCACTGTGCCCCTTCCAGAAACCCTCCCTGCCTTTAACAAGTAGCACTAAGGATGCTGGAGGTGAATTATCTTTAGAGAACTCTGCTGTCAGAGTGGGTATGACTTTTCTGTTCAGCTGTGCTGAATTATTTTGAATAGATGTTTCTGTGGTATGGACCAGCCCCCAATGACTCTGTAATACACAGCTCTGCAAAACAGCTTCTTAGAGCTCTCTCTGGGGAAGGCAGTGCTTTCCATTGAGTGAGAGATGACATTGTAAGGGCTGCACTTACCTCCCTTAAAAACAAATAAACATTTCAACAGCCTGAGGTAACTAAGTGTTATCCTGGTATTTTGTAACAACTTTTTTTGAATAGAGGGAGGCTTTGTTAATACTGTAGTACTGGAGCAATACTCTGCAGCTGACATTTGCAAAATCTCTTCTGTTTTGTATTTCATTATTTAAACAGATCTTACTCATCCCTAAAGGTTTTGCTTTAGTAAAGGAAAAACCGATGTGTGTACATGTGATCCAGACAGATGAAAAAAGAATATGGGTATGCACACTTGCTTTTTTTCTTACAAATAGAAGATTCAGACAGAAAAAAAGGTCTTAATTTCATGGCTATCTGTGATCCTCCATTCAGTTAAACCAAGGTATCCCAAATCCTGGGAGTGCAGAAACTGGGGATCAGGAGCCTATGCATGCATTTGGTGTGAATGCAGTAATGCTTGAGCCAGGCATGGCAGCAACCCCCCAGCTCATCCCATTTTCAGTACTGTCTGTCCTGGATTTTGCTCCTGGTTGCTTACCTGTAGGAGGTGAGAAAAGACTGAAGCCTTTACAGATTTGTCTGTGGTCATGGGGAGCACAGGAAAGGGCACATGGTGGCATCAGCAGGAATGGATCATGAGTACAGTGCTTTATCTAGAGCTAGTGAAGATTTTACCACAAATAACTCATCCTGCTCTGTCCTTCTTATCTCTCCCTCAGCTTTGCAAAATGTATTTCACGTACACAGTCTCGCTGCTTGAGCCAGTTATCTGCCTCTCAACAGCCACTTATTCTTCCAAAGTACTCTGTTACTGCTTGGATTTGATGTTTACATATATACAATCATTTTGCTATTGTGCTGCTTGTGTGTGGATGCAAAACTGCCTTAGCTCCCTGCACTCCATCTCACTGCAGTATTGATATTGCTATCCATGGTGGTAAAATTAATTAAATTATGTTCTCTACTTATGAACTAGTTTATTACTTTAATTATTTATCGCTACTACAGCTAATATGATATAGGCAATATTTAGTTCTGTTTCAGTAACTTTTCATTTTAAAAACAAACTGCTAGTTTGAATTCATTGGCATTAAGAACCTGTTATTGATTAGTTTGGCCTCAAACTGTGTGATGAGGAAATAGTGGCTGTGTGCCATGCTAAGCCTTCAGCCCAGAATGTTAACAGCAAGCTGCAGTTACTTTTCTGGGAATATTTCTTTGGAAAGTGTATGAAAACTTGCAGGTATGTGAGGAAGGTCAAAGCCCTTCAACAATTTCTGTGGCTTGAGGTTAGCTTTATAAACAGAATAAAGTAAAGAATGCAGAACTGAATAACTGCAATGCATCCTCCCACTTTTGTACCTCAATCACACTGTTCAGACATGCCCTTTACTACGGAGTTTTTTGTTGGGAATTAGTAATATCACCTGTAGTGGTGACATTCAGTCTGCTTGTCTGTGTATCTCTTCAGTTCTGCTCTCCAATTTGAAGAGCTTAATTCAAGACCATTAAAATCAATCGTAAGGCTTCCTCTTTCTCTTGTACTTTATTTCATACCATAGATCCAATAATGACTCCCTGGCTTTTCTCTGTGTTGCTGCTTTCTGCTGACTCTTCATGATTTAAAGACGAAGAGGTTAAACGGCTTCTCTTCTACCATCTCCAATTACCTGTGATAAAGCTCAAGGACTACACTTGAGAGCAGAAAACAAAGGTCTTGTTTGTAAATTAGAGTTCAAGGTCAGTTTTCAGAGTGTTCTTGATCCTGCTTTTCCATTCATCCCATAGTGACAATCTATATTTGGTGACCTGTTCTGCTGTGACCCTGCAAGGCTGTGTCCAGAGGTGAGGAAATTATCTTGAAGACTTTAATGCCAGTTCTTTTGCTGTACAGTAACTTCTCTGATCACAGTCCTTCTCTTCGGAAATGAAGAAAGCCAACATGGTCCAAAGGTCAGGGGGACTTTTCAGGTGGTCAGCCACAGCATTGCCACCGCATTGGGTTTGTTTACAGCCAATTTGAGCATGTGCCAGATCTCTCCTGTGGCCAAGCCAAGGAGGTGGTGCTGCTGCCCAGCCGGTGGAGGATGGGGCTCTGCTCCACTCCATGGTCCTTGCATTGGGTCTGGACAGCTGCAATTTCAGGTCTTTGCCTCAAATGCACCATGTGCTTCCCAAGAGATGTAAAATGCTGTGGGCCCTTGTGGGGCTTGTCTTCTAGAGATGCACATCATCCTTTTTTCTGTTCTTGAGCTCTTCTATGGAAAAGTGAAGGGCTGAGGAAGGCTTTTCTGTAAGCTCCTTACTCTGCTGAGTATCCTTTACTTATTCTGTACAACAGTGTGTTGTTTACAGCATATGCAGTGATATTAAACAGCTGCTACATCTCAAGCCAGAGGTAACTGCAGCAGGCCTGGAGTGCCTGTGTAAGCGCACGTCAAATCCCCATGGATGAAGGGCTCTATTAAAAATGTAAAATCATTATCACTAATCTGGAAAGTGGACCGATGCATTTAACGTATATGATTATAAACTTTGAAACAAGATGATTTCATCTGGTGGAGCATCTGGGAATTGTGTTTTCATTATCGCATTTTAGAGAGTGAAAAACCTTCCCGTTCTCTCAGAGGATTTTGTGGGATTAGTTGCTGCTGTTTGCTGTTGCGTATTCCTGCAAATGTTTGTATAATTATGTGCATCTCTAGTTCACTCTGCGTCCTTCTGGGGGGTTTTGCGTGGCTTTCCCCAGAGATGTGCTGGGATGGTTCCCTTCAGATGACAGGGAAAATAAGGAGAAGCTTTTCCCATGATCAGTTTGAAAAATGATCTGACAATGTGTGCAAGAGTTTACTGATGTGGCAAAGTACTTTCTTGTGCAGTCAGTTTGGGAATAACCATACTGACTCAGAAAAATCACCTGATAAAGTGATTTACATGGATGATATTTTCAGTATGAAATGCAATAGCAACTATGCACTGGTACTTTCACTGAAGGGTTGTCTGAATTCCCTTCTTCTAAACCCCTGACAGCAGGTCCCACTCTCCGCCAGCAGCTCTGACCACACATCTGTAGAGGTCTCTGGTCCTGGTGATTGAAAAGTTTGCTTGTGAAGAAAGTGCTTCCTCAGCTGGATTTTAAGATAAGTGATACAGACAGTCAGAAGTCACTATGAGAATGTGTTTTTATTGGCTAAGGACAGCTCATCCCAGTATGGATTTTCAAACTGTAAGGCTATTTGCTATTGTGACAAAAACTGGTCCTAGACTTTTCTATTAGAATAAAGCCCAGTAAAGACAAAACCAAAGCATCTAAATTTAAAATGAGTAAAGACTTCATCAATTTAGCTGCCTGGTTGTTGCTCCTCATTTTCAGGAACTTTACTAGAAAGGAGATGCAGAAGAGGAAAGAAAGAGGTAAATAGTGTGAGAATGGGAAGGGAAGAGGGGGTACTTGGAGACGGTGCAAATTCTACACTTGGCTGGGGTATCAAGCTGATGTGTTGAAGAGGTAGCAGCTTTTTGGGAGTGTGGGACCAGGCAAGTGTAAAAGCGGTGGAAATATCTTGTAATGGAAAATGCTCAAGTTCCTACCAGGGAAGGACTGTGGTAGGCTTATAATTTTTTTCAGAAATAATCTACTTCTGGTCAGCCAAGCATGTTTAAATTAGATCAGTGCATAAGGCTCTTGAATCACATCCTTTCACAGGACGTTTTAAGAGTATTACAAGTTTTTCTTGAGATGTTGCTTTCCTGTTTCCAGAGGTAAGACAGGAGATGCTGATGGAGGAACAGGCAAAGCAAGGTTACTTGGAAATAAGGATGCTCCAGAGAGTCTTAAAGAATAAAAGTTCAGTGGGAAGTTTCTCCCTGTTCTTCTTGGATAGAAACAGTACAGTACAAGCAGAAAGAATGACAGGAAAAGGAGAAACTTCTAAATAATTTGAGCAATATGAGCATATAATATAATTTGAGCATATGACCTCTCATAATTTCTTGCCCACATTTGAAAGACACCTTAGACACAAAGGCTGTTGGCTTTACTGCAAGGTCTCAACCAGCCTCAGGTCTTGGTGTCTTAAATCTTAATGATCTTTTCACAAAGAAGATGTGAGTAAAATGGAGTCTTTTTGCAGACTTTTAAAACTTATTATTTTACCGAGGTAAACTTAATTAATAGAATCAATTGACACCTGCAGTTGAACTGATTAACACATTCTCTTTCCTCAAATGTTTGACCTCTACTAATTAATACTATTGTGCAGTCTACTGTAGCATCCCTAACTTTGTTCAGCCATGTGGAAGCCAGGGGTTTCTTTTTTAAGAACTCAAAGTTTGGACTTAATGATCTTGGAGGTCTTTTCCAACACAAACGATTCTGTGATTTAACTGTAACATCAATTCCAAATGCCAAATCTACACTTTTCCTTGGAGATAGGAGTGTTTAAGAAGCATTTCTTACTTTTCGGTGGGGCAGTGTAATTACCAAACCTGATTCCACCGAGCCCATCTCTCTGGCTCCACATGGAGCTAATTCATTCCTCTAGAAAAACCATTTCAAATCTTGTCAAAGTCAGAAGCTTCGGAGCATGTACAATATGTGAAACAATTCAATGAATGATTTAACACTATTTAAAACAGAGGAACTCCTGTTATGCCTCTTGCTTTGCTTTTAAACCAATTCCATCAAGAGCATTTGAAATCAATGACTTTAAAGTCCTCTGTGCATCCATATGTCTCAAGGAAGGACTGAGGTTGTTGCTGAAAATTTAAATAATGACTTTGGAAACCAATAGCAACATCTGTCAGTCACTGCAGTCCCTGCGTGTGGCAGCAAAGTAGGCTTTAAAATACACCTGGTGTGACAGTGCCCTTCATGACATTGCACACCGAGTTGTACTCCTCTTGATAAAGGTAATTTTTAAGTTTTTTTTTTTCTGTTAGCACAAAACAGGTGATTAAAGTCAGGTGAAATTTTGTGCTTGTACAGTGGCTTGATTATAATTTTAAAACATGATGGTTAATAAAAAAGATCAGAAGTAAAAGGGGATGTTAATTTTACTTGGTCTGTAATATTGCAGCAATTGTGTTCAATCATTTGTGAAACAGAAGGCTGTAAAATACATCTTCTAATGAGGCTACAGTAAAACCAAACATCATCATCAATAACAAAATCTCACTATTTATTTACTGATCTCTAAATAAAGTGTGATTGGAGTAAATATGATGGGAGACATTTAATTAAACTGAATGAAGGAGTGTTGTAAACATCACATAGCAATGAAAACAGAAAATTAATGTGTTGGCAGACCACATAGTTAAGACTCCAAAATGCATTTATAACTATGTCCTTTGGATGAATCTTTCAGTACCTCTGTGAATGCCTTCAAACTGATTCAGGGATGTCCAAGTGCCATAGTACCTTGCCCAGCCTCTGTCAGGGCTGTTGTCCTTCTTATTTTCAGTTAAAACATTGCAAGTAAAGAATATTTTCTGTACGGAAACCTGGCTAATACCCACAACTCCATAAAATGAAAATACAGCTTGCATTGGAAGAATTAATGAGTGTATTGTCACAGATGTAAAATGGTTATGGTCTTGATGTAAATCTTTTTCTGAGGATTGCTTCTTTTCTCTTTTTGATATTTTCTGTAAAAACATCAAAATACATTTTAATTGATCCAATATTTGCTTATATGGTTCTGCTCCACTCTTCTGTTTTGTTTTGAAATTGCTGGATCCAGAAATGAGGATCCTGTGCCATAGAGAGGAAACCTTGTCCACGATGCAGTTCCTGCTAGAGGTGTTATTTGGAATAGCTGATGAAAGCCCAAGGTCTTCTGCCTTGCTGCAGTGGAGTTTGTTACTTGTATCCACCATGCAAAACTACTCCGTTGTAAATCTGTCTATGTAAATCCCTCCTCCCTTTTTGTGTCCTTTTTTTACTTTTTGAGGGTGATCTAGTCAGTCATGCTCAGATTCCAGTTTCCCACTGGACAAGCTGTTGTCCTGTGGCTTTATAGAATCACCACAGAGGAGCTGCTCAGGGCACACTGATGAGTCTGACTCTCAAACACCTCTGCCTTTCACAGCGAGAACAAAGCTTAAGTTTCTTTGCTGCTTTTCCAACCACATCAGTGCCCAGTTAATGGGAAGCCCATATGCCATCTACAGAGCTGCATTCATCAAAAATGTCAAAATGCCTTATTACATACAAAATAGATGCTGGGAGTTAGGATTCATGGGAGAGGTGTCAGAACCATCAGTGCACCAAGCTGGTAAGTACTGACTTTGTGCTTTTGGAGGACTTTCTCCATAAAACAAGGTGGAAAGGAGTTGAGGTTGGAACACCAAGTACACTGCACAGACAGATGAAACCAGAGACCATTAAAAGCCCTATCTCTTGAAGTGTACTTCGTGATAGAAGTACATGAAATCCCTCACTGCCCGTCCCCATCTGTAATGGTGTTAATGGAGCTTTGAATAATGCAATGCCCCATTGCTGCAGTCCCACAGTTTTATCATCCTTTTCCTATTATTTCTACTTCTTCTCTGGGAACTAGACTCATCCTTTATATTCTTTCTCTTTTTTCAGACATAAAGTATGCAGGATGCTGCCAGAATGGCATCGATGTGTGTGCAGGCACACTGCACTGTTCTGTGCAGCCTCGCACACTCTGCAGCACAGATAGATCTTGTGCCTAGCAATTAATTCCTATTTCTGTGCTCCTTTCCTGCCATTCCCCTGGATGTGGGCTGAGGGAGCTGTGCCACACCCCTGGGGAAGCCAGAATAGCATAGCTACTTGTTTCTCTCTCCATGTGTATTTAAATTAGTTGGGAGCAGAGCCCTTGCACTTGACGTTTTATCAATACTGCCTTCATTAGAAGTTCACTTCTGTTCATTAAAGTTCCCTTTTTAGACATAATGTGTCACTTCTGCCCAAGTGAGAAGAAGGATATCTAGAGGAACAGGGTTGCTGCATTATTTTGATGTTGTTGATTCACAAAGAAATGGGTGATATCAGCACATTGTCTGATGCTCCCCTCCCATTGCTGGAGTTCATTCAGGTTCATATTAAAACCCCACAGGTTAAGAGCCCTCAGCAATTTTGTCTGGTACCAACCATCTGAGCTTGTAACTGTGGGTTCTGTGGAGCCAATGCACCCTTCTCTTCCCTACCCATGTCTTCCATTTGACTTGCCAGAAAGCCACTGTGGATATCACCTCACCAAGACCAGATTTCAAATTCAGTACATGTTTGTAGTGGAAGGTTTGTTTAGAGTCATGTTCTTTGCTTAAAGCCAGTCTGTGAAACTTCGCCTGATGATTCCTGTAGTGTCTTTTCTTACCTGCACATCAATGTGATGACCCATAGGCTACTGAACTACTAAGGAAAATCCTAGGAAGATATTCAGGCTTAATTAAATGCTTCAAGATATGGTACATGTTTTTAGCTGTAAAGAAAGACATAGTTGCTTTTCTCTAAAGCATAAAACAATCAAGTTGAATGTGGAAAATTGGATAAAAGCCTCTTACCAATAAAAACTTCCATATTTGCAATGCTCTCGGGTTTCCCATTCTGTCCAAAAATGAGCTATTGGAGGTAGGTGGTTGATCATCCCAAAATGTAAAACTGAAATAGGTCCAAACTCCTGGTGTTGTGTATAAATGCTTGAAGGAAGGACCCAGCTTTCCTTGCTCTCTGAACTGACTATGCTTTGATTTGTATTTATTCAGTTATGATAGAAATTCTTGGTGGCTTCTTGAGAAACAAATATAATATTAATGTTGGCAATTAACCCAGTTGTTCTACCATGCAAAAGGTGCAATTTTCCTCTTAATGAAAAACTTAGATCTGCTTTGATCATTTGGAAAGCATGAAGTAAACTAATGAAGCAACTTCAGGACAT
This sequence comes from Struthidea cinerea, assembly GCA_013397865.1. Lineage (NCBI taxonomy): Eukaryota > Metazoa > Chordata > Aves > Passeriformes > Corcoracidae > Struthidea > Struthidea cinerea. Next base: position 480,963 of record VZTI01005066.1, on the reverse strand, counting down.
GAATTCCAACATTTTTACTAGGTAACTACACAGCATCGCTCCTCGTAGGCCCAGAGGATCTAACTACAAACTCAAAATGGAAAATCACAGAAGAAATTGCAATTAAATTTGCAATGCATTCAAAGAGCTGGAAGAAATTGTGTCAGGCTTGAAAGTGTATCATTTATTCTCTTTGCTGATGCATACAGTCTCCTCCATGAGAGATGGCACCAGCTCTCCAAGTAAGTAGAGAAGCTGGCACACAAACGTTTTCTAGGGCGTTAATAGAGTCAAGCACAGATTCAAGATATTGATAAAGTAAACTGCAACATGTGCAGAACGATGTCTGGGTGTGCATTGTAGGAAAAGCTGTGGTGGTGATGAATAACATGCCCAGGGTGTGGATTCCTCTGGTGAGAAGAAAATCCTGTGTGGGCTGTCCTAGGGGTAGCTGAGATAGGTGATGAGTTGGGGGCTTAATCTACATGTTGGTTTAGCATAAAAATTAATGTTGTTGAAAGGGAAAGGTAGATGAAAGGGCAAGAAGTCTCGCTGAGGTGTTGCTCATGGTGCTGGCACAGAGCTGCAGCTCAGGCAGCCTGTGAGCAGCTTCAGATTCCTGGTTTGGGACTGTAGGTTGCCAAAATCACTGCAACAAAGCCAGGCTCTGCCTTGTGTGGCTTACATGACTCCTTCAGGAACGTATCTGCTGCATCTGTTCAGGGGGAAAAAAGGATGGTAAATCACAGTGGTGCTAATTAATTGTTGTGGAAAACGTTTATATCATTTTCATAGAATCACAGAATCGTTAAGGTTGGAAAAGACCTTTAAGATCATCAAGTCCCACCATCAACCCAGCACCAGCACCATGGTCACCACTCAACCACGTCCCCAGGTGCCATATACACATGTTTTTTGAACACTTCTGGAGATGGTGACTCTACCACTTCCTTGTGCAATTCAATGTTTGACAATCTTTTCCATGAAGAAATTTTTCCTAATACCTAATTTAAACTTCTCCTGGTGCAACTTGATGCCATTTTCTCTCGTCCTGTCACCTGCTGCCTATTTTGTTCTGTAAGTCTACAGTTCCAGTGCTGAAGTAATACCAAAGTCTGCCAAGAATGAGGAGCATTCATACCCACCAGCATTTGAGGGCTGTGTTTATTTAGAAACCTTTCAGGAGATACAAATTAGTGCTGCTGTGAACCTTGCAGTAGGGCTGTGAATAACTTCTTTTTGACATCTAACTGCATCAAAATTGTGAGAATTAATAAAGCAGACATGCAAGCACAGTAAAAAGCTTTACAGGCAGCTTCCAACATTCCTGCCTTGTGAAGAGCAGCAGCAGCATCAGATGAGCTGGGATGAGCAGATGAAGCTGTGATGGGAGCACCTGCAGTACCCAGCTGTGCTGGAAACTGGACCCAAGGCGTGGTGTGACCAGGAGCATCCAGGACCAGTCTGGGATGGAAGAGGTGTCCATGCTGAAATGAATACTGCTGTCACCTAGCCTAGAGAGAAAAGTCCCACCAACAGAAACACAAGGCTGAGGTGACAAGATAGGACAGAGGAAGAGAGCAAGGAGAGTACAGTTCTGAAAAGGACAACCCATGCAAAGACTTTTTTTTTGTACTTCAATGTGTGCATCCATGTGTCTAATTGAAAGAGAAAGGTATTAATTACATTCAGAGAAAAGTGCCAAGATGTGTTTTGAAAAGCATTCAAATATTTTGATAAGCTCTGGAGCACTTCAAGGGGTGGCTTGGTTTTTTTCATAGCTCAGCTTGATGTAAAGAGTATCTCTGCAACCTGAAAGGAAATTGTATCTTGAAAAGGCATCTAGGCTTATATTGGCTTGACTGTCATTTTCGTGCTAATAGGTTATTAGAGGCTGAGTTACATTGAAGACAGGAAACCTTTAGGGTCTGTTTAAGCCATCATAAATGTGAATACTGCTGTCTCTTCATGTAACTATTTTTATTAAGAAAAAACCAGAGCCACCATTTATCTTGTAAAGACCTTACTAAAAAGAATGATTAGTATGTCGGGTTTATTTTGTGATGTTTTTTGCATTCTGGAAGTTAACACACTCAGTGATGTAGTCTCACTCTCTGTGCTTACTTTGCACCGAGGTTGCTGATACGAACCTGACCGATGGAACCTGTGCTGCAGGAGGTCTGTCTGTGTACTGAACCACGGGAGTGGGGAGGGCTTGGCCTTGGGAATCTCTCCCAGAAAACCAGCAGGGAAGCTGTGCACACCTCCTGCAGGAGGTTTCATTTGTCCCCCTTGCTTTGCAGCGTCAGGACCCAGCAAAGTCAGTTATATGACATCTGCCATCCACTGTCACTGGGCATAGTGGAATTGGGAAGCAGAAAAACACATCTTAAGAGACAGCTAAGTCTTACAGCATTAGTAGAAAATGTGGTATGGAGACCTGTTCTTTCAGCTGGCAAGTGTTTCTGTTTACTTCTTGTCATTAATGTTTTTCTCTTGCTTCAACATGGAAAAAACCCCCAAAATCTGGGCACTAGAATAGCTCGGGATGAGAGAAGCAATCCACACATAATGCTTTAGATCATGATTTCCAATCTCATCACTGTGCCAAGAACCCAGTTACTATTAAGCACTGAATTTTGATGAGATGTTTTTGCACAAGGCTGTGAGGTTAAGTCTGTTGTCTCAAAAAATCAGCCCTCCTTGCCATTGTCTGAGTCTTGCTCCTCCACCTTCTTCTGGCACAGCCCCGAATAACAGTTTTGATGATGTGACAGGAAAATGTGAAGGATTTAGAAGGATTTGTTCACTTTGGCTGCATATGGAAACCTCTTTGCATCAAGGAAGACATTCATTAACACCAACCACACAGCAATTAAGGGTAGTTAATATTTACATGGAATTTTGAAGGGACGTGGTGATAAATTCCCCTATGTGATTTTCCAGAGATAACCTTAATGTGAAATCCATGAATAAACAACAAGACACAAACAAGACAAAGTGAATGGGTATCAGCATTTTCCATCTGTCGGTGATTGAACACAGACTGTGCCGGGTGCATGCAAAGCCAAATTTCATTGTACAAGGCACATCTTTATATACTGTTACAAACCAACAGTTCAGCAGCTACAAAACTTCAGTTTCTAAGGTTACATATTTTACATGTCCAATGATCACAGATTACAATCTCCTCGCCCAATTTCCCCTTAACTGTCCTACTCTTTGTCTCGCCTCTTGCTCTTTGTCTCACCCCCTGCCAGATGCGGCCCACCCGTCTCTCCCAAGGCCCCACGCCAACCAAAGCCATTCTCCGTGGCAATACTCTGAAACCCCACATGCATCCCTGTCCCTTCTGTCATTTATCCTTCTTACTCCTGATGTATTGCAAAGCAAAGGCAGTGGAAATTGGGATTCTACATCAAAGAAAGTTTCTTACTCTTTACTCTGATTTCTTTGCTCCTTATTGCCGCCGCTCTGTCTCCTAGACTTTAACTCTATATTAATGGATATTTGTCCATTCTTCCATAAATAGATCATGTAGGTGATAAGTAGCTCTTTGAGAGTGCAGGTCTACGCACTCAGCAAAACTACATGCAGCAAGACTTGCCAGAAGCAAAATCAATTTGTTAAACTTTGAATATTTCAAGGAAGTTCAGTACTGCGTGTGAACAAAGATGCCGTAATGCACTCAAGCCATTTTTTTGGCTACAAAAGCGTATCTGGTGAAAAAATAGCACTGCTCAAATATGCAGAATTAAAGAATGCCACCCAAAAATTAATTGTTAAAATGGCTGGTCTCATCCCTCTAATAATCCAGCTCAGATACAGAGCTTTGATAGTCTGCAAACTGTTGTAATGTGACTGGGTGGCAGAGCTTCAAGGAGAGGATTAAAGCTTCACCCATCGAGAACGCACTCCCAGTTGTCTGAATTAGTTGGGCTTTAGCAGGTCCTGGCAGTGCTAATGCCAGTGCTGCTGCCAGCGTGGCTGTGCTCCTGCAGGGACCTCAGCCTGGCAGCACGTTTCCAAGCCAGAGAATCTGCATGTCCGTGCTGTGGCATGAGTGAACCTGCTGCTGCAGCATTCAGCTCCTCCAGCGTCTGTGGTGTGAGTGAGTTCAGCAGGAGCAGGACCTGTGAGCATTGCTTGGATGCTGGGCCTTTGCGATGAGGTTCTGGCTTGCGGCTAGAGGGATTCCCCTTAGTGCACAGCCAAGCTGATGTGCTGTAAATCTGTGAAAATCACATGGAATTTTATTTATGGTTTCTTGAAGGCCCCATAGGTGTTTTTTTAAGGATTATTTTACATTCTTCATTGGTCCTTAAGGTTTATTAAATATCAGCATCCTCAAGGTCCATGATGCACAGGAAAGAGCCATAAGCTCTCCAGTCCTTCAGAAAAGCCGTTTCTGTTGTATTTCAAGATACATTCCTTTCTCTCTCCACAGCCGATTGCAGTGTACTCTGGTTAGGGCTCTAGGAGAGCTAACAGGGAGAATACATTGCCATGGGTTTATGTTTTAATTTAGGTATGATAAAGGACCTTAGTCTGCAAATCTCCACTGTATTTTTACTGTGTATGTAATGTTCACTACTTTTGTGAGCACTCTTTTCAATCTTTGCTACAAGTTCTTAGCTGCACAAAATTTTAGTAGTAGAATGTATTTAAATCATCTTTTGTGCAAAGGTATTAATTTTATTCCTTATAATCTATTGAATGTTTATTGGAGAAAACATAAAATAATTTTGCAGACTTTTCTGAATGTCAGTGGGATAACATTTGCTTACCAAATGCACTGGTTTTGGAGCCTTTCCATACTCATCTCCCTTTCCATACGGCTGTATACATCTTCTCCCTTCCTATATCCAAATAGTTTTCAGCAGCAAGGGATTAAATCGTTCCATTCGCATGGCTTCTGCTGTTGCTGTCTATAAATTCTTGACTGTGACACTTTGACTTGCCCCTCTGGCTTTCAGGATTCCCAGGGAGCCCAGCAGTGACCAGCTCACATAACTGTATATATCTGCAATTAAAGCAGTTTCAAATGCAACTAAACACATCAGGAGAAGATGTGCATAAACCCTCTATGTTTTTACTGTTTGGTTTTGATGTTTCCTTGTAAGTGCAGTTCTGTTCTCCTGAAATGAGTTAACCTGATCATGAAAATGCTGCAAACAAGTCTCACCCGTTAACCAGAGCTGATTAAACAGTGGCAAATAGATGCCACGGGCTATCAGGTTTTTGAATACCATGGGGAGGTGGCTGCTGCACTTAGGAGGATTTTCTTTGACAGCACAATGTTGAGTTTTGGCTCAATATTTGCTTGGAAACATCCTGATCTGGTGCAGAAAGCAGAGTCTCCCAGCTGGAATCATCTTCACTGATGAGGATACTAATTCTCCATCCACCAGTTGTGCTGTAAGGAAATCCCTGTTCTCGGTGTGGTTACATTAAATGGTTTGGGTTGGAAGGGACCTTAAAGATCATCTTGTTCCAACCCCCTGCCATGGGCAAGGACACTTTCCTCTAGACCAAGTTGCTCTAAGTGCCATCTAATCTGACCTTAAACACTTCCAGGTACAGAGCAGCCACAGCTTCTCTCTCCTAATTCTTGTTTCCAGGGGCAGGAGCCCTGCCCAAATTACAGGGGAGGTGTAATACAAAAAAGATCCTGGGAAATTAATAATCTTCTCATCCCTCTTACCTATTTTCCTTTTTCGCTGAGAAAATGCAACAGTTCTGGCAGAGGCTGGTGCAGCCTCTTCTGATGCTGATGGTGTCTGACGTAGCATTAACGTGGAGTCAGACATGAAAAACAATGCAAGTAGCATTGATTTGTTGTTTTCCAGGTTGGTTAAGTTCCTTCTGATTGAGGAAAGGTACTTAAATATAGCTTGGCAGTCTGGAGGGAATACATACAACCGATGGTTGTGTTTCCACCGATCTTAATGGTGACGCTCCACGCTACTTTCAGAAATTCTGAAATTATTATTAAGGGTGGGACCCCAATAATGCTTCCAGAAAAAAAAAATGGGGTTTTTAGTTTCCCTTGGGTCTCAGTGATCCTTATAGGTCTCTTCCAAATCAGGATGTTCTATAATTCATTGTGGTAGGTGTTAAATGCAGCATCTGCTATCTACATTCATGCTTTAACTGCACTGTCATCAAATTCTGCAGTTTACAAATTGCAAATTTTGATTTTTATGTGGGGCAAAATGCAGGTGAAGATGAGCAGAGGTATTAAATGCAGTCTTATATAAAAAACCAGAATTCTACACTCTTTTTGAAGGCACTGCTGGTGCTGCTGTACTGCTTTCTGCCAGTATCAGAACACTGAGCTCTCTTGGGCAGGGGTTTGTGCTGAGGCCTCCTGTAAGGGCTGTGATCCCCAGGTGTTCTAAATGGGAAAGGCACTGCAAGGCTCAGGAAGGGAAAGCCTTTGTAAGGTGGTTCTCAGACAACCCATTTTAGCAGGAAGGGTTTCATGAGTAGAATTGCTTTGTCCCTAAAATATTGTGGATTTAAAAGCCCCAAATTTTTTAAATACAATTTTTTAAAATGAAAAATGTAAATTTTTCTGAAGTTTCATTTTTTTTGTGCTTTATTTGAAGTGAAAACACCCTTTTTGCCATGTAACCTGGCTGCACCCTGACTCCTGGGAACATCAGTCAGATGAATGTGATGGGGCTCAGGCATGGATGGGAATAGGTGAAGGAAGGTTGAGTCCTGCTGCTGCATTGCACCTGCTGGTGCTGGCGGAAGGCGGGGTGGGGAACCTTCAGTGCTGGTAAATCTCTGTTCCCTTGAGTTGCTGCCTTGGTGTGCCTCCATTCATTTTGGGACAGTATGGAAGAGGATTAGGAATCATGAGCAGGAGGCAATGTACCAGGCAGAGGTGGATGTCCCAGGTGAGCAAGCTCTGGAGGTAGCACTGGTGAGACAATTCATGTGGTCTGATGTCTAGCATGACCCAGCAGGACTTTGTCAGGGGTGCAGTGTGAATGCGGGTCCTGGATCCCCTCCAAGGGCTGGTGCTCACCCAAAACATGTGGCATGGGAAGGTCAAGTGTGCATTTGTTCTGTGCTCCAGGGGACAGACAGTGCCGGGCTCCTTAAGGTGGCAGAGGAAAACAGAAATGGGCTGTGTGTGCTGGAAAGCACCAATTTTGCTCCCCCTCAAATACAACCCCAAAATAAGCCTGGGGCTGGAAGCTCCCAGTTGCTGGAGGAGCAGTTGTGTGTTCTGGGCTGCGCTCCCTTGTGCTCCTCAGCCAGGTGAGGCAGAGCCTGGCTTGTGCCTGGTGGGGGCCCATCCAAGTGGGATCAAAATACTTTGTGGAGTAATTCTGATTGTAATTGTAATGAAGGACTTCTTTCCCCCCAGGTCAGTGAGAAGTGCTTCTGTAGCAGGGATGCCTTGTTCTCTCTTGAGCATGATTTTGAATGACTGTACCATCCAAAGCCCTTGCAGAGCCCACGGGGATCATGGCAGCACTATCAGCTGTTGTTGATAATGAGGCATCCATTGCTCTGCTGTTCCACGTGGCTGTGAGAGGACTTGGGAAAAGATGATGGGATCCTTCAACAGAGAACAAGTTAAGGCATGTTTTAAAGCCTTCATGCAGAGATACCCTTTGGTGCCTAAAGGAGGCTGCAGAAGTCCTCTGTTTGGATTTCAAGTTGAAATACAGGATTTTGGTGGTTTTTTCTCCTATGTTTTCTTGACTCAGCCTTAGGCTGTCTAGCTCAGAGAGAAAGATTTTATCAAGTTGCTCATCTTATTAATTTCCTTGAAATTTTTTGCTAGTTCCATATATGCCACTCAACACTCCGTCGGTATAAGGCAGCAGCAGGGTTGCATACACTGTGTTTTCTTAGTCAGGGACAATGTAGTCCAGGCTTTTACTGAGCTTCATGGGGTGTAGTGGTTCAGGTGTTCAGAGAAGCACTGGAAATGCCTATTTAAATTCTTCTCCAGCTACTGGAATAAAGAAGATAAATCATAAATAAACTTAAATTATGACCTGCCTTCTTTGCAGATTTCTCTCCCCACCTCATGTAGCAGAAAAATCCATGTTGTAAATCCCCTGTGAAGCGCTTTCTGCTGGCAGTTCCTGTGACTGCGTTAAAGGGATGCTCACTGCCATATTTCAAATCTTGGACACCTTTTATTTTCCTCATGCAAGTGTGCTCCTGGGTGCAACTGGGGGAGAAAGACAGCAGTTTGTCTAGATGATGCGCTCTGCAAGCTCAGATAAGAATACCATGTCCTAGAAAAGAAAAAAAAAAAAACGGTAAAAGAGGCCCATAACTCAGGGATTCTTGTTCCTTCAGATAATATGAAGCATGCTCAGTACACCTGGGGATGGAGACCCATCTCCTGGGAAGCAGTGAAATTAAGAAGTGCTGGTGCTGGTGAAGGTAAGAAAGAGAGATTGAGGTCTTCTGGGTTTTTCTTGCATGAGGCTTCAGCTCTCTGCCAAACTTCCATATTCTGCTCTGAGATACAGAAGGGAGGAGCTGTGTCAGTGTTACCTCTTGCCACCACACCTGCTCCACTTTGTTGCTGACATTGTCAGCTGAATCGGGGTGGGGGGGGAAACACCTTTTCTTGCTGCTTTCTGCTTACCAAGTTGTGTTTCAAGATTAAATTGGGACGTGTCTCTTCATCTTTGTGCCATGAACATGGATGTGCTGAATCTGCACATGGGATGTAAAAAAGAACTTTTTGACCAAAGATTCAGGCTCTGTGCTGATGCTTTATTTATTTTTTTTTTTTTGGCACAGCTTAGCTTGTCAGCTAGCACTGAGACTTGTCAGCTCAGCACAACAGGAAGGAAGCAGAAAAACCCCCTGAAAATCTGGTATTACAGCATTAACTGCAGAAAAGTGGTACTTAGAGTGGTGATGGTATCCTGATAAGTGCAGGGTGCTGTGAAACCAGGTGATTTTTCATTAACTCCTTTTACTTTAGGGATTCCTATTTTCAAGTTCTCATTTGATTTCTGCAGAATTCCTCTGTTGAGAAGAGTTTTTCTGAAGAACAGGAGCTGTGACCAGACTGTAGGCTTGGCTTGTTTCTAGGTTGTGCATTCCCCCAGTTTAATTCTGCATTTGTGGATAGTATAAGTTATATTGTGCCTCTTCAGAGTCATCCTATGACTAATTGCAGAGGGGCTGATGAGACAGAGAATGGATTGGTTGAAAAAACTAATTTGCAGGGGGGACTTTTGGCAGCCTCGTTCCCAATGCCTGACCCTCATTTCTGTGAGTTTAGGTTTTCCACTGAAAACAGTATACTGTGGGTCAACCTGAGAATGGTGGGACAAAGCAGTCACTATTCCAGCTTTTGTTTGTTTCCATAAGAAATATTGACTGGTTTAGATTAAATGATCAATTAATACCCCGCAGCATGCACACACACTAAATTAATTCGGTAATCCCTTGTGTAAAGAAGAATATTTTTTGTTAGTATACAACAAGAAGAAATCATATCCTGTAATGGTAAATGTCATTATATTGATCAAAATTGGCCACAGCATCTCCAAAACTTGTTGCCACTGCTCAACACATTTTTCTTTTCTTTAGCCTTTCATTTTAAAGGTACCTTTCAAAATCAACTGCATCACTAAACTTTTCAAGGTGTGGGGGTTTTGTTGGTTTTTTTTTTCCTTTTTCTTTTTCCTGCTGTTAGTACAAAGTGGTTTGTGCTTGACTGATCATTCCTGGTGAAATCCTGTGTGAAGCAAGCTGTTGGTGGGGCAAGGTGAGGGTACCCAGCTCAGGAAGGGGTTGCTCCATGGCGTAATGGAGCTAATGGCAATACAGCTGTGGGTACATCTGATGTTAAACTATCATTATTTAAACTTTATGATGCGAGAGACTGCCAACTCTCCCACTTGCAGCATATAAATTATGTCAATTGCTCGTGCACTTTTTTTAACCCTGATTTCTCTTGAATTATGGATGATAGACAGGGCCAGAATTTGCTTTTAGTGTTCCCTTGTGACTGTGTGTGTGCTGAGTGCGCTGAGCAGTCATAATCTCAGTGTGTGCAGTCAGGGGATGTGTAATGTAATTTGGGCTATGACCATACAGCTTGTACCCTTACCATTCAGGGAGTTACAACATCTGAAACTCAGAGCTGTTTTGGGGCAGGGTGGGTGCTTTGATGCCAGGTTTGACCCACCGAGGCTGGAAGGTTTCATAGCTGTGAACTCCACGTCCCTGATGGGTTTTTGAAAGCCAGTGTGATGTTCCCTTTCAAGAGAGCCCTCCGTTGTGGGGATTAGAGCCTGTCTTCCAGGCTTCATTGTGGGGAGGAATAATAGCTGCTGTCTGTAATGAAAATATTATGATTGCCATGCTTTGAAGTTTTCCAGCCCAAATGTGTGGCGGTGGAGTGCATTCATCAAGTCATTCACTTAGTTGACTGAATACTCTTGTGTGGGTAGGGAATGGGTTTGCCTGGATCAAATTAAAGCAGCACACTCCAAAGGTGATGGGGACCTGCCAAGCTGCTGGCGTTGTTGTGATTTTGATTATTGGTACTGCTCCTCAGCAAGGGAAACCTTTTAAAAGGTGTCAGTGCTGTGTGTGGATATCGTAGTACTTTTGTAGAAGCAAGTCAAGGCAGTGCTCCTTTTAAGATAATTTCTGCAGCATTTATTGAATAATGTGTGTTTTAAGGTGTACTAACAGCAGGTGTTTGTAAATTATATGAGGCAGCTACAAACAGTGTGTCTGCACTCCTGTTGTTGCATCTGGATTCAACATAAAATTTAAGACTTTTTTTTTCTTGCTTAAATATGAAGAAAGCTTCACTCTCTGGTATATTGATTTTACAAGCATTAGCACTTTAATCAAACAGCTCTGAAGTGTTGCACTTCATTAACTGATCTTTAGGAGGAAAGTGCAAACTGTTTGCATTCGATGAAGCCTGTCCTTGCTGATGGCACTCGAAATGCCCCGTGCTGGAAGATGTTAGACATGAATTGTGCTTGGAGTGGGGGCAGCAGAGCTCAGAGCCGTGGAAATGGCTGGGTAGAAGAAATGAGTGTAGTCAGGTGGTGTGGCAAGTGTTGCTACAGGAAAACCCACAGCTCTGTCAGGCAGCAGGCTGCCCAGGGCAGTGGTGGAGTCACCATCCCTGGGGGGTTTTAAAAGACATGTAGATGTGCCACCTGAAGATGTAGTGTAGTGATGGACTTGGCAGTGCTGGAACAGTTGGACTTGATGGCCTTGAGGGCTTTTCCAACCTAAATTTTTCTATGATTCTGTGATTTCACAGAAAAAGTCTTCTAGGCTTGTGAAGCTGTACAGAAGCAAATCCTGGTTTAGCTCAGAGGAGATGTGGATGAGATGTAAAATTCTTTTATGTGGCCAAATGAATCCTCCTGCAGATCCTTTTGCAGAACGAGGTGCTGCCGTAGAAGCTCATGCAGCGGGACCAGCCAGCAGGAGCCAGTGGGAGTCTGGGCTGGACACTGCTTCCAGCTCTGCTGCCCATTGCTGCACAGCAGGCTTCTGAGGGCACTTGGCTGCCAGTATTACATTTATAATACTGTAATACTATTTACATGCATAATTGTGAGGTCTTATTAATAGTAAGCATTGTATAATGAACACTTTTACAAATAATGACTTCATAATGTTGCCTACATCATTGCTTTAAAAGTGGCTAGAACATTACCTTATTACAGTAATGTTTAAAATCTAAAGTATGCCATCAAAGTTCTATTTCCTTTGATATTTTCCTTATTCTCCTGTTTTCTTATTTTTCTTTCCACACTTCTATTTTTGACATTTTGGCATATGCAGACAGTCACTAGTAAGGTATATTTACCAAAAGTATTGTGGAAGCACTTCCAAAGTGTTGAGCTGTGTCTCTTCACAGCTGCAGTCTGTCACTGGCACACATACATGTAAAATACTGTTATGAGACCAATTTAATGGGTGCAGTTCATTAAGAGAGGAGAGAGAGGTGCCTTCTTTTCCCTGCCAAGAGCCGCGTGGTCCCCAAGATGCTTTGTGAGCACAGACCTCTCCGAAGAAAATCCCTTAATCCTTGGGTGAGCAAATATGATGAGAACATTCTGTGCTTTGTTGTGTGCTATGATCTAATTGAGATTTAATGCATTCTGCCATGTCCCTGCTGTGGACTCCCTTTGGACCCTCTGGTACAAAACTCGATGTTGGCAGGTTTTTTTTCTGTATCCCAATTTATGCCTTCCAAGACTTTCAGGCTATTTTCTTTTTTTTAATTTGCACATGTGGAATAGTTGTGCTGGGAGAGATGCCCAGGAAGGGAAGAAATGAGATGCTTGGTTTTCCTTTCAAAAAGCTTTAAGAGTATTGAGTTATGATTCTTTCATACTCCCATCCCTCTGTTTAATAACTATGTATTTGCTACTGATTGTGTTAGATACATCTGCACCTCACACAGTGGTATCTAATCCCACCGCAGTATTTCACTATGAAATCAATTGGAATTGCCAGTACAAATGTGTGTAACAAATCCAGCGGGAGGAAGTTTTGGACAGCTTTTGGAGCCCAGTAGCTCTTGTCTCATAAGGGAATTCAAACCTGCAAAGCTGTCTGTGCCAGCTTGGAGACACTCAGCCCCTGTCCCACGTTGTGCCTTTCCTTGCTGATCAGGTACACACATTGAGTTTTCACATAAAATATCCAAGAAAAATGGTCTTTCTCCTCACCCCTAAACTCCATTCCTGAGAATCCGAGCCCCGTTTCTAATGGAGCGACATTTGCATGGGAAGAGATGCTGTAATTTTTAATTTTTTTATATGTTTTAGCCACTAAAGTGGGCATTGTTGAGGCAAATAAGACTTTAACTCAGTGAACTTTGGGAAACTTGACTGCAGTTCAGGATCACTCCTGCCATCATACAGAGAGCAATTTGCCTTTTTCTCATTTTCCTTTTTCTTCCCCTCTCCCCTCCTTGCCAGCTGGTCATTCACTCTGTTTCACTGTGAGACCCAAAGGGTTTCTTTTTATTGACAGTCTCAGACCTCTTTCCCCCCCAAATGGGCACTCTGCGTGTTCTTCCACCTGACTAACCTGGAGGCAGCGATTCAGTGCCTGCAGGTCATGTTGGAGTCGGTAAATCACCCTCCAGGATCCCTGTGGGGACCTGCTCTGCAAATGCAGCTCACATTGGTGTCGGTCAGGATTATGAACATGAATAGTTGGCAGCTCTGGTTTGTCTGTTAGGTAGAGACAAATATTTCAATTGAGAAATGCAGGTTTTTAAGTCAAAGCTGTGCTACATTATTTAGCGCAGAAGATTTTCAAATAACACCTTTTTTGCCTTTGTTTTTTTTTTTTTTTTTAACATGAGCTCTGTATCGTGGACAACCCCAGCTTATAGCAGCTCTGAAGTTGTTTGAATCTCCCATGCTGGGTGTTAATGGGAACAAGAGCAGCTGAACACATGCACATCAATAGGAGACTCGGAAGCATAAAAATTGAATTCTCTCCTGCCTTTTCCTTTCCTATGGAGAAAATAGCCCCCATTAGTACAGAAAGCTTTGGCAAGGTGGTATTTGCAGTCCAAGGCTGGAAAGCAGCTGCCGTCCCCAGTGCGTTGTTCAGCAGAGGACTTCACTTTCATTGCTGCCAGTAATCCTATTTACTGTGAGCACAAAATGCCAGCTGGATTTTGGCTGCTGGATGTGATGTTCTGTTATGAATGGGTTGAAGTAGTTTTGTACTGCAGTGGGTCCCCCAGTGAGCCACACATGGGGATGCACTGCCCAGCCGTGGATGGGGACTGTCAGCCTTTTCCAAGCCATGGTGTGATGGGAAGAGCCAGGCTGGAGGGGATCAAACACAATTTTTGTCTCTAAAGCAAATGTTTTTGGAAGTGAACTTTTTTCCCCAGGCATTTCCAGTCATCCCTGCCATGCTGCTTGTGTATTTCTGTTGCAAGCTTTGGGCTCCTGTACTGCTGTGCTGAGCTGCAGAATATTCCAGCATGCAAGACTGGTGGGGAGGCATTGGCAGGTCCTGGATGGGGTCTGCAGAGTGGGGGGACCTGGGTGCGTTGTCAAAGGGCAGTACCAGCTGCTTCTCTGCTGATAAATTCATCACTTGAGCTCTGTGTGCTTATGGAAAAGAGCTGTGTCCTTGGCACAGGGCGTTCCTATTTACTATTTGTGTGTATGTATGTATGTATTTATTTATTTATTTGTTGCCTTTACTCCTGCAGAGTCAAATATAGTGACTCTCACTGCTTTTTTCCTTTCTGGTCAGTCATCCAAAGAGGTTGGTGGGAACACTGCCCCTCTTTCCTTTCTTCTGATCTGATTCATCATTGCCTTGTTCCCTCCAAGCTGCCTGAGAGCTCCGTGTGCTGATCCACAGGGACAAGTGGCAATGACAGAGTCTGGAGTGACAGACCAGGGAGTTTCTTGAATTGTCCCCCCTTTTTACAATGAGGGGATTTACTTCATTTTTCTAAGGCATCAGGGAATAAGCTTGAACTATAAGCTGGTAGAAAAGCCCAATTCCAGTCTCCTATCCAGAATATGGTGCCTACCTGTTCTTGGCTCATGCCAGGCATCTCATCTCTCCGCTTTAAACTGGTGCCACTGGTTTTCTGGGGCTTTCATGGCATTCGTCTCACCTGTGTTCAGATGTAACCACTGCCTTGAGCTCCCAGGTGTCTGTGCTCACCTTGTGCTCCTCTCTTGCTGTAGTTGTGCTGTATCTATGTGGATCAGCCCAAAAACATGCCCTGCACCAAAATGCCTTTTGTTCTGTTCCCTTTCTTAAAAGAATAAAAAGCCCCATAATGCTGCCTTTGCCCAGTGTACTCTGATGTTGATGACTGATGATTGCTGCTAATTCCAGCTTTTTATCCCAAGCTTTTCCTCTTCTGCTATTAAATGTGACCCTCTTGTTTTCATTTGGTACCTTTGTATTTGAAGGGAAACAGTGTTCAGTTGATTTTATCAATTGTTACTCGTTTTTATTCCATGTACAGAGCACTTTCAAAGGGAAGGGAGTGAATACACATACTCTTATTTTACATCCACCCTTTCAGATCCAGCTCTCCCCACGCTTTCCTGGTGTGGGTGACTGAGGAGTGCTCCCACACCCTGCATGCAGGCTGCTGTCTTTGTTTGGCAGCAGGATAAATCCTGGATGGACTCTGCGTGGATGTGGACCAGCACTGATGCCATGGAAGGGAAAAAGCTCATTGTGGGGGTGAGGGGAAGGGGCTTTGCCCTCCTGGGCAATTTCCCAAACCAGATGCCCAGCTGTACAAATTAAGAAAATTATGTTTAAATTAAAACTGTTTGAAACAAAAATACAGCCATTGCAGAAACCCCTAATCAGTTATGGATTTTTATGTATTTTTTTATCTCTTCTGAATTTTTCTTTTTAGATTATGAGTCTCAACCTGAGAAACCAGTGATATATTCTACTCCTAAGAATAAAAAAAAAGCAGCTAATCTTAGCATTTTGGTGCTAATGCTCCATTTCTGCACTGATACCTTCAGAGCCAGTTTTAACATTATATGAAGTTTAAAGGCTTTTCACTTTCAAAATAGCTTTTTAGTAGGTTTTTTTCATCTTACTGTGTTATCCTTTCAGTAGTTTCAGTAGCCAATAACTCTTCCATCAGGTAAATGCACTTTAAAATGCTTTCTTCAGCACAGAGCAAATACAGAGAGAGTAAAAGTTTTGTAATGCAGGAGAAATGGCATTAATTCTGCTGTCCTCCTTTGTAGAAGAGCACAGGGAAAAGTAACTGCTGGAGGGTAAGTGGGGATAAAAAAGATGTCTTTTTGTTGAATTTAGGAGTTTAAGATGTTGATGCATACACTTAACACTGCTTGGTGCAGGTTGGGCTGATGTGGCAGGACTGGGAAAAGATGGTGAAGGTGTGCTGGGCTATTTACTTCAGGAGTAGGAAGTGATCATGAAATCTCATATTCAGAGGAGAAAAATCTTTATTCACAGTCAGGGTGATTTCCATTATTGATGCAAAAGTGAAATTCTCAGGGAGGGGGTGAGAAATAGATCTGCCCTGGAGACAGAGCCTCAAAAGGCTGAGTATTAACAATGGCTGTTAGGTCTGACGGGCACTTGCTGACAGACTCAAGGGATTTGTCCTGTATGAGATGAAGGTTTCCATGTGTTAACATTGTCTTCAGATGGAGTTAAAGAAAATGGTGTGGCCACAAAATACAGGTGTCCTGGAGTATCATGGCATGCTGGATTAGACAACAAATAGAAAATTAAACAAGTGGAGAATTACAAAAGTAGCACTAGGTACAGAAGACATGCATGCAGTTGCTTTAGAAATAGTGTTTCTCATTATTTCTTAGTCTTGGAACAGAAATTCATTAAAGATAACAGAGAATGGGAAAGGGGATTGCAAATTGTTATTGATCGTGTTGGGCTGTGGAGATGTTTCAGTCTGGTTTCAAGCTCCTGGAGCATTTCCTGCTTGCTCTCACTGACCAGCACTGAATTAAACCTTGGGGCACTGCAGTCTCTTATGCTAGAGCAAGGGAAGCTGCTGAGGCACATCTGGAGTCAGGAATCTGGGGGGGGATGTTTGTGAGTTTTTTTAATATGTTGGTAACATTGCAATTAAAAGCAACTGACTCTGCCCGGCCGTGCACACACCTGAGTGCAGCTTTTGCTCCATGGCTTGGCTTGAGCAGTGATCTGAGAACAACCTTCGAGTTGCTGGGCAGATGCCACCATTGAGCAGAACTGGATTCATTTTAAGGTTATCTGCAGTCTCAGCGCAATATGTACGTTTGTCTTCATGACTGTCCCATTGGAAGATGTTGGGTTTGTTTGGATTTGCTATCATTCAGATGTGTTTTGTTCCTGAGTTTTTATGAACCTTAACAGACAAGCACTGCATAATGTATATAGAGAACATTTTAAAGGCACATCCTGTTCTTACTAATTTTTAAAGGCAATCCCAAGGTGAGATGCAGTCCTGGACATGCTGCCAGCAGTGTGCCTCACATGTCGGCCTTGCACATCCCTGGAAGTGCTTAAGGCCAGGTTGGATGTGGCTTGGAGCAACCCGGTCTGGTGGAAGGTGTCCCTACCATGGCAGGGGGTTTTAACAAGATGATCTTTAAGGTCCTTTTCAACCCAAACCGTTCTATGATTCTAGGAAAACTATTCTATAAGTTATCCCTTCTTCTGTGTCGCAATGCAGATATAAAATATCTTTCTTCAGTATTTGTGTGATTGTTATTCTCCCCATAATGGACCTGTTTGGCTCCTGCCTCACACTTGTGCTATATGGTAACACTCTGGCACTCATAATCTATGAGGCTCTAAGGCATCTAGTTGGGAAAACGTAAATGAAATGTCTTGGGGAAAAAAATGTGAAAAGACACTGTGCAGCCTCACCAGTTTCAAGCTGGAGGTTTATGCTGATTTAGGTGTGATGTAGGAGGGGCACTAATCCTTTTTCTGGGGCTGCTCCTCAGTCAAGAAAAGTGTCCATGAGTAAAATACAAGTTTTGCTTTACCCAGGAAAAAAAACCCACCCAAACACAAAACACCTGCACTAATACAAATCCCATTACAACTAAATAGCTTTAATATTTTGTCCCCTTTTATTTCCGGCAAATGTCAACGTCTACAGAAAGGCATCAGTTCTCAGAAATAGACTCACAAATTGAATCCAGTCCCTAATTTTCACACAGAGCTGTCTGCCTTCCTTTATGTGTAGTAGTAAATGACAGAAGTGTTGCAAGCTGTACATAGATGCAACTATTGATAGATTCCGTCTGGAAGCTTTTACCCTTGTAAATTAATCTGCTTGGGATGAAGGGGCAGGAGAAGGAAGTGACCGTAAAAGACTTTATAGATTCATTTTCTCAATAGACCTGAGTTGTTCTTTGAAATTATCATCCTAAAGATTTTTTTCCCCCTTCATAGCATGGTCTACCTTATCTCCAGTGAGGGGATCAAGCAAGGAGGGCAGATTTAGATTAGATACTAGGAAAAAAATCTTCCCTGTGAGCGTGCTGAGGCCCTGACACCAGTTGCCCACAGAAGCTGCAGCTGCCCCATCCTTGGAAGCGTTCAAGGCCAGGCTGGACGGGGCTTGGAGCAACACTGTCTAGTGGAAGGTGTCCCTGCCCATGGCAGGAGGTTAGAACAAGATGAGCTTTAAGGTCTGTTCCAACCCAAACCATTCTATGATCCTGTGATTTAATTACTTTATATTTAGCTTGTAGCCACTGCCAACCTCCATCCTTTTCTATCTCGTGTTTCTACCTCTTATACAGCTTTGGGCTGAGTTTAAACAAAGCTTTAAGGATGTTCATCAAGAACATGACTTAATTTGTAAGGTTGAAGTGTGTGACATGCACCTCTTAAAGAAAAGGAAATGCTTCTGGAACTGCTGACACTGTGGAGACACTAATGGAGCGTTCTAACCTGTCATGGTGAAACCTCCTGCAGCAGCATTTGAATAGTTTGGTGCAAGTCAGATGATTTTTTAATTTACGTAGAGCTGAATTCAAGAGTAGTGTAATAAGGAAAGTGAATGGGTATTAATTATAAATATCTTCCAATTAAGAGTAATGTTCTTTTTTTTGATACAGACACAGTGATGAGCTGTCTTTCTGCTTCTGTTCTTTGGCCTCAGTGAGCGTTATGAAATGATGTCTGAATGAGAAAATAAATAGGAAAGGTTTATCTATCCAATCTGAAATAACATTGCATTTGTGCATGTATAAGGGGAAAATAGGCATACAATAAACAAATAGATTTATTTTTTGATAAATGGTCTTATCACAAGGTAGTGAGTCAAAAAATAGAAATGAAGAGATTTCTGTGAGACTGAAGAATGCTCCTCAGATGGGAACTGGGTGTCTTTTGGTTTTGAACCATTGGTAATACTACAAGATGTTTTTACATTAGTGTTGTAAGTGATGGCCAAGCATGTTCCCTGCCATTGCAGCATGTCCCACTACACTTAGTTTATGGATTTCACCCTCCTCAAGTAGAAATAATCCAAATGAGGGTAAAATTGTGAAAATTGTGGAATCAGATTTTGAAAAATAGGTGGAAGTGAGAGACTTCTGCCTGGTTCCAAGGAGCTTTGGGGGCAGCTGTGCAAAGGTCTCTGGCTTCATGGTGATGGTGGAGGAGCCAGGGGAGGTGTGAGCATCTTGTGGGGGAAAAGCCTTGGTTTGTGTGTCCAGGGGGAGAGGGGAGCAGGGAGCAAGCCAAAGGCAACATCCGTGGACAGATTTAATGGTTAAGAGCTGGGAAAGATCCAGGCTGTTCAGCTTCCCTCCAGGAGCTCCACTGGTAATGTAATTGGAGAAATCAACATGAAAACAGGCAAGTCATCTATAGTTATTTTATTATTGGATTGTAACCTCCCCCTAGTCTCTGTCACAAGAATTTCATTGAAGGAATAGCATGAAGATTCATGACACAAAGGATTAAAGCCCACTGAAAACAAGGAAGGGCAGCCAGGCTGGTCCTGAGAGTAGGAGTGAAGAAACGGGACAGACACAAGATTCATGAGCAAGATTAAAGGCAGCAAGACTGATTTTGAGCAGCGACCCATGGGAATTTTATTGCCTTCCTTCAGAAGAATCTATTCATTTGATATGGAGTTTTACCAAAGGAACCAAAGTATTAATGTGATCTATTCTCTCCAGATATGAGACTGTAAATTTTCAGCCTTTTTTTTGGCTGTGGAATACTGAGAAAATTAAAACCACAATCAAGTAAAATACATGTGAGTGCGCATGTGCATAAGCACGTTGCTGTAGGTGCTAAACAGCTAGAAGCAGAGAAATTATTCAGCCTTTTCTCAATATTCTGTAAGACTGTCTTTCCTATGTAAACTCTTTTAAACAAGGTCACAGTTTCATAAACTTCTTGCACCCCCAAGCTGTTTTGCAAGAGTGTTATGGCTTTGACTTTGAAAATATTTTGGAATAGCTATCTTAAGACTTGGCCAATCCTCTCAAGGGGTGGATGGCCGAGGAACCAATTACCTATTGCCACTCAACACACTTTTTGCGATCTATCCTATATAGTAGTCAGAAAACTATTAAAAAAGAAGCTTCGGCTTCCACTGTTCATGAGCCTGGGCTCTGTGTCGTTTTCTTTATGCGCCTCGGACGTAACAGCGACACGTTGCTACTATGCTTCACTGGGTTTCTCACAGCACTGGAAATATGGGTGCCCAAGGAAACATTGAATTAAATCACAGAGTCATGGAATGGTCTGGGTTGCAAGGGACTTTAAAGCTCATCTTGTTCCAACTCCTCTGCCGTGGCTGGGTATACCTTCCACTAGACCAGGTTGCTCCAAACAGTGTCCAGCCTGGCCCTGAACATTTTATCCTTCTGATCAGTGCAGGAAATACATTAATCTTCTGCTAAAATTGTGCTGTTTCTTGTCCAACTGGTTGTGAGGACCTGCTAGGCAGCTCACAAATGCAGGGAGAGGTGTGATGCCAATGAGAACTGCACAAATTTACATTTGTGTCTATACTTGCTGCACAGGAGTAATGTAATAAAATTGCCTTCAGTGTGCAGTACCTATCAAAGATAAATTTAGGTAAACATTTAATAAAGAGCAATTTTATGAATTGCTTCTTCATCAGCTCTTTTGAGAAGAGAACAATCAGGAAAATTGTGCCTGGTAAAGTTTCATGGCAAGGATCTAAATATATATGGTCTCATACTTGGATTAGTGTTTCTTCCTCAGTAATCTCTGTATATGCTTTACATAGTTTGGATCTTTTCATCTCTACGTGTCTTTTGTCTCTTCTTTCCTGTTAGTACCCTCACAGACCACAATACCATCCAAAAATAATATTTGATTAAGCTTTTGATCTCATAGTGGTTAGATGGATTTGAAATGGGGCAAAATTAGGCTAATCACACTAAGAATAGCATAGTTACTTCTGATTCTCAAATGCCTTTTCATGATATGACCTCCAATGGTTTTCAGAGTTCTGACAGATACAGAAGGTAACATTAGTTCCCATTTTCAGATGTAAAAATTGATACAGAAAATTTTTCTGTGGTATTGAGTGCTTCCTTGGTGTTGTTTGCAGAGTAACTGCTTGCTTTTATCGAGCTTCTGCTGAGCAATTACAATTTGTTTTCATTTGATATTAAACTGCAGACACAGATTAAGTAGTTCCCTTCATTGTGGTGTCCTTGGTGCAACTATTTGTCACAACCCTCCTTTCCAGAGTCTATTTTCCTTTCCTTTTGGGGTTGGTTTTGTTTCTTAAAACTCTGTGAATCCTCCTGAAATAACATGACTGTCTGGGAAGTCTTGCTAACTTTTGTTGTGAGGAGGATTTCCATATTTTCCTGCGTTTTGTTTCATGTAGAGCATTTAAACTGGTGAAAATGATTGATTTTCTGTCCTCCTCTTCCAAGGCTGATGTGTCCCTCTTCATCCTGCTCCAAGATGTGCACAAACACACAGAGTTGTCTCATGGATCTTGAAAGAAAACAGTTTGTATCTGTAGCGGTTCATATGCTTGAAACACGTTTTATTCTGTGTTATTCTCCAGGACAAGTCACCATTTTTGCTTTATAAAAATAAATAAATTATAGCAACAAAGGCTAGTAACAGAGACAACAAAATTGCTGT
Source organism: Struthidea cinerea (assembly GCA_013397865.1). Classification (NCBI taxonomy): domain Eukaryota; kingdom Metazoa; phylum Chordata; class Aves; order Passeriformes; family Corcoracidae; genus Struthidea; species Struthidea cinerea. Next base: position 459,336 of record VZTI01005066.1, on the reverse strand, counting down.
TGCCTTGCCCAGGTGATTTACCATGGCTTCTCTGCCTCTCCATTCTCATGTCAGGCATGCAGTGAAAAACCCAGAAACTCAGAGCAGACTATTATGAAATCCCTGCTTTGTTTCCTTTCTTACTGTATTGTGGCAGTAGCGACAAATGCAGCACACAATTTGCTTGCTGATCCAGGCTCAATATGCAGCTCAACTTTGGTTGCCTCCAACCATGAGGTACTCAAGATCTACGTAAGATATGCTGGGTAAGGAAGGTTTAGGAAGCTGTGCTGCAGCATCTGACTTTGTGTCATCAGCAAAAATGAGTTGTGGCGAGGGAAGTGTGTGGCTGTGTATAATCTGTGTGTGAATAGATGTATGTAAATACACACTGGAACTATACATCTGTGTGTATCACTGTCATAGAGAGTTTGATTTTATTTTTATTTTAATACAACACTTGCAAGGTGCAGCATTGCCTTGGGAGGACTTGGTATAGAAGCTTCCAGTTTCAGTCATACTTAATTAAAACTTCTAGTTTTAGTCCTAGCTCTGATGTAATGTCTAAACTTCTTCCTTCAGCAATAAACCTGGATGCCCAGCTGCCTGCTGGAGCTCACTGTTACTTACTCGCTTTTTACATGTAAATGTAGTAATTTACACTTCTGCTGTAGATGAGCAGTGGTATGATAGAGCTGTTTGGTTTTTGAGTTTGCTGTCTGTGATGGGTTTGTCTGGTTGGTCCTAAGTGAAACCAGTACTTGTCCTGGACCCAACCTTCCTTTGGGAATTTTGAGGAAGTGAGGAATAGGATTGTATTTGGGAGTGAAGCAAAAAAAGCACGTGAGCCTTAGTTTGATCTGTAACACATTTAGTGGTGTGCAAAAGGTAGGTGAGGTCCTTGTCTGTAAGAATTAATGAGCAGTTAGAGGATGTGCATTCTCCAACGTGGCAGGAACATCTTAATTTCCTCATTAAAGTCTTTGAGATGCAGGCAGCCTGTTAGCCAGCCTTATGAAATTCCTGAACTCAGTTTTTCCTGCCTGCACCAAGTTCTTGTCAGTTTTCCACTAGAATTCCTAATTTCTCAGGGGCAACCAGGAGCTAATTTGAAAGTGCTTTCGTGCGCGTGTGAGACTGGGCTTCCTCTGTCCATCCTTCTGGCCTTAATACAGTGTAACACCTCAGACTTTAGCCATGTTGAGTATAGTTAATCAGTGTTGAAGAGTGGCTTGTTTTGCAAGATGATAAATTTTTAACCTATTTAAATTACTTTCTTTGCAACTAGTAAATTGAATAAATTATGCCTTTTCCATGCAGTACAGTGGGGCTCATAAATACTTTGTGCAGTTAGTTGGTAGTTTCACTTGATTACCTTTCCCATTTCTGTTTTTGATAATCCTTGTAAGAGTGAGGAATTCAGTCACTTTTAATAGTTCCAAAAGAAAGCAGTGGAAGGCATGTTTCATGCCTGTGAGGTGCACACCAGTGTCCTGCCTGTGGAATCCACCTTGATGCAATCAAGGAAAGTCCTTTTCCGTGGCTCACGGTGCTGCTCCAGATGAATTAGTTACTTGGATAATGACAACAGTGCTTGTACAGTCAAACACTTCCTCTCCTCTCCATTTACACTGCTCTGTTGTGTTTCACACCCTGTTGCTGTCCCTTGCTGGGCAGAGGCTCCATTGGTACAGCTGAGTGAGCTTGTGGGGAACTTTAGTTCTTCAAAGGATTATGCAAATAATAATTGCATTAAAGAGCTGCTGTCCACATAACGAGGTTCTGACAAAGAAAACCCCTGTTAGCGCTCTGCTTGCAGAGATTTCAGAGGACTTGGACAGGAGAAGTACATCAGGATTCCTGCATACTCGAGTATTTCCTTCCTGGCTGTTTGAGGGGTATCTTTCTTATCTCCTTACCAAAGAATCTGTTTAACCAGGAGTTGTCCATCTGGGAACACAGAGTAAATTAAACTCTGAACAAAATGGATAAGGCATAAATATAGCCAGGCTTTCTGGGGTTTTTCCATAGTAACCCGTATGGATGGAGGAAAGATTAAGTATATTTTTTTATATAAGCTGGTTCTTTAAAAAATTTTTGATGTATCATTAAACAGCTTAAAAATCCCATTCTAATAAAAATGTTTGTCTTCAGTTACGCAAATTTTATATTAAAAATCAAAATACCAAAAGGCTCCTAAGAGGGTTTTTGCTGCTGTCAGGGCAGGGTGCAGCTGTCACCTGCTCAGATGTGACCTGGTGTGTTAAATCAGAGCAGGCCACTTTGAATGAGGAGGCAGCGATAACCTTCAGCGAGATGCATGACACAGTCCTTGGCTGGTGCAAGCTCTGAGAGATCAATTTTTAGTGATCAAGGCAGCCCACAAAGGTCTTTGCTGTAGTTTTACCTGCATTATATTTATACAGATAATAACAGCTCCTGAATCTTGATTTTTAAATAACTTTCTTATCAACAACAGTCTCCAAAACATGTCTTTTGAGGCACATTGTGATGGAAAAGGCAAGTGCCTGTACAGATGCAGGTCCTGCCACTGAGAGGAAGAGGATGCTTGACCAGAGCTTCCTCATGTCCTCATGCTTTGGGCTGCTCTGATTTACAGCAGGCACTAATAAATAATATGGCCTTTACAGTGAGGTCTCCCTGAAGTCACAAAATTTGCATTTCTGAGGATAATTTGCAAAACTTCTGGAACAATTACTAAAGCAAGTGAAGAATAGTCAGATACTCCTTCCATGGACTGTACTTTTTGCACTGCTCAGAGATGCTTTGACCTTCTAGTTTATTACAAGTCAGGAAAAGTCAATATTTCTTAGCTTGCCAAGTTGGAGAAATTTTAATGAGTTATTGAGTCAAATAGTTAATCCTCCAATAACAGACTTTTTTCCCTTTTAGATTTACAGTGATAAAAACAAAGGCTTAATGGGGAGGAGGAAAAACAGGGTTTTGTTAGAAACTCTTGCTTGTCTCTGCGCACATGCTTTAACCCCTTGACCATGAGTAGATAACATGGAGCTTCAACACTGGGGCGTTTTATATTGTCATGAACTGCTGGGCAGGCAGGGGCTGTGTTGATGTTAGCAGGGAATTTAACATGATAAAATGGGATTGAAGTAGCTGGTACTGATGCTCCTCACTCCTTTTACATGGGATGAGGTGCTATGGATGAGATCTGGTCTGTTCTCCTATGCTGAACTGTTTGGCTGCTGGAAAAGTCTTTGAAGGGGAAAGCCCTGGGTGCACCTTAGAGGATGTTGTGGTGCTCCAATTGCTGCAGCATGCGTTCCACTGGGTGCTGCACCACATCTGGAGTAGTGCTTGCACTTGAACATCCTCTGAGAGCTGACACAACCAAAACCTTTCCAAGAGCCAAACCTGCATGTGGTAAATGTAGAGTAAAGGGATTTGCTTCCAAACCATCTTGCTGGTCCAGACTGAGTCCTGGGCTCAGGGGCAGCCAGAGTCTCTGGCTGTTGGAAGGCTGTGCAAGGCTGGCAGTGGGTTTTGCACAAGGAAATGCTTATTCCTGCTATAATTATGCCTTTTGCCATTCCCCTTTGTAATGCTCAACTTGGTGTACTCCAATTAGCATAGAATAATCTAATTTCCTGAAGCTCTCTTCGTTGAGTGTAATGCTAATTATTGCTCTGAGTAGTGGCTTGTTTGGAAGCGGCCTGTCCTGTGTGAATTATAGTAATGTTCTCTGTAAGCCTTTAAGTGAGGAGACTTCATAAGCAGAAAATGTTATAGCACAAGGGCAGCTCCCTTACCCTTTTAATAGTATCAAACAGCAGATAGCACAGTAATAGTCAGAATATCATATCCAGTGAATTCTTAAAAGTAGTAGAAAGTTATTTTTCACTATATGTCATTACTCAGAGTGTAGGAATAGATACTGATGGTCATTTTTACAATGACTAGCATTTTCCCATAACATTCCCTTCAGTGTATTCAGTAACTTTCCTTTCAGTAATGGTCTTTCTTGGGGGTTATTTTTTCAAAAGCTTTCAGCAGTTGTTTGTCTGAGCTTTCCTTGAAACCTGTGTGAATTTTGGCTTGGAGGATACTCTGCTTCTGGGTGGAAGCTTCTGGCTCCCAGGGTGGGAGTTGGACTCTGAATGTGGATAGGAGCTGAGTGCTGGCACTTAGGGCACTTTGCTGAGTTTAGTGGCTGGAGTAGTGTAGCGTTTCAGAATTGCTTTTTGAATGTAACTCACAGTCAAAGTGTGAGCACGGAAATGCTCTCCCTGGGTTTTATTCTAGGCTCTAGTATCGTGAAGAGCTAAAAGAACAGAGGGCCATGCGTCCATCACTTTCCAATAAAGCACTTCGAGCACATGCTCAGTGTTGTGACAAGGGAGAGCTGGAGGTCTGGGAGTGCAGATCTGAGCACTCTCTTAAAGCTGCTGCTGTTCAAAGGGGAGCGTTTTTTACCTCCAAAACCTTTGTCGCTCCTGCTCCTGTCAGGGCTGTGCTGCTGCGGCAGCCACGTGTGGTCTGTTGAGGCAAATGTGGCTCACGGTGGCATTTTCTGCTCTTCCCAGTGCTCTACGGACAGGATGGCCTGCATGCATCCTGTGAGAAGAAGTACTGCGGCCGGGGCAGCAAGTGTGTGGTGAACAGGGACACGAACCAGCCTGAATGCCGGTGTGTCGAGGATTGCAAGTCCAGCTACATGCCCGTCTGTGGATCTGATGGCAGGTTCTATGAAAATCACTGTCAGCTGCATCGAGCCTCATGTCTGCAGAGGAAGAAAATCTACATTACCCACAGCAAGGACTGTTTCTTCAAAGGTAGGGCATTGTTGAAAATAAATACTTCTGTAGAGCTTTCATCACTCGTCGTAATCCTGGTAAATGGCTGAATGGTATGTTTTATTTCTAAGAGCTAAATTTTTCAGGGATGATTTATTCCAGGACAGCAGAGAACATACACAATGTTTTATGCAGCTATTAAGCCCCTGAGTGCCATCACCATGCAAAATGTAATCGTACTGGGAACTGGTAAATAATTAACATCACTGTATGCATTGTGTGCACTGTAGTTGTGCTGCTCAGTACTTTCAGCTGCCAGTGTAATAACTTCTTTACAATCCAATTCATTTGAAAAGGCTTTGAACAAGACAAAGATGTTAAGAAAAAGTAGATGGTATAAACAAAAGTTTGCTGCAACATTCAGAAACAAAAACCTAGTTAGGCAAATGACACAGGCAAAGGAAAGGATCTGTTTAAATGAAACAAGAGGAGTGGGGACAGACTTTAAATAACTTTAAAGACAGTTCTGGTTACCAGTGGGATGCATACATCTGGAGCTCTTCTACCAGTTCAATAGCAAATTTCTTTATCATCATTGCACCAAATCCAGTCCATGTCTTTCCCATTAATATTTTGTATGCCATGTACCATCCTGTCATCAAGGGAGACTGCAGGATTAGGAGCGTGTGATGAAATTCCAGGGAATGAAAGAAGTTGTAAATTATTTTACTTCTAATGAGAGGTCTCATAAAGAGCCTCACTAGAGTATATATTGAAAGCTCATTGTCAAATATGACTCCATATACGTACAGGAGGATTTGAGTGGGTTGTTGCAAATATATCCAGTGACATTTACGTGATCAAATATGAAAATAATTCCTTATCTTCAGCTCACTTAAGCCCCCAAGGAGATTGGCTGTATTAGAGCTATCCATCACAAGTTCTTCTTTACTAACATGATGCTAGAAGAGCCTGTTTAAGAAACAGGAGCCCATTTGAAGACTCTTATTTATATGTCCTTGTGATACCCGTTGGAGATAGAAAAGCATTGCCATTCTTGTGTCTTGGGGAAGACCTGGAGACTGTGACCAAACTTTTTTCAGAGGTATGTAGGTGCTGCTTTGCAGTGCATTGCGAAATCTCATTTGTTTTGAACATCTGGCTGTGGAGAGGACAGCACAGCTGGTCAGAGCACTGACTTGGTGAACACCCTGGGTTAGTTTGTCACAGGCAGCCTCTAAATTTACCAAAGCGGGTAATGAGGATCAATAGACCTTGTATGAAGTTAATCATAGAGAGGGGTCACCCAAAGGCTTATTTCAAGCATATGAGCATAGCAAGGTAAAGAGGGATTTTTTGCTTGTCACATTAAAAAGGAGCATTTAAAAAGGACACTTGTTCCTTGCTCCAACTGCTGTGCTTCTGCCTCTGGGTATCAAGTCAGATCAGGATGAGGATCAGGCTGGAAACAGTGTCCATCCCTGAGTAAGATGCAGGTGGGCTTCTGCAGCATGAGAAACCTTGCAAAGAAAGGGGAAGTCTTAATTTCAGAGACGCTCAGCACCCCCCACTCGATTCAGGGGATTTTCTTCCCCTGACTACCAAAAAACGGTCTTATGGTTTTTCATTCTTGACATTACCCACCTTTTTATGACAGTGCTTCTGGCCTGGGTTTTTATTCATTCCTTATCACATATAGTGTTAAAGAAAATGAGTTCTTATTGCAATAATCAGCCCCTGCAGTGGCTGTATTATACCTAATGATACAATGTCATGCTTGACTACCTCCCTGAACACACCATGAAATGATGTCAGAAAGTAGGAGTTTTGTGTCCCAGTTTAAAGTAACCCTCAAACTCTTGCCAGGGAGCACTGCTTAAATCTGCTTTTCAGCAGAATAACAGCTTTATGGAAGGGAAGAAAGAAACAAGCTCACTTCCCTTCCCACATGAATAAATAAAAATGTTCTTCACACCTCTGTCTGCTGAGATAACATACAGAAAAAAGTTTACTTTAAGTGGGGAATAATCCCACAGAGTGGGACTCCATAGAAATGCTTGGCTTCAGCCCTTTTTTCTGACATGCAGTTCCTGAGTAACCTTCTGTGTATCACTCTGTTTATTGGTACTTTAGTCTCCTATTTCTAAATCAAGAATGATAGTGGTTTCCTTTAAATCAAAATTTTCAGTCAGCAATTAAGGTACAGGTTTTTAAGCACCATTATCAGTGTAATATGAAGTGTAAGACTTTGACTGGAGAAAAATCTTAAAGGTACAAAATCACAGAATCCCAAAATGGTTTGTGTTGGAAGGGACCTTAATGAGCCTCCTGTTCCAACCCCATTGTTGTGGTCAGGGACACCTTGCACTAGACCAGGTTGCTCAGGTGTACATCTAGCACTAAGCAGATGTTTTCTGTTTGCTTTCAATCAAGTAGATTATTTAATTATTTGAGTACAGTCAGACTGATGAGTGGGTTGCTTCATGGTTTTTTGTCCCAGTTGACTTGTTCAATTAAGACTTAAATTCCTGTGTAGAGCTGAGGGACACTGCAGACTGGATGTTTGTGTGTGCTCTGCCAGTTTGCCCAGTTATCAGTGACAAACTGGATAGTCTTAAGGTATGACAGAGATCAAATACTTAAGGTATGACAGAGATCAAATACCCTGATTCTACTTTGGCTGAGCTAGGTTTATCCACAGGAAATTGATAATAAAGCGAACAGCAGAGTTTTGTTTTCTTTTGTGTATCTTGGGAAAGGATTTTTTGGTCTTTTAGCATATTTATCAGATGGGAAGTGCTTTGTAAATACTAGGGGATAGCACATACCTCCTGTGTGAGTAGAAGCACTGCTCCATTTGGGCTACCTCAGTAGCCCCAATTTGCATTCTGTACCAGCAATAGTATTAGGAAGAGCAGAAGAGAATTTGTCCCTGGGAAAATGACTGATTTCTCCTTGGCCCAGCCTGGAGTGAAATGGCTCCTTGAAATCCTGGGAGTCCAAAACATTGAAAAAACTTAGGGAAATGTGGAAGAAGCAATGAGAGATCTCAGCAGGAATGATCTCCCCAGGCTTTATCCTGCAGCCTCTGTTGCAGCACAGTTCCCCATACACAAAACTAGAAATGCAGTCCGTTTTCCTCAGCTGACAAAGCAAATGATAAATAGGTGGGAAACTTCACTTGGGAGTTTGAAGTCACAAGGGAAATACTGTGAAGCAGAAGTCCTAAATCCAGAGATCTCGGGAGAAATGTCAATCCCACTCATAGCCGTTTACATTCTCCTTGATCTGGTTGTCTTTTCTGGTGTGAAATACAGTTTGGTTTTCCCATAGGAAAATGTTCTATTTTAGGACTTCTCTACCATGTGGCAGGTTGTTTTCATTTTCTATGTTTTCAATGTTTTGTGAGTTTCCATAGTCATTTGATTTAGGCATTGGTGATTTTTACAAGGTAAGAAACTACATAAAGATAAAAGTGCTTTTACTGTGTGCCAAACTGGTCAAGGAAGTTTTTCTTCCCCAAAAGCTCTCCCAATACCCCTGGCCACTGGAAAGATAGCTGTGTTTATAATGACAGATGTCCCACAGATGTCCAGAATGAGCACTTGGCCTGAAAATGTTCCTATTTGAATAAATGCCTTGGATAACGAGGTTATATCATTTTAGCACAGTATTTTGGACTATGCTTTGCTTTTTCATAGCACTAGTCCCTGTTTTTCCTCTTCTGTTCATTTTTCTTTCCTTTTGACTGTTTATACACACTCTGTCTCTTCCCTCACTTTTCTCTCATTATTTTTGGCCAGCGAAAGCTGTGCAGACACCGTTCAATAGTTTTTCTTCCCTTACTTTCCTCCTTCCTCCAGAAATATCAGCAATGCACTTCCCTAGCAGTTTGCATACATTAGAGAAATTCTGTTTAGAGCTGCGCTTTTCCATTTTCAGGATTTAGGGAGTAGTTTTTCTCTTTCTTTTCCTTTCTTTTCCTTTCCTTTCCTTTCCTTTCCTTTCCTTTCCTTTCCTTTCCTTTCCTTTCCTTTCCCTACCTACTTTTTTCTGCTTGATCAGCAAACTCAAAGCTCCTGTGCATCAGCCAAGCCCTTGCTAGAGGAAGGCAGCCATGTTTGCTTGCCCAAGCTCATTCATTATTTTCTGTGGTTCTGACATCCTCCCTTTATCCAGGTGGATTGAGATTTTTATAAAAAAGCTGAGCTTTTCTTGCCAGCCTGTACAGCAGCTTTGTGCTGCAGCTGGTCAGATTGAGTTTGTGCTCTGGCATGAATTTGATCCAACTTAGTTGACCAAATTCTTGAACTTTCCATTATGTAAGTGCACTGTACCTGTGTCGATTACTTAATGTTTTTTTTTTTTTTTATCCATTCAGTCCAACTTGTACTAAAGCTCTAATTTTATGCAATCTGACAGAATTTTATGCAGAGAGACGGTGTGCTTTAAAAGCATCTTCATGTCTGATATTCTCTTCCTTCCTTCTCTGCTGAAATGCCAGTACTAATTTTTCAATAATTTTGTCCCATTGCTTATATGTCTTTTTTAAGCAAGTATCTGACAGTAATTTTCCTCCTTATACAAGGTCATTTCTTGCCCCATAATAAATCATAATTTTGTATGTATTTTGTACATAATTTCAAAAGAAATCTCTGTGGAAAACCACCTGTCTTTCTCCTTTCTATTACACATACAGGTCCCACTGTTTGGTTTGAGGCTTACACTGTTGCTCAGAACAATGTTTCATGCCATGGATTTATGTATAAGTCTTCCAAAGTGTGCGTGGCTGTGTGCTGGGTTGCTGTGCATGTGCACACGTGTGAGTGTATTTGCACACTGAAAGAGCCAGAATAATGTGTTCTCTCAGGACATTTATGCACAGGTAGCGTAGTAGAGGATGGAACCTGGCTCTGCATGGAGAGAGAATGGGAAGCAAAGGGCACACCTGAAACAAGATGTTCAGGCTGATGTAAGGAGATGGCTTCCCTTTTGGAGATTGGTTGAGTGCTGGGACAGGCCGCCCAGGTGCCATCTCCATCTCTGAGAGCTTTCAGAACCTGACTGGGAACAGCCCTGAGCAACCTGGCCTGACGCTGCACTAAATGTTTTGATGGAAGCCTCTTCCAGCCCATATCATCCCATAATCTTATGATTTCATGATCTTAGGTAATGGCATCTTTCATTTTCAACTACTCATCTTTCCTCCAGTTCTCAAAAAGTTTTTTTCTAATTAGGAAAAATTATAATCTTCTGCATGTTGACAGAAAATTTTCTATGCTTGAATGTAAATAAATTACAAACCTGGAAGAAAAACAAACAAGCAGGCTGATAACTCATATCACTGCAGTAATCTCAAATACATATGAATTCAGCCTCAGGTGGTGGTGGTTTATTTCCTCTGTACTTTATTTGTTGTCCATGTGTTAGTTCTGTGCTTTGTTACTTCCAGGAGTAATTTGTTCTGCGGAATAGCATTTCAAAACATCTCTGGGAAGGTGTAGAATGTTTTGCTCATTACATGCTTGCAGAACAGGCAGACCCGCTCCATTGCTGGTTTGGAGGCTGGAAGGAAATCTGCTCCATTTAACAATCTCTGTCTTTCCAGCTGGAAAAAATCTGAGTGTGAACTAATGGCACTTTTCCCAGCTGGCAATTAATATTTGCCGATTTAACTTTGCAGCAGTGCTGACAGACTGCATCAGTGGCAGTGAGCTGGGAACGAGGCTGCTGGGAGGAAGGCAATTAATCCCTCTGGGTGGAGGCTGGGGGCTTTGACATGGAGGTCGAGCCTCTAGTGATTATTTCAGTGTCCAGTGTAAATATATTAGGAGTTCAAAGTGTTATGAAGAGAGATAAGCACTATATAAAATGAAGGAATGTGTTTGCTGTCAGTAGAGCTGATACAGTTGTTATTAAACTGAATTCCAGAGGGATTCCTTCCTATTCCCACACTGCTTTTTCAGCTCCCTCCACTTAGTCTTTAGGGGAGGGATCAATTTTACCTGGCTTTTCAGCCTGATTGCTCTTAAATGTGATTGATAGCTTCACATCTAATAAACAGACTGCATCAATCTTTGGGGTAAATTATGGAAATTCCATTGATTTATGTGAGGATATGAACATGGGACTGCTAGTCTGCTCCAACCTTTGGTAATAGCAATTTTCTAGGAATAGGTTTAAGATCTTGTAAAGTATTTTCCATTTTAAGAGAAAATGGAATGCTTACATTCCTGAAATTTGTGGAAGGGAAATCTTGGCTCTCTAAGAGTCGGTTGTGAAACTCCCTCGTATAGGTGGGCTTTCACTGGAAATTAAATGCCAATAACAAGAGCGGGGAAAGTTTAGGCATAAGAAAAAGATCAAAAGTAGCAGAGATCCTAAAGAAGTCCAACAAAAAGAGATCTTTAATTACATCTTAGTAACAGAAAACCTTTGCTGGGGACCTCATGGCCATAATGGGAATCCCACAGGTGGAAGGGAAAGTGGGACTGGAATACTGTGATGGACACTGAATTTGACACGGTCAATCAAAAGGTGAATTACGCCCACTGGAACTCCTCACAGCAGGGCCATTACCTGCTTCTGCTTGGCCAAAAATACATCTCTGTTTCCCTCGTGCTGGGACTCTACATAGACCAGTGACAGATTTTAGTTCTAGTCAGTAAAGCTGAAATGGAGGAACACACACCATGGATGAAGCTAGTGGAAAAAGTGGTGTTATCTAATGTGATCCCTATCCAGCATTCTTGGTGTTTTTATAGCTCCAGTTTGAGGCAATAGCCATTTGGGGAGTGCAGGAGTAACTGTGAGGTGGTGATTTTTTTTTTTTTTAATATGAAATTGTGTAGCATTTGCTTAAAACAGTCATGACCATGACCCCTGTGAACATTTATTTGATGACTGTTATCTGTCCCATCTTATTTACGGGCCAGTCTATTAATCTTCTCCAGTTGCCAGTCTTGATGTGTATGGCCATAATATCTCCCATAAAACCAAACAGCTTCATATTATGTATCAGCTAGTGAACAGAGGAATTAAAGGATATTTCAGCAGCAGTATTAACATCTTAAAAAAGAAAAGTGAGAATTGTTCTTTCTAATTTGTCTCTCCCTTATAACTTGATGATGTACTGGTTGAACTGGAGTCACTGCAGCCCACGGTTAGTGGAAGGGGCAGCCTGGCTCCCTTGCTGGAGGACCACACCAGCACCCAGTACTGTGTAGTAATCCCTGCCCTCTATGAACCCAAAGTATGAGAGGAACTGCTTACATGTTGAAAATAGAAAAGCTCAGCCTAAATCTCCATGATGTGGAGGAAGACAATGCTTGAGGTGGCATGAGGTGGTCTCAGTTTGAAGCACGCTAAGTTTCAGCTTGATGTTCTTGAGGGCAGGGAAATGAGATGCAGGTGGCTTTAGGGTGGCATCTGGTCCAAGCCTGGATCTGCTAAACCTTCACTGCAGTGCTTTCAGGAAAGCTGAGAGGTGATAATGAAGCTTTTTTTGATGCACAGCCTTAGCAGTTGTGGTGGGGGACAGAGCAGAGGAAGGAGGATGGAGAATCAAATTAAAGAGTGTGGGAAGAGAAGCAGGGAGGTGGTTTGTATTTACCAGTGGAAGTTCCTGTGCCAACTTTGGTGCTGCTATCTACAACATTCATTATGTCAGGGGGTGTTTGTCTTTCTGTCTGATTTTGTGTGCTCTTTGCACCTGACACATGCTTGTTGCGATTTGGTGGCAGTCTGAACTCACTGCATCCACATTGCTTTTCTTTGCAAGTCAGGTTCATGTTTATTGTACATTAATTTGGGAGCTCAGACCATACTTAAATATTGAAGAGCCTTATGTAGGAAAGATTAAAGAAAGTTTTTGCTTTTTTCAGTGTGTTAAATCTAATATTAGCTCTCACCATTCCATCAGCAATTTTCCAAAATGCTTTAAGTGGTGTAAAACTTGAGAAATGCCAGCAAAGTGGGGCACGATATTACAAAGTCATGATTAAAAAGTGCCACATTTACTGAGCTTCTGCATTGCTGAACCTCTCACAGTCCTGAAAAGAGCATGGATGCTCAAAAGTTTATCTGCTTTTTTCCCAACTCGGTTATCTTAAAGGTCTTTTCCAAACTAAAATATTCTATGAAGTGTCTACATCCATAGTTTTCCCAGTGGAAGGAAAGGCTAGCACATGCCACTACCCAAGTAATTTCAAATGAATTAAAACAAATACCGTAACACTTTCGAAGTTGCCGTCATTTCTCTAAAATTACATAAATTGAATCAATAGAAAAAATCGCTGATTTACTTGAGGCCCCCACAAGTCACCTTTGGAGGAGTGACATGCAGCTTGATGCCGGGGGACTCTCCATAGGACACCTCCAGCTCTGTGCTGAGACAGAGGCCAGGGAAAACCTTAATTTCATAATAAATAAAAAAGCTCCAAACCTGAGAGGGATGGAGAGATTGCTTTAAATGAAAACTGAAAAGGTTAAAAGGTAGTGATGAGCATTAAAGATTAAGATGATTAGATCATGGTAAAGGGCGCTGGAAGCTGAATGAAGGAAAACAAATGCCTAGAATAAATTTTAGGGCCAGGGGAGACTGAGGCAGGGAGATTTAGAAGTGCTTTAAAGATAAAAAGGATTGACACTCGAGAATAGTTGATTAAAATCTATTCAGCACAAATGCTAATTTTTCTGGGTGCTCAGTATAAAAATCCATGAAGCAAATTGAAATTCTGAGTGCCTGGGAATACCAGCAGGCTGGATGCTGTGGATTTGATTAGGTGGCTGCAAGGAAAAAGCTGGTCCAGTGTCCCCCAGCCTTGGCTCCTTTCCTGCCTTCTCTGCTCCAGGATTTAACAGGCAGTTCTTGCTAATATGCTTAAGAGGGCTGAATCCTACCAGAGATGTCCTGAAGTCATGGGAATACTAGTTAAAATGAGCACTCCACAGCATGGGGTACTGATAAAGCCCTTTGTAATTTCCCAGTTATTTTTTTGCATGTAGTACGTAAGCTCTTCTCTCATCAGGGGCTCACGGAGTACCAGGGCTGAGGTTATCTGCCTTTCCTCTCCTGCCTGAAATGGAACTGCTCCCACAAATAATAAAACTTGACATAGGTAGGTAATGAGTGATGTGCAGATTTATTGTGTCTGCTCATGGCTTGAAAGCTCTTTGGGTAGAAACTTTTTTTTCTGCTAACAACCCAATTAATAGAGATTAATTTCAAATGTAAAGCATATAGTTAATTATCAGTGCAGTTGTAGGAATGGGGGGCAGGGTTGTGTAGGAGCATCACAGAATCATCATTGACTGGTTTGGGTTGCAAGGGACCTTACAGTTCATCCAGTTCCAACATCCCTGCCATGGGCAGGGACACCTTCCACTAGACCAGGTTGCTCCAAGCCCCGTCCAACCTGGCCTTGAACACTTCCAGGGATGGGGCAGCCACAGCTTCTCTGGGCAACCTGTGCCAGGGCCTCCCCACCCTCACAGGGAAGAATTTCTTCCTAATATCCAATCTAACCCTGTTTTCTGACAGCGTGAAGCCATTACCCTTTGTCCTGTCATTGCTGGGTGGTGGTGTAGGGATGGGTGCTGCGGTGGCGGGGGCCTCTGTGCCCCATCCCTTTTCCCAGAGCTGATTCAGGTTGTCCTGGTGCAGTCCAGGGGTGCAGCATTCAGCCATGGATCCCACAGTGCAGGCACCAATTGTCCGGCTCCTTCCTATGGATTAGCACTGCTGCTCTTGCTGGCACCTTCCTGTTGGGTCTGCTCCACTGCTGGAGTCTACATGTAAATCCTATTAACTCTAATTGCGTGGGGATCAATCACAAATTAAGGAGTAAGAGGAAGGTTTCCAGGTGAGATTTAAATGGAAGGCTTTTACTGATAATATTTTGCATTTTCCACCAAAGTGTCCTAGAATGCTTTACAAAGATTAATGAATTAGACCTCACAACACCTTTGCATGCCAGGAAAATAGTAATCCGCCCATTACAGAGGAGGAATTGCAGTCTAGAGGAGAGCCAGAGACTTTCTCAAGGTCACAGAAAAAGGTATCAGAACTCTTGTTAAACCATCCCTGTTCTAAGTACCCTGTCCCTGTAAAATCCCCTGGCATGTGCTGGTTTTTTCTATAGGTTTTTGCAGGGGTGAAGGAGGGGTATGGTTGGGCCAGGGCTGCAGAACGCAGAATCCTTGTGCCCAAGCAGGGATGAAACTGGTAATGAGTGGTCCAAAGAGGAGCGCCACGTCTTTAAGTGTGGGATTGTGCTGTCCTTGGCACGCAGGACAGCAGGGTTTGAAACCCATCTGGCTGCTGTCCTGGCATAAAGAGATGACCCATGTTTGGATTTATGGCTCTGGAAGGGAGAGGAAATATTGGAATTATACAAGTGCAATTGCAGCCTCCTCATCTCTTAATGGTCTTGGTGAAAAAAAATATCCTCATGGTAATGACCCCCCGTGATGGAGTAAAACAGAGCTCAGTCTCTTCTGCTGTTTAGGTTAAAAATTGAGAAGGAATGAGCCATGCAGTGGGGAGGGAGCTCACAACTGAAATGTATCTAAGTATTTAAATATTTAAACTAACCTTCATAGTAAAAAGTTGATTGGTATGATGTGTCCAAAGGAAGACATTTTTATCTACCTTTTGAATGTGGGTTGTTTGCACTGCAAATAGCCTCATGGGCTGAAAAAAGGCTCACCTGGAGGAGGTTTGCGATGGGGTGCATGGGGTTTGTCTCTTCCTGCAGTGACTGCAGTCTCCTGTCAGGATCTGTCAAGGCTTTCCTCTTCCTTCCTTGCTTTTAGTCTGCCACACTGGCAATTTAGTTGAGAGTTTTGGTGTTTTTCAAGAATAAGGGGGATTTTATTTTTCAAATTATTTCAGAGTAATATATGAAATTTTAGTGGGGTTTTATTTATTGATCCTTATTTACCTGTTCTAGCACAGCAGCTCACCAGGAGGTTTTGTGGCAGGTTTGGAGATGTTGGTGCCCTATGGTCTCTCTGCAGTGTTTGGACACGTACAAGGACCCTGAGGGTGCAGGGCAATCTTGGGAGTCCTTGTCGAACACCAGCCAGTCTCCTCACCAGAGGTTTCCCAGTGGAATCCATGATGCTGAACGCCAGTCGTTGTAGGGGGGTTTTTTTATTTAATCTAGAACAAGGCAAATACTGCGAAAACATTTGTGGTGAATATTTAGTTGTATTGTCATATGTAAGCATTTGACTGTATCCATGGCCCTGTAGTTTGCTATTCATGAATATTTTAGCAAATTGATTTCCTAACAGGAATGTTGCCAGGAAGCAAATGTTCCTGAATATTTGTGGAAAAGCAGATTTAACTTTAGGTTTGCAGTTACTTGCTGTGGGAGCGTTATCTAAGCCCCATCTTAACACTCCTCTGGGAGCACAAGCATAGCCAATTAAAGCAAACCTTGTTTGGAAATGTGATTCTCATAACCTGCCCATGAGTGAACTGATATAAAGAGTTCTGTCTCTGAATAAAGACTGACAGCTGGATCAGCCATGTGCAGCTCACCCTTGGCACAACACCTGGGTGCCTTGCAGGTAAACTGGAAGCAATAGCAGCATCTCTCGAGGGCTCGCAGGAATCTCTGATATTTGGTCTCCTTTTTATGGATCAGAGCTGTGAAAGATTTAGAAATATATATTTTTGGTTGGAGTGTCCCATGTATTGTGTAAGTTTTTGAAGGGTAAGTGTACTCTGTGTTATGCTGCATTCTTCTGGCTTGAGTTGTAAAACAGTCTTAAAAGAAAATTGCTGCGGTGCTATTTTCATATGGCCAGTGTTCAAGTATCTATACTTGAATTCTAGAATAATATAGGAAAAAAAAAGAAGTGGCATGAATACCTACTCAGCTCCAGGACTCTTAAGTGCTGTGAACTTGCTGTGAGCTGTGCAAAGGCTGTGGCAGTGTGGGACTGTGGGGTGGGTGGTACATTCTCAGGTGCTTCTGGGCAGGGGCTTGAAGGGAGGGGAGAGATTTTGGTCCACTCAGAGTCCATCTCTGTCTCAAACACTCCATTGATTAAACTGTACAGACACATCACAGTGGTGTGTGGTGAGGGAGATGCTCTTTCCCATGGACTCAATGCCATCAGTGAGGTCAGGGATTGGATTTTAGGAAGAAATTCTTCCCTGTGAGTGTGGTGAGGCCCTGGCACAGGTTGCCCAGAGAAGTTGTGGCTGCCCCATCCCTGGAAGTGTCCAAGGCCAGGTTGGATGGGGCTTGGAGCAACCTGGGATAGTGGAAGATGTCCCTGCTCATGGCAGGGTTTGGAACTGGGTGAAATGAGCTTTAAGGTCCCTTCCGATCCAAACCATTTTATGATGATTCTATGAAGTCGTGCTCACAGCACTGCACCTCTCCATCCATGGCTTCCCACTCCTTTCCCATTTGTTCCCTTCGATGGTTACCGTCAGACTTCATCCTTCATCCTCCTATAGGTATGTGAGAGATGTGCCCATTTTCTGGAGAATTTTTTTCTTAGGAATAGTTTCTCATAAGCAGAAACTCAGGAGTCAGCCTATCTAAATGCAGCTGGTACAGCCCTTCCAGCATTTTGGAAAAGCTCTGCATCCAGTATGTAAGTGAGGTGCTCAGCACATCTGGAAAACATCTGTCTTAGATTCATAAGTTGTCATTGTCATTCTTGGAGTGACTGTAAAACAGGGCCTTGTTGAAAATGCTTAATAGCCCTGGACACATTGTGTTTTGTGTTAATGGGGAAATGGCTTGTTAGGTCCAAACTAACTGGCAGAAAATCTTGCTGAAGCTGTACAGTGTTGAGGAAGTAAAAGGCTGTTAAGGCTAGAATTTCAGCCTCTCTGAACCCAGGAGATTTTGGCTGCATTTTTACTGGAACAGAACTGAAAGCTAATGAAGGCATTTGGTGGCCCCACACTGGCTTTCAGCTGGCTTTTATTTTACATAATGACTTGGGGAAAATTGGAGTGCAGTTACTCTGGGCTCACTTTAGAAATGTAAACAGGTTGCAGGATGCTGTTCCGGGCTTGTCAGTTATATCTAATTCCTTTGGCTCTTTTAAAACAGAAATGGTTTGTTTTCCTTTGCGGAAAGTGGCACAGGCAGCGCATGGGGCTGCTCCAGCCACACCAGCCCGGGAAAATCATTGGAGCCCTGCCCTCCTGAGCAGTTCTCTCCCAAATCCATCTTCTTTCTGGCCTGATGGGATTTTTGGCTTTTTTTTTTTTTTTTTTTAAGTCACATTTCACCACTTTCTTAAATTGATGGCAATTTCCTAATAGATTGAATTTCTTCAAATTGCTTCTTTTTGTGTTTTCAGACACACTGTGTCTTTTTAAATTTTTTTTTAAATTTTCTGCACTGGGCTGAGATGTTTTTCATAATGTTATGTGAACAGACATCTCTTTTTTTATTCTCTTTTGTCTTTTCAATCTTGGTGCATTTATCTACTTAACACTTCCTTGTAGTCACCTTCAT
Source organism: Struthidea cinerea (assembly GCA_013397865.1). Lineage (NCBI taxonomy): Eukaryota > Metazoa > Chordata > Aves > Passeriformes > Corcoracidae > Struthidea > Struthidea cinerea. The sequence goes on along the minus strand of VZTI01005066.1, from coordinate 441,089 downwards.
AAAAGATAAAGAATTGGAGAATTGTTAAAGAAATGCTTCATTATCCTGTTTGATCCTGTTACACCCATGAATGTGGATCTAGTTTGTACTGGCATCTCATCTGTACTGCCTTGTTCACACAAGTGAAAGTCTTTGGTAACCTGAACTTGGGGAATCCTATCGTTCTGAAGTTAGGTTCCCATGGGCAAGTGTTCTTTTGCAATAACTTAATATTTCATGAAGATAACTTATTCTTACTGTTTATTTTTACTTATTTTTGCTGACACTAACATACATAAAATACTAACAATACTTAGAAAAGAAGCAGCATTGAATCCCCAAATCTTGTCTTCCTCCTCCTTGGAAAGGCTCCAGAGAAAGCCATCATCCCCAACAAGGAGCTGGAGAACTCTGACATTTCAAAGTAATCAGGTAGAATTACTGCATCTCCAGATATCTTTAACCTGTTTACTGACATTTCATTCACATCATCTCATAATGTTCATTGGATCAGAAAACAGCCTGGAGCCACATCTGCAAAATGCTTCATGAAATGTTTTGATCTGGGAATGTGTAATCGTTGTATAGGATAAAGTATGGGCTATTTATACAATAATCGAATGGGATATCATACTTCTTGACTTTTTTTAAAGCTTCTATGGTTTTCCCCATTTTTTTGTTCTTCTAATTTTCTCCTCCTTTTGGTCACTGAGCAGACATGTGCATAGTCCCAGTGTCGGGCAGGAGGCTGCCATGCTCTTTGAGGGGATTTCCTAACCAAGCACAAACTGGAGTCAGCCCATGCGAAGTGCAGGGACCCTGACAGATATTTTTAGCCATATTTCATGTGCCTACGCAAAGGGGCCAGTCAGTCAGGACACAGCTCAGCATTGCTGCTGGAGCACGAGTCAGGAAAAAAAAACTGCAAATGGAAGCTGGAATTTAAAAAAATCAGTGCAGGGCAGAGGAGAGCATCAGCAGTGGAAGGATCAGGTTGCTCAGGGTCTTCCTCAGCTGTATCCTGCAGTGTAAAAACCCACAGTGGATTTACCCAGATTCAGAAATATGCCTGATGGCAACAGGCATCTGCAATCAATAAGTTCAAAGGAAATTGGGAATAGGATTGTGAATGTTTGTTGTTTTCAAAAAAGAAACACCAATATTTAGTTAAAATGCAGGAAGAGCATTGGAAATTATATTCCAGCACTGCAGATGGCTGTAGCTCGTATCCTTTGGCAGGACTGTCGTGGCTTTTGAATTATGGAGTTGGAAAACCTTCTAAAAACTTGTTCAAAGAAAGGTAAAAAAAAAATCTAATTTAGTGTGTTGAAGAAAATACTTAACAGTGTTGTAAAAATAATGTTCTAATTTACAGTCTTGGTCTCGATGAGTTTTTGAGTGAGCAGCTGCTGTCTAAAGCCAAGCCAGGTGAGGTTTATCCCTCTTGAGACAGTTCAAATACTGAGTAAACAGGAGCTTTGTTTATGAATTAGTTTCTCTAATAAGTCCTGCCTTTCTATGCTGCCTGAAGTTGTGCATATTTCTAAGATACATGTTAGGACTCAAGTTCGTATTTTTTTAAAGGTTTAAAACAAACAAACAAAAAAGAATATTATTTATATATATCTTCTACTCTGACATTAATGGTAAATACTGTGGAGTGATCTTGGGGGTCCTTTCCGACCTCAATGATTCTGTGATTCTATGTGAGGAAACTCTTAAGCACTTTGGAAGATGCTGGTCTTAATTTTCCTTCATTATTGCATTTGGCTTGATGCTTGTTACAGTAGGAAAAAACAACCCCCCAAATGTTTCATAACAAAAAGCACAGAGCAAGTAAAACATCAGCTATTGATTTTATTGCTGTTATATTTCCACCATCAGTTTACAGTTATCTTTGATGAGGAAATCATGGGCTCAATGATGGAAAGAGCTTTTTGTCAGTAAGGGCTGTTTGTAGGAATTTAGTACCTGTAACGGATAGAAACTGGAAGGAGTATTTTTCCCTCTGTGCCTTTTAGTACTGTGAATTCTCCCAAAATTTTAAAAGCAGTGAGGAGCTGGAAGGATGACAGATGACACAAGCAGGTTTTTGCCAAGCCAGTGCCACGTGTGGCTCCCTGCTCCCACTGACTTCTATAAAAACTCAGTCTGCCCCAGCCCTGCACTGCTGATCCACACAAAAGGTGCAGACAAATGGAAAAATAGATTTTGTTAGCGTGAAACAGGGAGAATTGTCATGCCCCCTGTTTTAGGCTGATTTACACTTTTCTGTATATTGTTTGTGTGATGAGGGATCAGCAGTTTCGATGCAAGACTGGTCTGAAGTTTTGGTCTGAGGGATCTGGAATCCTGTTCAGGGATCCGGCTGTGACATGGATACCCTGGTAGGCAGGTGGCATTAGATGTGCAGTGCAAGGCATCAAATAAAGACAAAATAGGCTGTTTCTTTTCTTCTTGGGTGTTATTGACCCAAGACTTTTAGCAGACTGTTTTGAAGAAATTATGATTAATTGCATATTTTAATTAGCTGCTAAATAGTTCCCTACTTGATTAATCTAATTACTTTTTCTTTATTTATGCTGTCTTCATCCAAGGGAGAGCCTGTGTCAGTGCTGATTGCAGCTTCCCAGGTCTGCCTGTGCCACTGGAGAAAAGCCCATGGGAACGGGCTCTCCCTTCTGCTCCCTTATTTTTATTTTCAGTTCCTTGTGTGGATTTATGCACTATAATTTTTTTTTCTTTAGCAATTGACTTATGAGCATCAAGCTGAGTGGTGGAGACTTTATACACTAAAAAAAGGCTCTTATGTTCAGCTTTTTTTTCACCTGGCTCTCTGCTGAAAGGCCTAAGGTCACCGAGGGGCTTTTGTACTGGTTTTTGTGGATACTGTTCCCAGATGTGGTGGTCAGATGTTCTAAACAGCAGCACCAGGAGACAGGACAGTCTTCTTACTTCTGCAGAACCAAGGGAACACATAGACAGTGCCATGGTTGGGAGGAAAACCTTTTAATTTTAGTTTCATTAAGTAATTTCCCCTGAAAACAGCACTGTAAATGAATACCTCAGTAATAAAGTACATTGTTTTAAACCAAAATGAAATTAAAATAGTTAAAGACCAGTTAAAATCAGGTTGAAAATTGAGGGGAAAATGCAGCTTATAAAAAAATTCTTGTCTTGGAGGATTTGAGTCAATGCAAGAAGGAATTCTCTACATGAATAAGCCGTAATAATTTTTAAATAATTGCTGTTAACACTTTTGGTGACTACCTAAGTACACGCTGACATATGGTGTGTCAGCATGAAGCACTGATTTAGAGTTTGATGTTCTATACCAGTTTTCAAGCTGTTAGATATAAGCTGGAGGAAGCGTTATGTAAGCAGACAGGTGGCAAGGATTCAGCAGCTTGGTCGGCAGGTGGGATTCTGGCCTGCTGCTCGCCACGGAAAACCCATGCTTTCCTCCTACCTCATTGACCTCTTTTCCCCATCTCCACTTTTTTTTTCTCTTTTGCCACTTTTTTCAGCATCCTGTGCTGGGGGACCCCGGCTGGGTCTTTGAGGCATTATAGCTTTTCTTAAGGCAAAAATCAAAATTTCCTTAGTTTTTGGACAAGGGAGGAGGAGGAAGAGAAGGAGGCACATTCTACTTTTATGCCAATGAAAAAGCTTCTAACAGCTGTAGGTGAGCATTGCACAGCAACTCTGTGGATTTTGCAACTTAAAAACATCCTATTTGTTGTTTTTAAAAGCATGCGTGTTTTCCTCTGTGAGTTCCAAAGCTTGCATGCTTCAGTAACCACATTTATGTACCTTTTGTGTAATTTCTTGCTGCGACAGTTGCAAGTGAAGATGCTCAGACCTGTCTTTGGAAGCTTTAGCAGCCAGCTTTTGAAAAGGAAATGCTGGCACTTTTCCCAGTTTTCTGCCATCTGTTTGAAACAACCTCCAGAAGTCCAAACTTGCACCCACTCTGTAAAAGTTTCCAGGTAGGAAATTAGAGTAATATAAAGACTGGATGTAAAGTAATGCCTTGTAGTGCAATGTGTGTGCAACTGCTTATTCCAATTGGTTCCAAACCACACGTTATTTGGGCAGAGCCCCCACAGACCATGTACGAGTGTCTCAGGTCACTTTGGGTCCTTTAGAGATTGCTTGTACATCCTGATTTATAGAAATGAAGAAGGTGTATCCCAGATGCTTGGAGTAGAGAAGGAAGAGGAGCCAACGTGGCTTGGTTGATTCCTTCTTTTCCCTCTTGTCTTCCCTCCTCACTTCTTCTCTTCCCCTTCTTTTCACCCTGCTTTTTAATTTTTTTTTCTGTAACTCAAGATGCTGCAGTTTTTCTGGGGAAGCTTAACAGCAGAGATGTGCTGACTGTGGAGCAGCAGGAAATCCAATCTCTGATGTGAGGAGCAATTGAAGACGTCTCATCTGGAAGCAGAGCTCCTTGCCAGGCTCAGCACAGCTGAATTTGTCAGTGCTCAGCAAGCAGCAGCAGATGTGTGGCTGGTGCTGAAAGCAGCAGGGCTGTGGGGAGCCTCAGGAGCAGCGTGCACAGGGAAACCTGGAGTTCATCCATAGGGTGCTGGGAAATCACCTGTGCTGACTCTGACATCAAAGTCTGCCTGTCTCTTGCCAAAGGCATGTGCTCAGGGAGCAAGGAATTCTCATACATGCAGGAGACACGCAGGGCAAGAGTGGGGTGTTATAGAAGATGATGCTTTCATTCTTCCTCAGGAGGAGTGTGTCTTTTCTATGCCCATCATCTACTGGACACACAGACCACACTCACCATTTTATATAAATAACCCCCACAGGACTCTCAGGTGCTGGTTTTGAGCACATGTTTTAGAGACATCATAGAGTAAGAGGGGAAGGAGACAATATGAATACATAGATTTTTACATACTTTAAGGATGTAGGGTTTTTGTTGTGCTTGGACTTTTGGGGCCTTACACAACTTTGGCAAAAGTTGGGACTTGATTTTTTGTTTTTGAGTTTTATTATGATTGGATGAAACCTTAATTGTTGAAGTTCTCAACAATTGCACTGCAGTAAATATGTGAAAAAGCGAATGTAAATAGAACTTAGCAAATGAAATGCAAATATGTTTATTTGTGTAAAATGTGTCCTCATATCTTGCAGGCAAATTTACATTTTTAAGGAGCTGCTTTGAAACACCATCTGCAGAAATCCCTTAATATTAAATAAATAAATCTTTATCTTCAGACTGGATTCACGTGTAGAAATAGCCAAATATATTCTTAATACAAAGTAATTCTACAGGGTCATGCATGCTGTCTAATGCCTCATCATTTGAATGGATTCTGGTTTTAATTGCTCATACGCCACAGCTGAAGGCAGTTTGTCCTGGTTCTTCTGAGGACCTGTTGATATCCTGAGAAGTTGCTGGGGCCATTTACTAAGCTAAAACACGTTTGCTAAGCATTTTCCCTACATTTGGAGTGGGAGTACAGCTCCAGCAAACCAAGCTGCAGGCTGGGGCTGTGGGCTGATGCTCACGGAGGAGCCCTTGGGTTTTGCACCCCAAGACCCTGCAGCCTGAAAAAAAGTAACTGATGTGTCATATTTTGCTCAGGAAATCAATGCCATGTGCCCAGTGAGCTCAGACAGAGTACTGATAATTCCTAATATCTCTGTAAGCCTCAGTATAACAACAGAGCTTTGCCATTTGATTCTGCAGGCTTATCCCAAATCAACCTCTATTAAAATGGAATTATTTGGCAGGAGTAAGTCTGGGGAGCTCTTGGCTTTCCAGTACACTGATGGGTCCTAGTAGCTGTTCCTAAATTCTTGTGGACACTTTAGTACTTCCTCATATTGACGTATGTGTTACTCTTCCAATGGCCAAAGGTTACCACATGGAGGAAGGGCATGGGTTTGAGTCTGGTGTCCCCTGTGCAGTGAAAGCTCCTTCCGGGTTTGCTGATTGACCATCATGAGTTTGGGTTTCTCCTGGTGAGCGTTGGTTTCTGTCAGTGCCCAGATAATGGCTCTGCAGACACTCAGGGGGATTTGGAAGCTGTGGCTGTGGTCGCTGCTGGCACAGGGAGTGTGAGTCACTGGGGGTGAGGATGAAAGCGAGTAGTTATAGATGGTGTCTGCTTCAGTCTTTGATAGCTTGTAGTAAAATCTTACCAGCAACTCAGTTCACGTCATGTCTTAAACTGCTTGTGAAATAAATATAACTGACAGCTCTGCATGCAGCAATGCACCGTTTGTGCACAGAATATTTTTCATTTGAAGCAACCCAGAGGCAGAAATAGATGAAATGCTTGGAGCAGCAGCCTGCATACCCACAGCATGTGTCACTGTGCACAGGGATGAGTGACACGTATCCTGATGGATTTGGGATGGCAGCTGCTCAGACACTTTTCTGTGCTGATAATGAAAACAGTGCCCAAATCTGATTTGAGATCTGAAAATGGGAAAAGTAATATAAGCAACTGAAGTGTATCATTTACCTCAGGAAGCCTCCTCGCTTGGATTGCCAGGGGAAAGTTAGCAGGAGAAAACACCTTCCAGTCTTCAGCTTAACCACCCTGGAACGGGAGATGCCAGGATGTGACCAGGGCTGCAGAGTGAATGTTTGGAGGGCAGTTTGCCTTTAATTTGCACCAGTGTGACATAAATTCATCTTGGGGAATTCCCCTGGTAAAGCACACAGGTCTATGTGACGAACTTATTTTCCTTTTCTTTTTATTTTTTGACCCTCTTGCATGTTTTCTTTAAAGAGAGATGAAGATGCATCCTATTCACAGCTGTCCTTTTGCTCTCTTGGGTTGCCATGTCTTGCTACTTCCTAAAGTTGCTGAGGTTGGAAAAGCCCTCCAAGATCATCAAGACCCGCTATTAACCCAGCACTGCCAAGCCCACAGCTAAACCATGACCCAAGTGCAGACATCTGTTAAATGTCTCCAGGGATGGTGACTCCACCACTGCCCTGGGCAGCCTGTTCAACCCTTCCTATGAAGAAATTTTCCCCAGTATCCAATCTAAACCTCCCCTTGTGCAACTTGAGGCTATTTCCTGTGGTCCTTTCCATTTCCATGGATGGGGCTCACTCTCAGTGCTTGGGGCTGGAGCTGTGTGTGCTGCTGTAGATGTGTTAATCATCGTGTTGGAGGCGGGGGTGAAGTCAGTATCTGTTCATGAGAGCTTGTCGTTAGTGCTGGCATTATTAGAATGCCTCATTCCTTTTTCAGTAGGTGTGGTTTCAGATATATAACAGAAAAAGGGAATCTATACTATGGCTAAAGTTACTCCAGAACAATGTATTTATGGATCTTGTTACACTTTGATGGTGGTGGGTTGTTTTTTGCTGAGAAAAAAATGTTCTTTCTGTTGTATTTTATGAAGAATTGGTGACATCTGGTGATCACTTATAATGAGCCCTCTCAAGACTGCCGACAGAAATAAACCTTTTAGTCACAAAGATTTGTCTTGCGACGTGCCTGAGAGAGCGACTGCAATTAGCACGTAATTCCTGCTTGCTGCTCAGCTCAGGAACATTCAGAACCTGTGTCAGGGCAAATACTGGTTTGAGCATATTGCAAAATGAAAAAGGTTTTACCCAGGCTCTTAGGTCTAATTGAATAAAGGCCTATCCAAATGAAAAGGGCAGCACTGATGCTCTGGTCCCTGTGAGATGGGCGCAGGGAGCTCTTGGTGATGTTGGAAGGGATGTTTGCAGGATCAAAATGACTCTGTCTTCAGTTAAATGCATTTGTATTTGTGGGCAGAGGGTAGAGGCTGTTTTACTTCAGAGTTTTGTCATTTGTTTTTGAAGTCTAATAAGGCAAAAGTGAAGTAATGGAAAGCTGATTTGGAGTGCTGCAGTGCATCGGTAATGAATTGATCAGGTGGGGAGGTTTGATCCCTGCTCCATCCATGAATCCACACAGTGCTGGGCTTCCCAGCTGGCATTGGAGCCCTTCAAGTGTACCTGAATATGCTGCCAGCAGCCAGATGGGCTTTTTTGCCTCTATGAGGAAAGGCTGAGAAAATTGGGGTTGTTCAGCCTGGAGAAGGGAAGGCTATGGAGAGATCTTAGAGCACTTTCCAGTACCTAAACAGGCCACAGGAGAGCTGGAGAGGGAACTGGGACAAGGGCATGGAATGAAAGGACAAGGGAGAATGGTTTCAAACTGACAGAGAGCAGGGTTAGATTAGATACTAGGAAGAAATTCTCTGTGATGCTGGTGAGGGCCTGGCACAGGTTGGCCAGAGAAGCTGTGGACTTCCCATGCCTGGAAGTGTTCCTGTCACGACTGGATGGGGCTTGGAGCAACCTGGGATAGTGGAAGGTGTCCCTGGCCCTGGCAGGGGTGTTGGAAACAGATGGTCTTTAAAAGTCCCTTCCAACCCAAACTATTTTATAATTTTATAAAGAGGATGGTTTGCATCAATTGTCTCGTCTGTTGATTTTCTTAATCCACACCCTCATTGTTAGTACCTTTCTTGGTACTCTTTGATGTGGGGAAGGTTGGGTTGCCATGGGTTGCTCTGTGAATTTGAACAGTAACGTAGCCCTGGGGTGTTAGTGATATCTTTTAAAGGAAAGAAGCATGTTGGCTTGATTGTAGAACTTTGCCTGGTTTTACTGATAGTGAAACCATCTCTATTCATACTTGTCGCTGTGAGCTGCACAAGTGGCGAGAAACGACACACAGTTCAGGAGCAATAATAACCCATTAAATTAATTATAAATCAGTTTATATTACTTGGGTCGCCAGCATGGCATAAGGTCATTGGTCACCGTACCGGTTGGCTGAAACCTTTCAGAATATTTTCCCAGACAGTATCATAACAATACTACACAACAACTGCAGGTGCAAGATAAAGTTCTGCTTACAGAACTGTAGCACTGTTTTTCATAGTTTCTGTGAGAAACTGAGCTTTCACAGAGTGCTGCAGAAAGCTGGAAAATTTCTCTGCTAACACTTCTCAATGTTCACACATACTATGCTGCCTTTGTTTGCAAAACAAAGTAAAGATTCAAAATGCTTTTCATTTTAGAGCACTTGACCTGTTTTCTGTTTTGTGATAGCTTTTTTTTTTAATTTGCAGATGTTTTAATTCAGTGAAATTCATGCATATGTCTGAAGTCTGAGTATATTTTTATTTTCTAAATAGTAACCTTGCTCATAAAAAGCTATCCTTTTGTTTTAAAAAACTTTGACGAGAATTATGGGTTAATTAAAATATTACATTGAAAATTAAGAGTCATCTCTGAAGGACTCCTTGTCTCTCAATGTGCTCTGCCTTGGAGCTGTCCTATGATTTTAAACAAACAAAAATAAGCATTCAGGAAATGGGAGAATAGCCCTCAAGGAAATTCCACCCATTTTGTGCAAAGGTAGTTTTGTTGAAGAGATGTGGACACTTTAATTCTTTGAATGCAAGTCTAAAGCTGGGTAAAAATAGATACATCTCATGCATATGATGCATCTTTCAAGGAACACGGTTTTAACTCAACTTTGCTCTTAGTGTTTTGAATTTTGCTCTGTGTTTCAGGGGGGAAATGGCAGCTTTTCATGTGCTTCGTGTAGTGCCAACCTGCAGCTACTTTCACTGAATTGAAAACTCTGAAAAAATCTTGGGTTGGATTTATTTTTAAGAACGATCTCTCCAGATTATCTGAATTGAGCACATGTAAAGTCTGCGTGCATAATCTCTGGAAAAAGTGTGGGTTCTTGTGAATAAAGTAAGTTCTGAAACACAGAAGGAATGGCCACAGTAGCATTTCTTTTATTTATTTGATCAAGTACAATCTTCTCTTGCTGTTCAGTTTTATAGTCATTTTGAAAATAGCATCTTTCTAATCACATCCAGAGAAGTGCTCTCCCTTCCCGTCTGCGTGACTTTCTCTTTACGATCCCATGAATAGATAATCAATGGAAGAGGCTCAGTGTTAGCCCTGCCTGACCCTCCATTGTTTTCCGGTGCCACAGATAGATGAAGTTATTGATAATATCTCCGGATCAAGTGGAAAACAAAGCAATAGCTGGCTCCTTGCAGGCACAGGGTAATGCACACACTGATATGGAAACCATATCCCTATCAGCTTTTTATCTCACTGGTTTGCCAGGAGAGATACCAGTGCAAGGAACAGCTTGGAAACAATAGTCCCTTAATAACTTGTGCTCTGCGCTGTGCAGGGAGATGGGACTCAGAGCGGTGTGACCTTGGTTTGTGGTTCTCAATGGCCAGATACAGAGAATTCTAGAATGCTTTGGGTTGGAAGGGACCTCTAAGAGCATTCAGTTCCATCCCCTCTTCCATGGGCAGGGACACCTTTGACTAGACCAGGTGGCTCCAAGCCCCACCCAACTTGGCCTGGATCTATTCCAGGGATGGGGCAACCACAGCTTCTCTGGGTAAGGTGCCAGTGCCTCACTACTGTTCAAGTAAATGTCTTCCTAATATTGTGGATCATTCACAGCTGGTTTTCAATAGCTGGGCACCGATGCAGTGTGGTCTCTGCTAGTTGCCTGTGCTTTCTAATGTGTTACAAGCTTTCTGACTAATTTCAACCAAATTGCACAACAGTGGTGCAGAGCCAGATGGTGGTTTTCATGATATTTGAGACCCTGTTGTGGTTTTCCGTGGGAGGTCAAAACTGGAGCTGAATTTTGTGAGACGGTGGAGAGCTGATATAAAAGAGAGCCATTATATGTGAAAAGATTTGGAGATTAGCTCCGTATGTCCCAGTATGCTCTGGGAACAATTTCTTCTTTGTGCCGTTGCACAGGAGGAGCCAGCCAGCTTAGGTGCCAGGACTTGGCAGAGGGATGGAATGCCTCTGCTTGTCTTGGATGTCCCCAGGGAAGGTCAGCATTTATTGTGTACTGGTCCTAGATCCAGTTTCTGCTGTAGCTGTTGCTGCACAGCTGCTTGGTTGGGTTACATTTGGTTTTCCAGCCCTGAGAGGAGGAGTGATGGATGTTGGGGCACAGGGAGTTTGAAGGACAAATGGAAGCCAAGTCCTGGCCCTCCTGACCTACAGATGTTTTGCTCCTTGTTCCCTCTCGCCTCTCTATAATTTTGGTCTAGATCTGGTGGGCACACCTCTGTCATGTCAGCAGCAGTAGCTGAGGAAATACAGATGCTCTCTTTTTTAAAGGCATAGAAGGATTGGATCTTTTAAAATTATTTTACTTTATCTCTTTCCCAAAAGATCAGTGCCTGAGCCAGGCGCCTCTGTCCCTGGTGACAGCCTCAGCATGGGTCCCCAGCTCCCATTTGATTGTTAAATTGAATTATTTCCTGCTTTATCTTCGAAAGCAAAACTGTGTTATCATCTTCTGAATGTATTTGCAGACTATAACCATTTCCATTCTTCTGCAGGATACAATGCAGCAAACCTTAATCAGACAACTGTAAAGCTTGGATTTATGGTGTTTCAGTCTTTAAGATTTTCATATTAATTAATATTTTTGAGAATGTCTTTCAGGTTTCCCTTCTGCATTTTATTGTTCATTTTAGCACCTTTTTTTGTCCTGCTGCTAGGTAATCTTTTTTTGTATTCCTAATCATCAAACCACAAAATTATTTGGATGAGAAGGGACCTGTAAAGACCATCTGGTTCCAACCCCCTGCCATGGGCAGAGACACCTTCCACTAGACCAGGTTTCTCCAAGCACAGTTCAACCTAGCCTGGAACACTTCCAGAGATGGGTCACCCCCAGCTTCTCTGGGCAACCTGTGCCAGAGTTAAGACCTCAGTCATCACTGGCAGCACAAAGCTTTGTCAGCCTGTGACATGGGCAGTTCATCCTCAACAGATGTTGAGGATGTTGCTCTGTCTTCTCTCAAAAGGCAGACATTGTCTTCGGGTTTTTGATGAGAAGATCATCTGTCTGTACTAGGGATATCAGCTGCTTGATTCCTGTGAGCCCCAGAGAAACATGGTTACCTATTTAGAAAATGGATGTATCTTTTAAAAATATTTTTATATTCTGTATTTTTAACACTTTTCCTGTTCAGGAAAGAGAGAGATGCCAAGTCCTCTGGGAACTGTGACTGCATGAAGTGTGTTTTTCTGAGGATTTCATGGAGGCTCTAGGAAGTCATATGTGACATTGGCCTTAGCTCTTCCTTGGGCTCAGTGTTCACTGCCTGTGCCAGCAGCCTCCTTGCAGTGAGACAGGGTCATTTCAAGGCTTGCCAGGTTCTGAGTCCTTTGTACTTACCCTCTAACAAGCTCTTGCTTTCTGCCCTGGAAGTCAGCATCCGATTTCCTCTAATGGCAGATTTGTTTCGGAGGTCAGGAAGGGCAGTTGTGAATTACTATATGGCTCCTTATTCATTGCCTGTATAAAAGAGATGCTTTTGAATTGGAAATAAAGGTGGAAGAACAGCAGACTTTTCTGAAGACTTTTTTAGTATGTGAACTAGATCCTCCTGATCTTGCTTTGCTTCATTTCTGGCATCTGTAAAATCCTGTGCTCTAGCATGAATGTGCCAGCGACAGAGCGGGGTGGATGCTGAGCCATGTCAGGGGTATGCTCTGTTTTTTCACGGTGGCTGGTTGCACCAGGGAAAGCCCAACATCCCTGGGGATAATTGGGAGGAAAAAGTCTCTATAGAAAGACTGTTGGAAGTTTGTTACCCTGCAAGACTGGAGCATTTTTTTAATAAATTTTATTCTAGCTATTGTTCTGGGAAATGTCTGTCTTAGTCCACACAGATCATCTGAATCCCTACGTGTCTTAACTTCCTGGATTAATGTGAACAGACATTTAATTGAACTGGGTGTTTTTCTTCTTCTGTTAATGTTTTATTTGTAAGCAGTGTGAAAAAGCACTGCAGGAAGTATCCAGCCACCAGAGAGTGCCGCTGGCAATATTAGTTACTTCTGTCGTGTTTCATTCTATACTCCCAACCGTGTTTTCCAAAACTTTGTTATCTTACCTGCAGTTTTGCCCTTCTTGATGGTCCTGTTGTTTTATCTATGCTGTTTTCTGCAGACCAAATTATGAACTTGAGTCATCTCTATTTATTTCTCAGTCTGATCTGGGGACTGTGAGAGAGAAGGTTTCGCTCTAACGTGTTTGACACTCTGTCTGGCTCTGAACCTCATCAGGAGCCATCATCACAGGAAAGGGTTTCTTTACTGGGGGATGCTTTGATTTGTTTTATGCTTTCCACATCTCCAGCACCTTGAAAGGGCATTTGACAGCATCCCACCTTTCTCCTGAACCACCAAGAATGACTCAACCCATGAGTTGTGCTTTTTCCACTCCAAAAAGTCATGACCATCTAAAACCAAAGGCAACTCTCTGAGAAGGTCCTGATGATTTGAAGATACCCCAAAGCTCAGGCTGGGGGAAGCAGGGGCTGTGTATGTGGACGTGAATGTGGTAGTGGGTCCCAGTGCTATGTTGTGGCCCCAGTCGCATCCTCCTCCTCAGCACATGAGCCCGTTGAGCAGTGTTGAGGAGGGTGGTGGAGAAGAGTGGAACTGATACGGAGCATGTACACACCTGCTTACTTGAGTATCAGAGGTAGGAATGGTGACACTGACAGGCACCGCCCGCTGAGCCATTGCCTTTGTGCTGCGCTCAGAGTCCAATAAAAACCTGGTTTATGTTTTGGGGACTGTGCGGAGAACATAGCTTGTGATTGCAAACACAGCTCTACGGACTGCATTTTACAGACTAGCATGTTTGCTGTGTCTGAATAACTGCCCTAAAAAGGAATCAATAAACTATAGATTTTACAGAAGTAAAGGATGTTTCCTGTCTTCTCCAAGTAGCCATGACTTGGGTGGACATTGAAGTATTGCACCTCTTACAGGTAGGCTGGATAGAGTCACTGAAGGAATTGCCTTTATATTTAGTTTTAATTTAAGTCTGATTCTGTGATCTATTAGCTCCATGAAGCTATTTAGGAGTTACAATCACCAGTATTTTGGTAAGAATACAGAGACAGTAATCATGGTATGAATAAGGCCATTTCTCATTATTTCTATTGACTTTGATGTGCTTATGTTATCATTTCAAGATACTGATTTGAATTTAATACTGTTTAGAAAACAAACACATGTCCAAATTGGCTCCAGATGTGATTAATTTAATTTTGTGCCTTTCAAGATGTTTTTAACAGCTGATGTATGATTGTGGTGGGAGATTGCCAAAACAGATGCTTTTTGTTTCAAGTCAAGGAAGCAGAAACTCTTCATCTAAAACAAGAAAGGATTTTTTTCCAGTGTTTAAAAAGATTATTTTTCATATATTTTAATGAAAGGAAATTTCTTTTGGCTCTGCATTTAAAGCGAGTATCAGACATAAATAGTTCTTCTGCCAAGACATCCCTTTCCAGGTATTGCCAGCATTCAGGTTAGGAGGGTTTAAGGCTGGAAGGGTGACAGTGTGACCATCTCTCCATAGCATGAGTAGAGCTACATGCTGGAATGAGCTGAAAGGGATGGATCCCTGCTGAAGAACGCTATTTACACATTATAAAGGAAAAGAAAATAATGAAGCAAACAAGTCCAAACCAGGTGGTGGGGATGTTTTGAAAGCTGTTGGCTCTGACTCCTTAGATGCCTTTTTTTTTCTGCAGAAAATACTATTATTTCCCTTGTAATACAGCATTAAGGGAAGAGCAATACAGTTCCATTCCTAGGATTTTTATTTTCTAATTTGGAATGTGTTTTTCTGAGAGCGTAAGCTTTCCCATGCAGTGGATGCTTGCTTGCAAAAGAAGATGTATTTCCCAAGCTTCACACCTGTTAGGGACCTGGCTGACACAGTTTAGGGCATGATTTTTGACCATAAGGTTGCTAGTGCTGAATTGGCCAGCAAGCAGCTCCCCTGTGTCCTCCTGTCTCAGACCCACTGAGAGTCTGGACTGCTGCACTGCTGTGTCCTTGTGTGTGCATTATGTACATAAATGTATATAAAGCTATTATCATAATATGCATGCCCTGCTGAGATGGTTGAATTTGGGGCCATGTGCTGCCACCAAGGTCAGGATAGTTTAGATTTAAGAATTCCTGACTTCTAGGTGGTGATGCTCCCCAACCCCAGTTCTGGCCTTAGTAGATAGGAGGAATACTGGAATTTAATGTCTTCATGGTCTGAATCGTGATGGGTGTTTGAGTGACGTTTAGTTAAGCTTCATATTTAAACTTCTAAGGAATAAAAATAATCCCAGCCATATAGATCAATGTACATTCCAGGTTCTATCTAAGAGATGGAGCCGATTATTTCATTTTTTAAAGTTTTATAGTCAAAACCTTCAACTGCAGTCTCATAATGCAAGGCAGTGTCTTGGGGTGACTTTATGATGTGTATCCCCTGTTGCCACCCTATGCCCACCAATCTTTTCTGTGTCTTTAAACTGAGCCTGAGAGGGACAGGAAAAAAAAAACAAAAAACAAACCAAAACCAGAAAACTTTTCAAAGCAGTTGTTTCAAGGACACGGAGATACTCCTCTGCTTCTGCGGTACCCTTGGTTTTTTTTCAGCCAACTTTTTTTCGGCTCTTCTCTTTTTCCCCGGCGGGAAATGGATAGTTGAACTTTGTTTTCCTAGGATTTTGGTTTTTTCTTCTTCTCTTCTGGACTGTTTCAACAACATCTTTGTTGGGAGAAGTTTTTCCTGCAGGCCCAGGGGGGTGGGCCCTCACCGACCCAGCTCCGAGGAGGAGAGACCACACCTACAGAAGGACTCTGAAATCTTCTCAGGTTTTTTTCTCTCCATAGTGAGAAAATTTTATTATTTAGCATTATTATTCTTTTCCTGTGTGTTTGTTAAATAAATAGCTTTTATCTCTTTCACTTTCCTTCGAGGAAAATTTTTTTTCCCGGACCTGGTGGGGGAGGGGTGGTTGTAACCTGACTTCTATCAGAGGATATTCTCCTCCAAATTTGTCCCAACTAGGACAGCAGTCTTCTAAAGGCTGTGAAAAAGTACTGTTAAAAGGTGGCCTCAACTCCTTTTCCCCTCTACCTCTTGATACAAATTTGGGATGTTTTCAAGCTTATAGGCAGTGTATTTAGAAAAGCTGAGGTGCAGATAAGCAATAGTTGATGATGTTGGAGCCAAGGGATGAGTTTCATGCTCGATGCTGAGGACTGCTCCCATTTTTTATTTACTAGTGCAACTGCCACAAGGCTTGACACTGTCTCACAACAGTGCCGTCGTGGTGGAATGATGGAGCATGTTGCTGGTGACATCCTTCCTTAGGAAGTGTCCTTATTTGTCAACCTTCTTAGTGCCAAGGCTCCTGCAATTGTACTTTGTCAGCGTTTCACTCCTTGAAGGAAATACTGTGGCTGCAGTCTTTCCTTTTATGACTCAGTCCCATCTGCAGGTACTTCTGCCAGGTGTTGTTTTAAATGTGCCATTATCACCATCTTGAACAGTGCTATTTGGTTTTTATATGAGGTATTCATTGCATCCCTCCCTCGCAGAGGAACAGCTAAGGGAGCATGAGGGAAGGGAAGTACCATGGAATGTGGCATTAGCCAAAGGTGTGTTAACTACACCTCCCTCAATTACAAATATATATCCATGGAATAAGTGTGCTCATGGAGCATAACCCCTTCTCAGATAAAGCTTTCCTAAATGGCTTTTGAGGAGTTAACAAATTAAAACTGGGAAAACAAATTGATTTCTGTGTCTCTCTGGTTTCTAATAATGGGTTGGGGTTTTTTTAAAGTTCAGGCTTAGCCTTCTTAAAGCATCTTATAACCTAAAAGCAAAGAATCACAAAATGCTTTGGATTGGAAGGGACCTTAAAGATCATCTCATTCCAACACCCTGCCATGGGTAGGGAACCTGAAAAACCATTGAGAACTTCTACCTGGCATGAAAATTGAATTCTTTTGTAGGATGTAATGAATTAAAGTTTTGACATTTGAATATCAATAAGAAAGCAATTACGCCATACTATGCCATGAGACAAAAGATCCTGATAAAGCCTTGCAGGGAAAGGCTGTTCATTAGCAGGAGGAGACCATGCATGGCTTTCCATAGTCAGGGCAGGGTTTGGAAGGCTCTGGGATTGACTTCTTGTGAAGCTTCAAATGCCCAAGGTTTCCTATCACAGTTTCCTCAAGTCTGGATGTGTGGAGGGAACAGCAGATTCTTTCAGAAGGGAGTGAATGAACTGGAAGTCAAAGGGACTAAGTAAGATTTTGAAAGACATGGAAAAAAGGTGACCTAAGGAGTGGCACAGCCAGAGAATGGTCTGGGTTCTTTGTGTGTCATAGGAAACAATGTTCAGAATGTCATGAGTATTATTAAAGATGCTGCTCCTCTGACATTTGCTGGTTTGCTCAGGGCCTTGGGTTTGTTGTGTTTTCAATGGAAGTGGGAGGTAAGTGGTGGGCACATTGATTTGCAAGGAAACAACTGTGTGGGAATGCATTTCTGTAGTTTCTCACTGTGTCTGTGGTACAAACATCTCTGACTGCACAGGCGGCGTTGCTGGTGACCTCTGGCACCCCTTAGCAGAGATCCAGATGTAGTCTTTCTATTTCTTTTTTGTAAAAGCCAGTGGGTTTACACTGCTGCTACAAATCTACTCACAAATACCACCATCATGTTTCATGTATGGGTCACTTGCAGCATCTTTGAAATACGAATTAGACCAACGGGCTGTTGGCTGGTATATTTGGGATGCCAGGATACTGCCTTATGTGAGATAGCAATATATTTTTTTTCACAGCTGAAAATAAATTTATCTGACAGCCATACATACATTTACTTCAGTGATTGCAGCTCAAAACATTTGGTGGTTTTACAAATTCTAGCATATGAAGCATAAAATTTTAGAATATTAGTTTTAAAAGTTTTTTTAAAAGTTTTCAGGTATTTGGCTGCCACAAAGCTCAAGAGGTTACTTTACTTCCTTGGATAAGTTTCAGCTGGGAGCTTTGTCCCATTAATGTGACTGGCCACTGCTTATCAGAGGGCATCAGCCAACAGAGGGAATGGTTAATTTGTTTTCATTCTGTTGATGTGGATGCAGACAAAGCTGTCAAATATTGGTCTGAATGTTGTGTTGTTTTTCTTACAGAGGTCATTCCAGTCCAGGGAGACGAAATAACCAAACTTATATCTTACATGTGTTGGAAATTAAACACAGAAAATTGAGTGAGTGAGTGAGTGAGTGAGTGAATGAATGAGTGAGTGAGTGAGTGAGCGAGTGAGTTAGTTATTGGTTGCAAGAAAGAGACCTTGAAATAAATAAGCACAGACCTTGATTCCAGTCATCTTTTCTGTGCTGCAAATGAAGAGCAGCAAGTCCAGCAAACTCGGTGATATTCCCTCGTGGTAAAACTGGGGTGAGGAGAGTGGGAGCAATCTGTAAAAAGGGCAGAAAAGGGGAGAAAAACGTGATCACCCTGTAATTGCAGCATGAATATGTTAACTTTCATTTCCTTTACAGGCAAAGTGATGAAGACATGGGAGACTTTTGGTGCTGTTCTGATTGCCTGCTGTGCTTTTGAGATGCATAAAAGCTGGGCAGGGCTGTAAGTTGATGGGGGGCAATGGTGTGCAAGTTGATTTCATCACCTCCATGTGCTTTAGCTAAATTTTAATTAAAACTGAACATTGATTCCTATTTTACTTTTCGTCAAGTTTCAAGCAGCTTACCAGAAGAAACCTAGAAGGATACATCTTAGTTTGTACATCACAAAACCACATGGTGTATGAGAAAGACCTGACATGACTGAGGGACTGGCCCAGCATTAAATTCTTTGGCTCACCCTCCAGAGCAGGAACTTTCACTTGTTGTCTGTGTGGTGCTAAACACAAAGAGAGAAGCATTTGTGCGAGACCATGTATGAACTGATTTGACTCTCACTATCACTGAGGCTTTGCAGGGTGTGTTAGCAAGAGACCCAGATGATATGGGAAGGTTTTCACTGAGAAAACCAGCGTGCTATCAACAAGCCTTATTATCTTAGAGAACCTGCCATGAGGGGAGGGCTTCCTTGAATAAAACTTAACTACAACACTGCCTCAGAGCACTTGGTATCCAGACCTTTGCTGTCATTGTAATGCCAGCACAGGCGCTCAGCAATGCAATGACTTATTCATGCCTCGTGCTGCAGGTTGAGCTGCATTAGTCTCCTGAAGAAGAAAGAAAATCACTTTGGGTACCCAGTTTCTGGGAGTGCAAGGCATAAATATCAATTCTTGCTTCAGAGCCCTCAACAAATAGAATTTATGTCAATAAAACTGTGTTGAACCCAACTTACTGCTATCTAACTGCTTTTTTGAGCAAAGAGCAGCTAAAGCTGTGCAGCATTTTAACAATTTGCTCTGTTGCAATATTGAATTTTAATCTCCACTGTATAAACCTCAGAGTTTTATCCTCTCCAGGGGTTTGAGTTTCATTTGGGTCCTGTGCTGTTTGGACACAGCTAGGTGGGATTTTTGTGGCAATGAAGGTTGGCTGTAAATTGGGAATATGCCCAAACCCTTGTGACACTTTAGGGTTGCTGTGAGCATAAGGGCATGGAGTCATGTCAGTTCACCAGAGCCCTTGGAGCCAAAGGATGCATTGTTTGGATCTGTCACTTGTATTATAGTTAATGCATTTGAAATAAAGATTGAGTGCTATGAATGTGGAACAGAGAATGAAATGAAAATTTTCCTGGGACGTGAAACAAATTAATGGTTGGGAGTCTGCTGCAGTGCTGTTTGGGCAGGAAGGGGTATAGATGGAAAATGTTTTGAAGGCTGTCCTGTAAATGGCTTAAACTCCTTCTTTTGGGAGAATCTAGAGATGTGCTTTCATCTTCTTCCGTCTTTCTTTTCTAACCCCCAAACCCTCTCTGATGCTGGGGATGTGTTGCCATGACGGAGGCATTTCTCATCCATATGAGAGGTGGAAATTTGGGGAGCCCCTTTCTTTAGGTCGGTCTACCCTGTTGAGGCAGAGCATGAGCTGAAGGCCTGCAAGACAGGGACAGAAGTGCCAGCACCAGTTGTGCTGTGCCTGGGCAGGCAGCTCCCTTGGGGCCATTGCTCCCTTTGTCCCAGCTCTTAAACTGTGCTAATTCCGTCTCAGTGTAGTGCTCTCATGGATCAAAACATAGTGATTTGTCATTCATGCTTTACCCTGGAATATGTCACTCTCAGTGCTGAAAATCTTCAGGAAAAACATGTTTTCATCCCCTTATTTCTGTGGTAAGAAGCTTCCCTCTGTACTTTAGTGACATAAATAATGAAAAATCCCACTGCCAACAGTTGGTGTGGGGATATTGTTATCTTGACAGGCCTCCAGCAGATCTACTCCCGAATTGGTACCCTGAACCGCAGAAAGGCTATTCGACTTGTCAGTAGCAAAGCACTTCCAGTGCTCAGATAACTGTCCCATTCATCATCCATCATTACAGTGCTTAAGAGAAAATATTAAAAAAAAATCCCACAAAGGAAGAGGACAGGAATTCATCCCCAAAATTCAGCCTGTAGCATTGGTGAGCTTTTATTTATTCATTCTGTTGCCTGATCTGCTATATTCGCTCTTCACAACATGGATTTAGAGTAGAAATACAAATCTTCTTGTTTCTGTTGCCTGAGTTCCAAAGGGAGAGGACAAGAAGCACTGATGTGGGTTTGTGGTGTAAATGGGAAGTTAGACTAGATGAATTTGTGGTTTTCTCTTTGTTGGAGCCCTGAGAGTTGAAAATGCTGCAGCTGCCTTGTATAGGCAGGTCAGGGTATATTCAGAGGTTGTGTTGAATGCTCTGGTTGATTGGGCAGGTTGGTGCAGTAGGAATTGGAGTCCTCATCTGCACTGTTTGTCACATGGAAAGAATTGGGTTTATCACTTTACGTCGCTGGGACATTGTGTCATTAAGTGGCACAATTTGACTCTCCGTAATGGGAGACTGTACTGGTTTCTGGAGTGCTGTATGTGTATGACACTATATATGTGTGTGATTATGATAACAAAAATCCACCTATTCTTTTGCAAACCTTTGTATCTACTAAATGGAGTACTTTTTGACCTCATTAAATTCTGGAGGCGTAGGTAGACTCTCTTGTCTACATGTGCATGTTGTAAATGTTTTCCCTTAATCTGTTGTTTCTGGACTAATTTAAGAGTTTTCTGTGTGAAGTTTCTTACTCCTTTTTAATGCTTTCTTTCCCCATTAGAAGTGCTTTCTCTCCCTTGCGCATGTTTTCCTCTTCAGAAGTTAACATTTCATAATTGCAGTAGTGCCCTTTAGGGTGTATGTTAAGGTCTACTAATGAGATGCCTGAGAGGTCTCCTAATGACAACTGAATAACAGGCACAGCACATCGTTATCAGACCATTACACACATCCTTAACAATAATAAATACTCCTGCTCACTGTAATTACATGTGTTGTCCTTTAGTGCTCAGCAAGAAGATTATGGGAGACTCTACAGTTCAAGTGCAAGGTGGGGAAGTGCTGTAAATCAGCAGTGTTTTACAGAGGATTTCTCTGAAAGCCTGAGGATGTGGAAGGACACAATCTGGGGAGAATTATGGTGTTTTCCTCTTGCTTTCCGGTTGAAAATGTCACCAGAACTATTTCCCTGTGTGTGCACATACCTTCTGCTCTCCCTGTTGTAAACATCACACACCTTCTGAGTAGGGATGTTCCTGAGAGAACAGGTAACCACAGGCAATGGGCTCAGAATTGCTTAAAAAACTCTGTGACAGAGGATGTCCTATGGTCTCGTGATAGAAGCAAGAGTGTCTCCAAGAAGGCATCAAGGAAAACCTGTGTACACAAATACCCAAGGAAAAGAGAAAATGTTTTTGACTGCATCCATCACCAAGTATGGTGTGTGGTAGCTTTTGTAATCCACATTGCTGGCCACTTTTCCCGTGCATACTTCATGCAGATAAGAAACCAGACAGTAAAAATGAAAAATACCTTTACCAGGGAGTCAGATTCATGAAATCCTAAGCATTGAGTCATAGTGAAGCATTCCTTCTGACAGCAGAGCCAGAGAATAGTTTGGAAAGGTAAGTGTTCAGAGCAGAACAGAATCAGCAAAATTTACATTAGTGCCAGAGGACTTTAACGTTTATTAAAGCTTCCAAATAACACATTTGCTATTTAGAGGTATTTGATAGATGTACCAGTCAGCCATAAAAAAGTGAGCATTGGTTACTTCCCAGAGGAATCCAGACAATTTTGCTTTCTCTAATAGGAATAAGGTAGAGGTTTGTAAAATGTCAAACTGCAGCTTGCGTAGCATCACCAACTGAAGGAGGCACAGTGAGCAAACATCCTGTTTATCTAACAAAAGCCTGTTTGGTTTGGTTAATTTAAATTAAAGGGTGTCTGCATTAAAGTACTGAAGACATTTTTCCATATAGAAATTAGGAGTAAGAGTTGGCTACAGTGAAAGGCAGGCCTGGCTTCCTGCACACTCGGACTGATGGACCAAGACTCTTCCTCACAGATCTGCTGAAGTGAAGAGTGAGTGAAGCTGATCATCACTGTACAGTAATTAACTCTTCTAATTCATGATGATAGGTGGTTTTGTCATATATGGTTTCAGGTGCTTCAAATGGCTAGAAAGACTTCATTTATTTGCTTCAGTCTTGCAGATTGCCCAGGAAGATTTGGCTTCAGTGTTAACAAAGCAGCACTCCCCAAACATTAATGGTCTGACAGGTTAATTCTCTTCATTTAAATATAGCAATCTCAGGTGCAACGAATTAAGCTAAAGCACAGCATCAGGTGTAAACTGGTGCTTATAGCAGATGCATTGCAAAAGATATTACTGGCTTTCAAACAACTCCTCTTCTTGATGTATTTGGTTTGGTTTTTCCCTTGTCTCTGGCCACGTGCATCAAGCCAAGGAGGATAGCTCTTAACTTCTTGTCCATCTCCTGCTTTCACTGCCTCCATACTTGAGGCTGTAATCCATCCCTGACGCAGCATCTGATGCTGCTGTGTGTGCAGATAGAAGGGTCCCAGCAGATCCGTTGAGCTGTGTTTATTCTATTGTTTGTGTTTTGGCAGCACTTGCCAGGTGCTCTCTGAAAGCATGGTGAGAGCCTTATCTCAGAGCCTTTAAATGGATTGGATAGACATGGACAGAGAGAAGTCTGTAGATTAGTACAGACTGCTCCCCAACACCCCAAAATTCCCTGCTGACCTACAGCTGTCCCCCAAATACTCCTTCATAGCCCATCACAGTGAAACCACGCTGACAGAGCCTTCCTGCTATTGCTGGTGGCCCAAAGGGTCTGCCCATGGAAAGCAACCTGTCACCCAACCATCCTTACAGCAAAAGCATGAGGAAATACGTAAAATGAATACCATCAATTAATTCTCGCTAAAAGCAGAGTGTTTAGTTTTACCACTCTATACAGACTGAGTGTGGAGGTTCCTGGAGTGTCCCATTGTACTGCCATGGAGCTGCATACGGAACATGAGGGCTCTGGGATGGATGACTTGACCCCAGGAAGTACAAAACACACAACTGGAGATGTCAGTCATACACAGTAGGTTTGCCTTTAATTACCTTTGATTTGCTGAAGTGATGAAACAGAAATTCAAGTCTGGATTTATAGAGAACTCCTGTTTTCAGGAGTGCTGCTCAGCTGTTACTATCTGGGAGTGTGTCTTTTCACAAATAGGTATTTTTACTTTTTTGTTGTTTTGTTTTGTTTTGTTCCATGTTGGAAAGCAGTATTATGCAGTATCCCTTATGGGTCCAATTGAGAATGCCCAGCACCCACCTTGCACCTGCCCAGTCATCTCTCTTATTTTCTTCCCTTTCTTACCATTTACAAAAACCTCACTGTCTTCCCAGGCTCTTTCAAATGAGTGTTTCTCAATCACTGAAGCAATTCATTACACTGTTTGTTTTGGGTTGGGATCTTAAGTAATTAGACATTCTTAAGCCAATTTTGTTGTTATTGTTAAAAGACCTGTATAAGGGACATTTTCCTCTCCTGCTCCCCTTCTTCCTTGTCTGCACCTTACAATGCAGCATCACTAATTTAGCTTAATAGCTTTTAAAAAGCAGAACAATACAATCTGAAGACAAAATATAATTTAGAGAGAGTACACAGCAGTCACAGAGAGTTGAGTGTGTGAGTGTGTGTGTAAGATCACGTCTCTGTGTGGAGTAATAGATTTATAGCAGAGCAGGCTGTCTTGTGAGTAAATTAATCATTAGAAACAGCCAGTTTTCAGTATAGGACTCATGCATAATTCACTCAGGATTTCTGTTATATTTACACTCACCTAATAGTTGAGACAAGCAGTATAGGAGTTACTCACAAGTTGTTTGCCTTGACTGTGTGGTGTTCCTTCATCTGCATTGATGTTCATGACATTGTTTCTTCCCTCTGGTTTGACAATAATTTTTAATTTTTTAACAGAAAAATAGGAGCTAATACTCAGCAGGCAGCAAATAGAATAGCCTTGTTTGCTTTTATGCTTTCCCAGCCCAGGCGTTGCTGTCAGTTACATCTTCTTTATGCTAGATAGTGTTTGGGAATGCTGTCTGAGTGGATCTTTGGGAGAGATGTCCTGGTGGAATGAGAGCAATCGTCCACCAAATCATCTAGAAATCCCTGGCTTGGGAATGTGTTTGTTGTGGGCAGTGCAGCCTCACCTTGTAGTACCAGGGAGGGTCTTGAGCCAGCCCAGAGGGTAGGCACTGAATTGTGGAAAAGCCACCCACTGCTGACGAGAAGCCAGAGGTTCTTGCAAACATGGCCACAGTCATTTTGTTGCCAACCACGGGATGATAAAATTCCCAGAAAAGATAGAAAGCCCAGTCATTTCGAATGTGAGCTGCCTTAGTGAGAGCCATTGTATCCCACAGTTCCTCAGAGAGGACAGGTGTAACATGAGATGAGCACAACAGCAGAGTAGACCTGGGAAGGTGACATGTGGAATATGAGACTTGCGGTTTGATGTAACAGATATATGCGTAACAAAATTCAGTGGATGGAAATTTAAGCTAAACAAATTAAAAATAAATTATGTTTGCCCACTGAGACTAAGAAATCATTTGAAAAATTGCTCTTAGATTCTTAAATCAGGGCTGGAAGCCTTACTGGGTGGTGTGCTATAGAGCAAACAAATTATGGAGCTGCTGCAGGGAAAATCTTGTTGAATTCAGTGCAGGAGGTCAGAGTGTGCACATAATCCCTCCTGGCTTTAAAAATCTATAAATCTGCGGCACACTGCCTAGGTGGTGATAGGCACTTGATAAATTACGTTTATCATGTGTTTTCCCACCGGCAGGCTTCCTCCTGCCTCCCTCCCTGGGGCTGCTCCTACTCCCTTCCAGGCAGGACACAAATCTAGAACTTGCCTTTGGACTTGGCAAACCAAGTTGTAATTCTTGGGCTTCCCAAGAAAGGCTGCAAATTCATCCATCTCTTCCTGTGCATTTGGGACTGAGGCATACGATTCATTTAGCTTTATGCAGTTTGGAAGGTAATTGTTTAAGGTAGGAATAGAGTTTTTGTTTATAGAACTGGGAATTAATATTCTCATGCTGTAAGTTTTTAATATATTTTTAAAACTCACAGAGTAATAGATGGGTGCTTTTTCTTGTAATAAAATGAAATATTGAAACAAATATACACTGAGGCAAGCTTTAACTCTTCCAGGTTGTAAATGTCTTTTGTTTAATAGTATCTACTTCATGGCATATATTCCATTCCATTTCTGTGATAAATTTGGTGAGCTCCCAGTTGCTGCTAAATTATATATGGATACCTGATAAATGTACATCTTATTAGCTGAAACACATCCCTAAGATAAGCAAGTTAGTTTGGATTTTTATTGTTAATTGAATTCTTTCAGCAGAGGCAGCTGAAGGATGTTCATGAATTTGCATGATGTTAAACATCTGCTCCTCTTAGTGGGAACTTAACCAGAGTTTCATTTAACCTGTAAATTCAAATCAGGAATAAAACAGGTACTCAGCCTTTGAGGGGCTTGGCTGTGTGTAAAGGAGGCAGGCAGGTAGTGCTGTGAGAGAACAGGATGTAATTAGCAGAGTTGCCTAAATGTCACATCTGTGGTGTGTGGCTTCCTCTGTGCACAGTGATGGTCTTCAGTGCTGTTTGGAGGCAGAAGGCTCCCTGTGTTATTATCAGGTGTTATGGGAACACTGCAGTGGGGTTACTTGCAGTGTAATTGCTGCAGAACACAGCCTGGTATTTTGTAGAAAGCTTTCTCTGAATAATCAGAAGTTAAATGGTTGTTATCATGAATTTTTATAGATTAAGATTTGGGTTACTTTCTCTTCATCCTAAATTGGTTTGTTCAGACCTTGTATAGAATCATGGAATCATTAAGGTTGGAAGGGACCTCCAAGATCATAAAGTCCAACCTTCAACCAAATATCACCATTACCACTATCCCTTGCAAAGTGCTACGTCTGCTCATTTTTTGAACACTTTCAGGGATGATGACGCTGCGACTTTCCTGAGCAGCCTTTTCCAAGGCTTAACCACTCTTTCAATGGAGAATTTTTTCCTAATATCCAACCTGTAGTACTTACAGCCTATAAAAATCAGAGTTGGGAAGATTCAAAACTCACAGATATCTCTAAATTGGAAGAAGTTGTCAGTTCCAAAAAGGTTTCTTGATGTTCTCCTCCTGCAGCTGCACTTGCTCTGAGGAGTCTGTTCATGTAAATTGTTGAGAAAAGCAGTTACTTTCATCTTTACAACTACACAGGAAAATTAGGAGGCAAGTCCAGCCAACCTCTCCATGCATGTGCAGAAACAAGCAATTAAAGGAAGAGGAAGATAGATAGAAAGAGACAGATAAAAAATTTGCATGGCAGAATGGGGATTTGCAAGGAGACCCCTGAAGAACTGAAGTCATCTTTAATTTTCCTGTCCCCATGTAAACCTGTTCTGTCGAGTCAAACAGGCCATGAGGCAATAGATCATTGGGGTAAAGAGTTCACATAATGTCTCACTCAGGTTCAGCAGTCTGATGTTTTGGGACCACATTTCCACTGTTCAGCATGCCAACACTTTCATTTTGTATGCAGGAAAATGGGCTGGTGCTGATGAGGAATTTTGCCATAAATGGCACATGAATTAAGGAGCCACACTCAGAAATAAATTCATAACATTTTAGTTTAGTCATTTTCTGATCCTTCTAACAGGATACTTCAGATAAAGCCTGAGTGAAACACAGTAAAAGGTGGGCTGTTTTGAAAACAGAACTTTTCTCCAACCCCTTTAATTTTGTCTAGAAATGTTATTTTCAGTAACCATTTTTTTTTTGCCCTACGGATACAGATGAGAAAACAAAGCTTAGTGCTCTCATCTCCTGCACTGAATTTCTTCCTGGAGCTTGAAAACTGCCATAGGAACAGCTGAAAATAGTCAGCATGGTCTGAGAGGAACTGTCAAATAAAATGACACCCCCAATGCTACCTGCCTTAGAAATTACACTCTTCAGCCTGCTCCAAACTGCTCTTTATTATCACATTTGGTGGTGGCGAAGGGTTGCCCTGAAAATTAGTGCCACTGGAGTTTCCTCTTCAGTGGTGGGTTATTTGTATTGGGTTGTTATCATCCATGGGGACAGTGAGCAGGAGCACTGTCCTGCCGTGGTGGGTGGATTTCAGGCAGGTGATGGTGGGATCCAGGAGCCAAACAGGGCTGGCAGCTCTGCGTGGGATGCCTGGTTGTTATGTCCTAGCTCACCTGCAGTGATAACACACTGAGTCTAATCCTTTGTTGGGATTGGCAGCTCAGTTGCAGATTTTCAAGGTCTGGAGGCCAGATGTGAGAGCATATGGCCTGGGTACCTGTGCTCCAGCTGTGTGGAGATGCCACTCAGGGGAAATTTCTGCAGAGTTTTTGAAGGGTCAGAAGAAGTTTGAATCTCTGTGTATGCCTCCTTGTGTGTGTCTCGATAATCACACACTCATACTTAGCCTGGATGCTAATGGCTGCACAGCTTCTCTCACAGATTTTAGGAAGAGCTGCAGGTGCCACCTGCCATTCTTGCAGCCCATGTAGTTTTGCTGAGAAATAGCTCAGGAACCAGTGGGACTCAAATCCTCTGAAGACTTCTGTGTGTGTTCAGGCACACGTCTGCTGTCAGGTGATCTGCACACCAAGGTCTCAGAGATTGGTGCTCTGTAGGTGTTATCAGATCATTTTTGATATTTAAAGAAGTACTGACATTTTGAGTAATCATTGCATTGTAAGGCACCTTGCACGGTAATATTTCACTGGGAGATTAGTTTCCCCATCAAAGCAAGCTCTGCACTTCCTCACTTTATTTTTATTTTGTACCCTGCATTCCTTTGAAGGACACTTTCATCTCCAGCCTTGCTGCTCCTCCATTATCTGCTTTTACTCAGAACTCGGTTGAAGATTGCTGTGGGATCCAAGTGTAAAATGCTGCAGCAATTCACAGAAACCAGGAGTAAAATTTTTAAAGAGGACAATTATTGAGGGAGCTGGATTAATGATCTGTCATCACAATTTAGCCACATTCACCACTGACCTTTCACAGGGAGGATGCTCTTGATAAATGTAGTTCATTACTGAGTTCTGACATAAAAACAGAATGGCATTCTGTGTTTCTTGGCAGGCTGATCAATATTTTATCTGCCAAAGCATGCAGAAGTGCTAAACAGGATGAATAACGTCGCTGCTGCAAAACAGAGCAAGAAGCAGCATTGCTTGGAGTGAGCAGAGCGTTTAAATGTGACAGTTATTTGCCACATTTAACAATCAGACCTTCATATGCTGGATTTTTCTTTTACTCTTCTTCTGTCTTATTGTTTTTCTTTCCCTGTCTCTTTTTTTGTTGTTGTTGGGGTTTTTTTTTTTTTTTTTTTTTTTTTTTTTTTTTGTTTTTTTTTGGTTTTTTAATTCAAACAGTTCCAGGCTTCACTGGGTTTGAAAATGCTCTAAACTGATAAGAAGGGCTTGTTTCTTTGGAGATCTTCCCCAGCATGAAGGGGGAAATAATGGACTAGAATTGGAGAATCAGTTTAGGGCATGACAGAATAGCAGTTTTAGCTCATCCAGAATTTGCATGGGTGTCTCTCTGTGTGTTGGTTCCCCAGTTGTGGGGTGGGGATGGTGCCTGAGTACACGCAAGGGGTCAGCTGGCAGTGCCACACAGTAATGCACAGGTGGCATTTCTGATGTTCAGAAACAGAGAAGGGAAGGAACCCTTCAAAACCTGTCTCTGAAGAGCAGTGGTGGTCAGCTAAAATCATAGAATCAGAAAATCCTGAGTTAGAAGGAACCCACAAGGATCATCGAGTCCAGCTCCTGGCCCTGCACAGGATAACCCCAGAAATCCCACCCTATGCCTGAGAGCATTGTCCAAATGCTCCTTGAGTTCCCTCAGGTTTGGTGCTGTGACCATTGCCTGGGGAGCCTGTTCCAGTGGCCAACCACCCTCTGGGGGAAGAACCTTTTCCTAACATCCAACCTAAACCTCCCAGCACAGGTTGCAATGGTGAGCAGAATCCAAGTCCCCAGGAAGCCCTAACAAGGAAACCAAGCTGAGAGACATCCATTAGCGAGACCTACCAAGGAGAGCAGCCTGAGATGAGATAAACTGCTAATGATGAGCAAAGGAAACTGTTTTTTTTGTTCTTTGTGTTGCAAAGGAAATTGTTGGGGGCAGTCAGCAGAGAGACAGAAGAATGGGGATAAGTGAGAGGGTACACAGACACCTTTTCTGACATTCTTTTTGCTTAACAGTCATGTTTGTAATACCTGGAAGAACAGAACAAGAGGTGGCAGAAGCCTAAAGAGACAGTATTTAGTAGATAAAGTTGGTAGACTGTTGGCACAGCGTAAGAAGATTACAGATGTCAGGACAGCAGGAGAGGGCGGGAGGGAAGGAGAGAAAATACAAAGCTTTGCTCTCCAAAACCTGTAAACCAGCTCAGTGTCAGCAGTCTCTAGGGAACATAGGTTAAAAGATGGAATAATAATGCCTAGTAAATGAGGGGGAGGATCTTTGCTACAGAAGAATCTTGCTGTCTTTGGCATTGGCTTCCTATATGTTTCAAGTTGCCTGAATGTGTCTCCTCCCTAACTTGGCTGAGCAGGCAGTGTCTTTTCTAGGATGCCCCCAGCATCCATGTCTGGTCACTGCAGTGCCCTAATTTGTTTGAAATAAGTAGCATTAGATCTGGGTTGTGCAGCAACACATCAGCTCAGGCGTCCCAAGCATAGATAATTTCTGAGCTAACATTTTGGCCAGACTTAGGATAAAGTTACAGTTTCAGGTCAGAGTACTTCCTTTCACCTGGAATAATTTTCCCTCTGTTCTTCCACTACAGTAAGAATAAGTATATAAATTATAGATGTATACTTATATGCATATCTATATTACAGTTGTAGTGCATTTTTCTATCGATCTTTTAGTTCAAAGAAGCAAATTATCAATCTCATACCCTGGGACAGAACTTTACTGCTTTTACTCATTGTGTGCTGCTAAACAGCTCAGCACTGCTGGGCTCTGACCAACTGCATGTGCGTCACTGCAGCCCTCAGATGTCTGGGATGCTGGGGAAAACGTGCAAAGGTGTGAGACCCATTCAGTCTGTCACATCCACACTGTGGAGAGAGGCTTGGGATCCACTTCCAGCAGAGCTGGAGAGTGTGGTTTTCTCCAGAGGAAAGTGAAGGTAATGAGATTTTGGGCCAGTTTTGATAGGGACCAGAAGCACCTTCTGACTTTCTGCCTGCAGCATATGTTAACAACATGTGAAATTTGACTTATTTTTTAAATAAGAGACATAATTGTCTTACTGCTGGTTTTCTTTGATGTGTTCACCATGGACTGGCGTCACCCTGCTGGGCAGGATGGGGCTCTGCTGGATCCATGATCCTGAACACAACAACAGTGTGAGGGGGAAAAATGCATCGTGAGTTTATAGCAGGATTTGGGAACTGCTGCCAGTGGCTGTCACCAGCTCTGTCCTTCTTTGCTTTCCTTTATTTCACTCTTAGTGCCCATCACACTTGCCTGGAAGCTGCAGCATGGCTGTGACCCTCTGAACATCCCCAAATGGGCACATTTACCTTGGGCTGGCTTGCAGCCCAGATCAGTGTGTACTTTTTCAAGAAAAGCAGTTTTTTGGTAGCTTTGTTTTCTAAGCATGGAAAAATCCAAGAGGCTTGTAATTCAGCGAAAGGAGATCACTGTCTCCTGGCTCGCACCATGCTTGAGGGAGCTGGGGGGTTCAGCCTGAGAAAAGGAGGTGCAGGGGGTCCTTCTCACTCTCTGTAACTACTTGAAAGGAGGTTGTAGCCAAGAGATCTCTTCTCAAAAGTAGTAAATGAGAGGATGAGATGAAATGCCTTCAAGTTGTACCAGGGGAGGCTTAGGTTGAGTATTAAAAAAAAATTCTTCACTGAAAGGATTGACTGCAGTCTGCCCAGGATAGTTAGAAGTGACACTTGAGGACACGGCTTAGTGCTGGGCTTGAGGGAGGAAGGCTGGGAAAGCCCTGCCCAGGTAACAGCAAATATGTACAAAGCTAGTCCCAGCTGCTGAAAACAAAACTTCCGGAGGGTGTAAAGGAAGAATCGCTTTGGCATGTGCGTGTAGGGAGCACAATGTAAGTGGGTCAGCCCACCCAGGTGTCACCGTGCGCGTTGTCTGTAGCTGTGCTGGTGCTCGCTAATGGAAACCACAAAGCAGAAACAGAAGTGGAAGCAAATTAAATAGCTTTCCCTATCTTCATTAGCCCTAGATACTTTTCTGGGATTAACTTTTAACTGAAAATAAAACTCCAGCTCAGAGAAGAAATATTATTGTAGTAGATGAAACAGTATTTACAACAGAATAGCTTGATTAAATGGACACAGTAATCAGTTTTTCTCTTAAATAAGCTGGTGATTGAGTGAAAAAAAAAATTCATACTGCCTTCACAAACCGTCAAATGACATGGTTGGGAATAAAGAAGTCAAGAGTAATAAACCCAACTAATAGTAGCTGAATAGCCTTGTTTTTTCTGTAAAACAAGACTGATCCCATGTGGAACCCAGTGCTTTTTGGAGGTTGTTTAGAGGGAAGGAAAAATTTATCAGCTGCTTAATATCCCTGAGCAGCAAGAAACTCTCCAAACTAGATGGGACTGAATTCAGGATAGGAAATAGCCTTGTCTTGCAGTTCTTGTTCATGTAGCAGGAGGGCACTGACCTGACTGGTGAGCACATGTTCAGCCTCTGTGTCCTCTCTCACCTTCTCAAGTCATGGTGCTTTTGAAGTTGTGAGCACAAAATATGAAGGGTGAAAAAAAAAACTTGACAGTAAATGGGTTTGCTATCAGAGAAATGCCTCCCACCTGGAATTTTAACTGGGTTTCTGTTGGAATGGGACCAAGAGGTCCAAAATGTTGCAGCTCAGCAAGAAAAGGACAGGAACATTAGTTGTCAATGTGCCAGAGTCTTCTGTTATTTTTCAGAGGAATAATGTTTAGAGTCTTTGGGGAGCTGATCTACAAGGGTATTGTCCCTTAAACTGAGGTGGGACCATGTTCTCTTAGATTTAAGATTAAGTTTTAGATTTAATCCAACAGGATCAGTGACGGGATTTAAAAGAAAGTTTGTTTTAAAACCAGTATTGCAGAGAGTAAGGCTATTTACATTATAGGGAAATTACGTTATGGACATAAGGACATCTGAGGGGAACAGCTGAATATGTTGATGCTGTTGGTGGGATATGGTTGATACCCACAGAGTGTGGGACAGCTGGAGCCTGAGGGTGCTCCAGGGTCTGCTCCAAGGCTCCTGCAAGGCACCAGCCACTGTGCTCTGCACTAAAGCAAACAGATTTGCACAAAAAGACAGTTGCCATTTCTCATTCTGCTGAACTCTGCCAGACAACACATGAGCAGAAAAGCGTCATAATATCTTATACCTCTTTGGGCATGCGGCTGTGTTTCCTTGAGGAGGAGAAGAGCTGTGGGAGAGCTGGATGCTGCAGGCACAGCATGAGTTTTCAGGGTCAGGAGGGTTCAATCTGATTTCTTCAGCCAAGCCAGAATCACTTCAGGGAGAGTGGCTTGAGGGCTTTTCCCTGATAATAACCTTTTTCCCTGATCAGGGGCTGAGGACAGTGTTTATTTCAGCCTGCAGTGAGGTGATGAGAGCAGGAACTGTGACACCCCAGCTGCAGGGGCTCCTCGCAGTCCTGCGCTCCTCACTGTCCTCCCTCGGGCCTCTACCACCCCAGGCTGCCTCTAAGGATTCCTTGAGATCTGCCCCACGTTTGGCATAGGGTGGCACTCTGAGGTACCATTTACATTAGTGGAACTTTCTAAACACCAGCTTGCCCAGGTTTATTTTTTACTTTATAGGATAAATTTATTCATATAGAAAAGCATAAAGCCAATTTAATATTTGTGGGAGTTACAAAGCTGAGTGTGGAAGTCTGTAACTGAAGTCCTATTAAATCTGGAAGATAACATGCTGGAGAGTATCCCTGACAGCAGGATTTAGAAAATCTGCCAGCTATTACAAAAGATAACAACTACAGGAGCTCCTCAAGTGCAGAGCTGAGTGGGGCTGAATATGCAGACATATGTGCCTGATTTTTCCCCTTAGGACCTCAGTCCTTTGAAAAGATCAAGATAAATGCACGTGCTTCAGTAATGCTGTCTTATCTCTCAGGTGATGCCTGCACAATGGCAGACTACAGCCGGCTCAAGAGCATCCTGCTGGACCTGCAGGCTCGCCGGCAGAGCCCGCCAAGCAGCCTGGCCAAGGACAGAGTAGCCCAGAAGCGCTTCCTAATTGAAGAGCTGTTTAAGCACTTGGATCTGAACAGTGACGGGCATCTCAGCAGTTCTGAACTGGCTCAGGTGGGTTTATTGTTCAGTGAAAATGGAATTATGAAGTGGATTTTCATTCAAAGTGTGAATCGAATGTAATACAGCAGCCCTCACGTGGGAATGGTCATTTGTACCTGTCCAGTCAGCAGCAGGTAAAGGAGGAAAATCTAACACAGTCAATGAGTCTCTCTCTGCGTCTCCCAGGAGTCAGTGTTATCTCAAACGTTTGAAGCTCATCTCCAAACAAAAACCATGGCAGTTTTCCAGCCCCATCCATACTCCTCAAAACAGATACTAATCCTTGCTCTGCTAACTGACATCTTCTGAAGTATTTCCGGTTAGCTGGCTTGGGGAGAATTAATTTAAATTTTTTAGGTGCATGTAAGTTAGGCAGAAATCTCTTAATTCTTCCTCCCTGCCTTCTGGACTGTGCATTAGCATAGAGTAATGTGACAGCAAAGTTGGAATGTTTTTCAACAGGTTTATTGCCCCAAAATCCCTGGGCAGATGCTGAAATGTTGATTAGCAGAACTTGATAGAAAAGGTGAGAGCTTGAAAAAACTGTTATTTCTAATTGCAGGCATGCTGTGCTGTTGGAATTCATCTCATTGGTAAAGTGAACCAAACAGCCATCCCAGGCACTCGGTCTGGGTACTCTGTGTCTTCGGCTTGCTCTTTGCACATTCAGACCTGGGAAAGCAGTCCTTTAAAATGTCTTTTCCATTTCATTATATCATCCATGAGAAGAATTGGAAGCAAATGCCTTTTAAGAGCCTTTTGGAAGCCGGTCCTATCTGGAACCTATTCCAGTTTCCAAAGCCGTCCCATCACAGAATTATGGAATGGTTTGGGTGGGAAGGGACCTTAAGAGCTCATCTCATTCCAACCCCTGCCATGGGCAGGGACACCTTCCACTAGACCACGTTGTTCAGAGTAAGTTCACCCTTGAGTGTCTCCTCCGCACTCTCACTCCCCAGGGAACACAGAGCATGTTGCAGGCACAAGCCTGCTCCTCCCTGAGCTCACTCCTCTCCAGGACAGTTTGTGCTGCATTTTAGTCCTCAGGCTGTTGCCAGGATGCTCGATCCTTTCCGCACAATGCAAAGTGTCAGTGTAAATTCCTTTAGGTCTCAGGGCTATGAATATATCCAATATTTCCTCTGAAGGCAATGTTTTTTTCATAAAGACATGGTAGCTATAAGAAAACACTTTTATCTGAATTCAAAGCCAGCTTTTACATAGTGACATCTAAGTGTCTGTTCTACTCTCAAATTTTTTTTGCCCTTTTTACATGAAACTTATTTCACTGGGATTTTAAAACTCTCATGGAAATAAAGGTTTGGCAGCCTGCAAGCCATTGTCATTGCAAAGGAGCACAGACTCAGTGTTGTAAGGTCTGCCTCGAAGTTCCTCAGGGCTTTGTTTGCAGAGGTGTCTGGAGCCCAGGTCTCTCTCACAAGTGCAAACACAGACCTTGGCTACTCTTACTTTAATTCTTTTCACTGTTACCAAAATCAGTAAATGTGCCTGAACATCTGGAGCCCACTACAGTTTGATGGACCAGAATAAGTTCAGCCTCAGACAGGAGCCCTCTCACCCAACCATTCTCCACACAATCTGGCCACCAGTATGGCTGAGTTGACAGTGGGATCACCTCTCAAAAGCCAAAATATTGCCTATTAATGCACAATTTATATAAGCCATGAGTACTTTCAATCCCGAGCTGAGTGGCTCTGATCTTGGGCCCCTTGGTGGCAGCATGGCTGAGTGCCAGCCAGGCTGGGGACACATCTGTGGGGCAGCTCTGCACTCTCACAGCAGCAGGATTCACCGTTTATGTGTAGCATGCCAATTCTTCATGTTTCTCTTTAACAAGATGATTTTTATGTGCTCTTACAAGACCAGTTTATCCACCTAGGTTTCAAGGGACATTTTTTTACATAATGAGCAATTTTTAATTACACAGTTTATAGTCTTAACAGAACTTTTCTTGCCTCATGAGGTAGATTTGTGATTGATTTGCAGTAGCTCTCTATTCTGAAGCTCTCTGCAACTTTATATTTCCTCCAAAGATAGGAATTTCATTGCCCATGGGCAGAGGAAGCTGAGCTGAACGTGATGCAGTGACATCTTGTTCCCTCTGACTGCTGGGTGAGCTGGTGCTGTGCCTTTGCTTTGCTGATTTAAAAAAAAAATAGTCTCTCAAGCACAATAACCTTGTCTGCAAGCAAAAACTCAAGGCAGGTAACTTGCACTGCTGCAGTAAAAAGTAATTTTTAAGACCTGGAGGTGGATCTTTAGGAGGCTCATTGCAGAGGGATTCACCCCAAAGGAGAATCTCTCCAGGGGGAATGGTCCTTCATCGATGCAGCACCCATTTGTTTGTTTTCCACAACAGAATTGCTTTGAGCAAAAAAATAGCAACAGATGGCCCATCCCCTACTATTTAGAGTTGTTTTGCCTCCTGTCTGCTGGTAGACCCTATCCAATATTTTCCCTCTGGACCCAACGGTGAAATTCCCATGTAGTTTTGCAACTGTGGATATATAAGGCTGTTAACAATGGTGGTAATTGGAATGTTATTTCCATTTAAATCTGTAACGTATTTTAAAGTCAGATTCATAAATCTACTACGTGTGTCACAGCTGAAGTGTTTTCCACTGTTTTTTTTTCCTGACGTTAAATCAAAAGAACTGGTAAAAACTTGTCAGTCTTATGAAAAGTTAATCAATTTTCAATATAAAGGGTAGACAGAGTGAAATTTCCATCTTTAGAGGATTGATCTTGGAAGTTATGGTTGATCTCACTTTTATTGAATATTTTTTACTTGCTAGGTGAAGGGTCATTTTTTTAGCATTATTACTTTAAATTGCTTCAATATAATGGGTCAAGACTAGAATAGTAAATAAAAGAGTCCCTGGCCTACAGGAAAAAGCTTTCCTGTCTGGAAGATGCAACATTTTAGCAATTTTCTTCATAAATTCAATATTCTACAATAAATTCAGAGAACCCAAATGAAGTGTTGAGAAAACAAAAGAAACAAACTGTCAGGGGCTGAAAAAGCACATTAGTGTTGAGTACACCATCCACTGTTGCCCGTTCTAGTCCTAAAAGCAGGGAATACAATTTTGTCCTTACTTACAGAGGAGAAGGAGAAGCAGACTTTCCTTTTTCCCTGTTGAAGGTTTATTTTTCAGTCCATTTGCAAAGTGAAAATGCATTTCTGTGTTGCTGGTGAAGGAAGGGGCTCTTCAGTCCATGGTCCATGAAGTGCTGCAGGAATACAAATATCTTGATAGAAAGCAAATATGTAATGATAGATATGATAATATATTTCTCTGTATATCTCTGTATCTCTAGGTAGATAGATAGATAGATAGATAGATAGATAGATAGATAGATAGATAGATAGATAGATAGATATCTCCCCAAAGGTCATGTCATGGAAAATCTGCCAGGTGAGCCAGGCCAGCAGTGTGTAGCATTACATTACATATAAGGTTACCTGTCCTCTTCACTACAGCTCATGAAGAAGGAGGACCTGGAAGATGATTTACTGGGTTGTACACTTGAAGACCTTCTCCAGTTTGATGATTACAACAACGATGGTCGCCTGACTCTGCAGGAGCTCTACACAGCCTTCCGTGAGTCCCTGCTTTGGTCTGTCCAGGGTGTTTGAAGCATGTGAATATCTGTGAGGGCACATGGTCAGCAAAGATGATCCCTCTTTTGTCTTTAATGCCATGAAAAAACTTTGGAAGGCTTATTTCCAAGGGTGTCTGTGCTCCACAGGGTAAGCATGAAGCAGGAGGTTGGTACAGGTGTGTCAAGTTTGTTGTTTTCTTCTGTGTTTTATTGTGCTTCTCATTGATGGCAAGGGAGAGATGGTGGCCTGGCCAGGTCTGTAGAGTGTGTGGTTTGCATAAAGAAACAGGATGGAAACCTGTCCAAAGGTGCTGTGGTAATATGAGTTAGTTTGCTGTGGGGAAGTTGTTTTACTGAATATTTTGCCTGGGAATTATGTTTTCTGCATTTTGTTTCCATGTTAATAAGTGTATTACAGTGTGCAATCGTGATACAAATCTCAGCATCCCATGCAAGGATCTGGGGATCACAGAGCTACTTAAAACAGTGGGATATAATACATACTTGTGTTATGCCATTTGTCTTCATAAATTTATGTTCTCGCTTTAAATTAAGCATTTGTTGAAGTCCTTCCCAGGACAAGGCCCACACTGTCTCCTTCATCTGGGTGACAGAAAGTTGCATTGATGCCTGTTCCTTTGGGATACTAAAGAAAAAGGGAAATGGGCAGGGTTATTCAGTAATCAGGACAGTGAGCTACAGAGAACTTGGGTGTGGTTAAGACGTTGTGGTTAAAACTGAAGCAGGATTCAACCATTGACTGTTGAGTGCAGGGAAAGGGCCAATAACAAGCTGGTTACCTCTTAAGCAGGATTCCTTTTAAA
The DNA here is from genome assembly GCA_013397865.1 of Struthidea cinerea. Classification (NCBI taxonomy): domain Eukaryota; kingdom Metazoa; phylum Chordata; class Aves; order Passeriformes; family Corcoracidae; genus Struthidea; species Struthidea cinerea. Next base: position 402,841 of record VZTI01005066.1, on the reverse strand, counting down.
GATGGCAATGTCTGTTTTCTTGATTTACAGCTTTTCATTTAAAAAAAAACAACTTTAGATAATAATCACAGAACTGTTTGGGTTAGAAGGGACCTTAAAGATCATCAGGTTCCACCTACCTGCCATGGGCAGGGACATCTTCCACTATCCCCAGTTGCTCCAAGCCCCATCCAACCTGGCCTTGAACACTTCCAGGGATGGGGCAGCCACAGCCTCTCTGGGCAACCTGTGCCAGGGCCTCACCACCCTCACAGGGAAGAATTTCTTCACAAAATATCCAATCTAACCCTGCCCTCTGTCAGTTTGAAGCCATTCCCCCTTGTCCTATCATACCATGCCCTTGTCAAAAGTCCCTCTTCAGCTCTCCTGTAGGCCCCCTTTAAATATTGGAAGGCTGTTTAAAGTGCTTTAAGATTAGCCCCAGTTGTCAGCTTGGACCTGTTTGAATCACACATGCATTTAATTCAACACAGCACACTCAAACCAGCAGATATACAGTAAAACATAAAATCTCATACATTAAGAAGGCATAAAGTGTATTAAACCGGCTATAAAGGCTTGACATGCAGTTATTTGGGAGCATATTTGGGTTAATGGGTTCTCAAAGTCACATCAACTTAAACCTAAATTCCAAAATTCCAAGAATTATTTCTATGGGTTTTTGGTTCAGTGAATTTTAAGTAGGCAATGAAAAGAAGACAAGTACAAAATATTAGCCAATTAACAGCTATAGTATTGATAAACTGCAAAACTATCATAACAAAACCCAAGGTGTAACAATGACTGTTTGTCAAAGGGATTTTCTATCTGAACAGAATTGCTCACCATCTGAAGCTGAAAACCAGACCGATTTCTCCGTTTTAAGTTCTCCCAAATCCCCACTTTTATCAAGAGCAGATAATGGCACACCAGCTTTTAATTTAAAACCAAAGTTCATTGCTTGCAACTTTTTAAATTTTGGGGAACCTGGAAGCAAATTGAGTGCCTGGTTGAAGTATATTTTTTCCCTTTATTAAATGATGGAAAAAATCTCAAAAACACTTCAAACACTTAAGGGCACACTTTGGTTTATGAAAATTTTGTTTATAAGATTTCTGCTTTGTTATGAGTCAGAATTTGGATTGCAGCAGTAGTTTAAAGGTGCAGCAGTAGTTTAAAGGTACAGCATCCTGCGCATTTCTCCTATTTTTTGCCTATTAGAGAGATCCTTTTGTTGCTTCAAGTTCACCCCAGCCATGAATTGTGGCTGCCACAGGCTGGCAGCAAGATATGGGCACGGCTGCTCAGCAAGATGAGTAACATAATTACCAGAATTCAGTGACATGACAAAGTCTCAATCTAATTTATCCTCTCAAAAACCTCTGTCACATCTGTTTTGGTGCTCTGTGCTCTGGTGGAGTGTCACAGTGTTGGAAATGACCTTGATAATGTGAAGAGCTTCCCAATTTGACATTCTTGTGCTGCGTTAGAAGTTGCATTTCATTTTAGAGAGTTTTTGGCCTTGTTGTAACTCACAGAGCCACAAAATGGTCTCTTTCTCTCACTCCATGTGTCTCTTGCTTTCCCTTAATCCATCCTCTCTCTCTAAGACCCTCAGGGACCCAAAGGGTATTTTTCTTCCCCATCACGCTGGTCATCTGTAAATGAAAGAAAAGTGCATGGATGAGAGAAATCCAATGTCTTACATTTTCTGAAATGTGGTTTTATCAGTACAAGCACTACATCTAATAGGTGCTATTTTTAATCATAACTTCTAACCATGCTAATCATCGTCATACACATTTTAATGCACAATTTTGGATTATGGACAGAAATCTTGGCCTTCCTTCTAAAGCTATCATCTTTCTTCTGATTTTCTGAAAGTTCTTTTGTTCCTTAATCCCAAGAATAGAACTGTTAAGAGATTCTTGCATCTATGAGGATGACTAGAAATATCTGTTAACAAGGGATTAAAGTGTCAGCTCTTCAAATTGCCTTAATCATACAGAAGTAATGCATGAGACAGATGAAACACTCTCCTGGCAGCTCTGGTAAGAACCACTTGTAGGTGTCTTCTAATTCCTCATTAATAAATTTCTATTGGATAAGGAGTGTCAGGACCATAATTTTAAAAAATAATTTTTGGTATGATGATCTTGAGATTTTTCACATGCCAGAAATAGAGTACTGGAAAGATTATTTGTCTGTTGTCTTTTCTGTAAGTTGTCACAAAGATTCAATAAATGACTAATAAATGAAAGGCTTAGTTGTCATAAGAGCTAAAGCAGTGCATGCATCTAATTAATCAGCACGGAGGTAGTCTGGTGAGTTGGCAAGCACATCACCCAGCTGAGTCATACCTTTAAGAATGCTCAGATGGGTGGTTTTTGGATATAACTCCTGGAACTGTGTCTGACTGGAAGTCATTAGAATTAGGCATGTCACTTCTGGCATTCCTGTTGTCTTCCCTAATGGGAAAGTGGCAGGTTGGCAGATGTGAAAGCCCAGCGTAACAAAAAAAAATCCGTGTAATCTTCTAGATCTGTATCATCATCATCATCATCATCAATAAGGACAGGTCGATTTGTAATACAGATACGTCAGGGAGAGGGAAAAGATGCATTCCATCAAAATGCCTTTATCCTGTCAACATTGTTTAGCTAATAAGGAGTCATTAAATCAACAATAAAATCCCCTTAAATTCTAGCTCATGGCTCATTAAAGTACTGTCCTGATGTCGTATCTGGACCAAAACAACCTAGAAAGGAAGTGTGAAAGAAAAATACTGAATTGTTATTTTTCAGTCCAGTCATTATGTGCCATGGTCTATTGCATGTAAGTTACATGTAGACAGAAAATTGCTGTTTCTCTAAGATGAGAGACATGTCATCTATGGATATATTGCTATCTAAAGGACACAAGTGTTTTTTAGTAGGGACATTTTTCATGCAGGAATGAATGCAGCAGCTGCAGGATTAATGTGCTCTTAACTCCAATTAGAGAGTATAAGACGATGTTTTCCTTTCCTCCCTGATTCTGTTTTAGGTCAGATCTTCCTTTTTTTAACATGTCCTTAATATTAACCAAAAAAGCACAAGGAATAAATATGCAAATGAGACATAAACACTTTCAGCAGGATGTCAGGGAAATGCTGGATAACAGCCAGGGAGGGTGGATGGTGCCAGCCCTTTGGCTCTCCCAGCACCACCACCAGGGCCTGGGACACCAGAGTGAATTTGAACTGGGTGAAAAAATGAACTGAGAGCCTGGGCTGGGCATGGGTGTCAGGTAAATCACTGCCAATGCAGAGAAGTAGTGTTGGACTGGCTCCAGATTTACTGCAGTGATCCTAAAATCTCCAGGAGCTGTATTCCCCACAGCCATGTGGTGTGGAGGAGGGAGAAATCCATTCCTGCTCCTCCACCATCCTCCAGAGGCTCATTAGAAGTGTGGAGTAGAAGACAGATTTATTTTTGCGTTGTGCATGTTTCTGATTCACTAGAAACTACTTTAGGGCAGAGCTTTTAATTGTCCCAAAATTATGGGGATTGGTGCTGAACGGAAAAAAGCAAATCTATATGTTGAGAAACAGGGAATGAAACATAAAAAGGGGCTTGTGGGATCAAGTGGGAGAGGAATATGTTGAGTGAAGAAGAAGCTTTCAGCAGTGTATCTCTTCTTGGTAGATACATCAGCATATCCAACTCTATGATCTCATAATAAAAAAGGTGATAATGGTAAATAAATACTGTTTGAGGAAAACAAATACCCCTAGTTTCTGTCTATGTGTGTGTGTATATATATGCATTCCACGTACGTGTGGCAAGCCAGCTGTTCCAGCAGTAATTGCACCTGTAAAATCCAAGTGTTTATTCACAAATTCATGAAGCTGTTCTTGATGGCACAGCACCTAGGGTCAGGTATTTGTTGCTGTTTCCTTCCAACTGGATTGGTCAAGCCCAGAGAATTTTATTGGACAAGTATATTGTGAGATAAAATGTTTTGCTTGCAGTGTTTTCTTAAGCAATGTTGCAGCAACAGTTGCCTACAGAATCAAATCATAGTCCTGAAGTATTGGCAGTTTGTGCCCCATGCTCTGCCTCTCCCACTGTAATCTCCCTGGTTTGTGATTTTTCTTTCATGTTGCTGCAGATATTGGTACAAACTTGGAAATAATTCATTAGCTTACCAGCATTGATTGCTTCTCCTGTGAGCGATGTGATATCCAAACTTCAAACACGGCTGAGCAAGCAGGGGAGCGACAGCCTCTGCTTTTGGTTTGAGGCGGTGTTAGAGGAGCTACTCAGGAGAGAAATGAGGTTTCCTTTAGTTGGCCAAAGCAGTCCATTCTTGATTGCCTTGGGGAATGGTGTGCAGATGTGCTACTGAGGATGAAGGCAACTTATTGGGCATTTGGTAGTAGTAGTAGTAGTAGTAGTAATATTGTTGTTATTATTGTTACTGTTATTATTATCATTATTAGTATATTAATGCTAATTTAGTAATGCAATCTTATAGCAGAAACAAAACTAAAAGATAAAAAAATCAAGGAAAAAAGCAGAAATTGAAAACTATTCAGCTTGATTCCTGCAGGAAGTGCCAAGTGGCTGAACAGGGATCACAGAAAAATCCGACAAGCACCCAAGTCACTGCAACAGCATTTTGTCACTAGCATTCCCACAGCTGAGCCATGGCCCCATGCTGGGCTTTTAGGCATTTTGAGGATGGAGCTGGTGTGTGTTGGAGGCAGACACAGCAGCTCAGCACAGGGGAGAGTGCCCAAAGGCTCGTGAGTGGGCAAGGCTGAGCTCTGAGCACACGCTTGAGGATGGAGGTGCCTTTGATCAGCTCCTGAGATCTCCCTACTCAATATGTTTTGACTTCAGATCGTTTTCAGAAGCACCTAACTCCTTGCCTCACTCATAAATGCAGTGTAAGATGCCTGGCTTGCGCACTAGGAATGATCCTGCTGCACCTGGAAATGTAATTTTTGTCTGGTAGATTGCCTCAGCTGGGGATATCACAGTGAGTTCATCTGTACTGCATTTTAGTGGGCAGCCCTATCTTGAATGTGAAAAATTTTCTTGCTTGGATTTTCTTTTTTTTCTTCTTTTTTTCCTCCCCTGCTATCAAAGAAACACATTCTGCAAAGAAAAAAGTTTTCTTTTTCTGTCTGAGCTCTTTTAAAACTCTTCTCATTGTGAGAACCTTTTGCACTTCAAATCTAAAATAGATCCCAGAGCTCCAGCAAAGTGCCCTGCATTGTTTGCAGTTCCACAAAACAGCTGTCAGAATCAGGTTTGTTGTGTAGTCTCAATTGTTTTGCTGCATTTTGAACAAAGCAAAAGGTATAGTCTCAGAAGAAGAAAAAAAATCAGAATTAATTTATAGGAAGAAAGACAAGTTTAATCTAAGCAAAAAGGCTTCAAAAGCTAAAATGTGGTTCCAGAGAAAAAGTTAAAAGTGCTCAGATCAAGAATAATTATGTTGTATGTGGATGCATGCTTGCCAGTGGAGAGAGGGACATGGTTTTGCCTTGGGCTAAAAAGAGAAATGTTTTCACGTTCAGACCAGACATTAATTCATTTAACCAGGGCTGCTGCTCAGCTTTGTAGTTTACCCACTTTATATATTTCGGGATTATAACGTCAATTAAGAGAATCTCCTCAAATAAAATTTTAGCAGAATTAATGGTAAACATAGATGTGATTAGAATGATTGTGGTTTCATGTCAAGAGTAGAGGCCATATTTTTTGATGGAAAGCCAGGGAAGGTGCCTGACATTGGTTTGGCTGTTTCCATGTCAGAACCCACACACGAAAGTGTCAACTGCCAAACTCTGGTATTTTTTCAAATAGGGAAGCACAGAATGGTTTGGGTTGGGAGGGACCGTAACCTCATCTTGTCCTAACCCCGTGCCATGGGGACATCTTCCACTAGAACAGGTTTCTCCAAGCCCCATCCAGCCTTGAGCATTTCCAGGGATGGGGCAGCCACAGCTTCTCTGGGCAGCCTGTGCCAGGGCCTCACCACCCTCACAGGGAAGAATTTCTTCCTAATATCCAATCTAAACTCAGGATCTTTCTGTTTAAAGCTGTTCCCCCTTGTTCATATCTCTCATTTCCAAAGATACCATCTATAAAATGTCAACAGGCTTAATATGCAACAACTGAGTAAGAGAAAGTGATTTAATTACAAGTTGTTATTGGAAATCTATTGTCTACAAATTGCAAAGAAAACTCACTAGAAGACAATGTACTGTTGATCTTAAAATGTTTTTCAGGGTGCATTGATTTGTTAATCTTGGCTTTAAATGCAAGAAATTGCCATGTGGAGTAGTGCTTCAGAGGTGATGTAGTACAAACCGTATCGAGTGTCTACACACACTCTTGCAGGACTGGAATATTTAAATATTTATAAGTATTTATGAGTGACTCACTGGCGCATAAACCAGGCAAATACCATTTCTCAAAAAATTATTTGATCTGCGCCAGCAATGTTCACTGAAGCAATTTCACATGCTCAAATAATAGTATTTTGGGTTACTTGCAAACACAAAATTATGTCAGTGAAGAGCAAATAGAAATATTGGTGAAATCATAGAATGGCTGACCGTCCTAGACACACACTGACTCACCATTAACCATTTAACAAACGTGTAGATGTGGCACCTGGGGACATGGTTGAGAGGTGGCCTTGGAAGTGCTGCAGTAACAGTTGGGCTTCATGATTTTCGGGGGCTTTTCCAACCTAAATGATTCTATGATTCTCTGTGCACCTTCCAGTCATGTAGCTAGGGATCTAAAAAGTATAATTTTCATTTTCTATGAGCTGGGAATGAAGAATTGCAGGAGTTCTTATGGCTTCCTTATGGTCTTGTAAAACCAGAGGCCATTTCTGAATGAAAATGTGACCCAAACTTCGTGTTGGTTTTTTGGTTTTATTTTTTTTACTTTTTAGTCATATTCTGTGTTTCTGAGGAATTTTTGAAGCAAATGCAATATTTTCATGAAGCAAAAATGTCTTTTTGTTAAAAATGGGTAAAATTACAGTTAAAATGCCTAAGACTTTACATGAAGACAAAGGCATGATATGGTAGCATCCTGAGCAAGCTTTCCTAGATCTTGTTTTATTACATACAGTCCAGAACATTTTAGCTGCAATTTTCCTCTTCTTCCTTGTTTTTCCTCCCTGTATTTCCAAGTGGGTAATTGCTAGAGTTTTATTTTCCTTTCAAAATCAGCCTTCATCTGAGAGCTGCTGTGGATGGTCTCTTTGCCTTTTCAGGCACCTCATGGATGCTTTGAATTGCTTCTCCATTTATGTGTTCTTCATTTTTTCTTCCACTGGTTGAACAGATTCATAGCTTTTAAGGCCAAAAACTTTCTATGATGTATCAAAAATAAAAAATTACCTAACACGGCCTCAGTCCCACCAGAGTTGGTGCAGAGGGTAAAACTTCCTTTATTACCTTTCCCCTCCCATATTACCTTTCCTCACCATCCAGGCAGGGATCACGCTGCTGTTGTGTGATTTGTCACTTACTGACCCTTTTCCCAGGATTAGTGACCTCATCTGGTTTCATTTTCGTAGTTCTGCCCTGCTTTCCTTGTTCCTGGTCACGTGGTCACTGTTTTATATATAATTGCATACATGGTTATATTAAAATGCTACATTATGCACAGATGCAGGTTACTGGCTAACCCCAAACGCTCAGCACAACAGTCCTGCCTCCCACTCCATCACTCTCAGGTGTCCAAAGTGTCAGCTGGAATTTCTCTGTTCATTCCAGATCTCGATGGAGATGTTGAACAGATTTGGGCTTTGGATGGCTCTAGAAACAGCCCCATTTGAATGGATCCCTCTGAGAAATGGTTTTAGAGATCTGTCCATCAGCCAGTTCCTAGTTCACTTAGGACAGACTTTATTGGCACTGTACAGCACTACAGAGCTGCAGTGCTAATTTTGTATTTAAAATGCCAGAGCAGCCATCAGAAAATTATCGAGTACAGTACATATCCCCAGTGCAGTGATACAATTTATGGAGAGCCACAGCTGAGATATTTTTATTTCATGTTCTTCACAGGAGAAAGTCTCCTTGACAAATCCAGGATGCCCAGATAGAAACTTTAAAAAGAAATAGCAGTAGAAAATTGAATAAGCTGAACTCAAAGGTTGGTTCTGCTTTAATACTTCCAAAAAGAATAAAAAAGGGTGCTAGCCTTTAGAAAAAAAGTAAAAAGCTTCAGAGATGCTTCAGTGGCATCAGGATTTGAGGTGAAACTCAGCTGTTGCTAATATCTGTCTTTAGCACCACCATAAAAAACTCATTCTCAAGATTTTTGATGATCAAAACTTCAGAAAGAGTATCAAGAGCCATCGATAGACATAAATAAGGGGGAGCTCAGCCCAAGCGCTGTTCCTGCTGTCAGCTTTTCCATCTGCAATATATAAAATTCAGCTGCAGAATTTTTGTTTCTCTTTTTGCAAACAAGTACAGGCACTACTGAACTCATGCTTTATGCCACATTTAGATTCCTGTAGCTTTCACCACAGTCCAGACACTGATATTCCAGCAGTGTTATTAGAAACTTGCTGCTTAGAGAAGTAATTTGTGACCATGATTTAACAGAAGGAAAAAAAAAATAAAAGAAATATGCTAAGTATATGTCTCTTTATAATTTGTCGTTCTGCTCATCATACAAACCTGAATAATGTGCCAGTAAGGATCACCAGTCCTGTCCTGGACACTGAAGCACTTGGAACAGTGTCCTGCTCTGTGGCCAGCTGAAACCCAGCATAGATTAGTAGCACCATATATCAGAGCCCCAAAAACTGCTGAGGGGGAGAGTCCAGAGGGTGATGGAACAGGGAATGGGAATGATAATGATCACACAGCAAAGCCCCAGAAAGGAGCAGGGTGAAAAGAGAATGCAAATGTCCTCACCCTGGGATTTCATAGGGTATATACACATCTTTTAAATATGAAATTAAATGAAAGAATTGAGAGCTTGAAAGACCAGTGTAACACTTCAAATACCCTTTCAGATTGTATTTTGACATGAACTGTGTTTCACAGGGTTCTCCCACATCCTGATTTCCTGTAGTGTCAGGGCAGGGCTCTGGACTGATGGAGTGGCTGTTGGAACTGCTTTCAGGTACAGACTGATTTTGAAGTCTTTCCTGAAAGACGCTGCCCAGACAGATTCTTCCTGTGCTTTTGTTCTCCTGTCTGGCTCTGTGACCTGGTTCTCTATGTCATTCATGCTTCATTGTAAACATGGAGAAAATTCAGCTTTCTCCAGTGTTTGGGGCTACCACAAGTAGAGTCATCCATCACATCCCTTTGCTGAAGCACCGTGTGCAGCCAGGGTGCTGTTGTGCTGTCCACAATGTAGGAGCAAAAAACCCCAAGTTAGTTTGACCCTGATCTGTGAAAACCCAAGAGCTGTCACCAGTTCTGACACTGTATGGCCAAGGTCAGGCACTGTTTGTTTTTTATAGAATCATTAAGGTTGGAAAATACCTCCAAGATCATCAAGTCCAACCTTTACAGCAATACATACATATATTTAATACACATATATGCATATGTTAATATAACATTTCACAGATATTATTTGATAGCTCTTACAGTTAGACTCATAAAAATTTTGCTTCACAAATGTCTCCCTTTTACATTCTGCTCACTCTCGAAAGGCTGTTGATCTAAGGAACCCATTTCTGGGGTGGGGAAAAGACATCATTTCTGCAGGAAAATTCAGGAGATGTGCATGGACCCCTTAGCAAGCTGATGAGAGGCAATGCATCTTGCTACTGCTGGTCCATGCAGAATGTTGTTGTTGGTATTTAACCTGTCCATTAGCACATCCAGTAACAAAATTGGGAGCTAGAGGAAAAGCATTTGTTAATGTTTGTGTCGTGAAACAGAATGAGATGCTGTCACCTACTACTCAGCATCTTCCCAAGAATCTGGTGGTTTACACACCTGGGAAAGGGTTCCTCTAGAGGATGACTGTTGTGGGTATAAATTCACATGTAAAGTTACAATTTCCTGCAGTTTACAACAGTGGACTTAAAAAAATAGCCATTGTCCAGGACCTAATTTGCAGGACAGGAATCTCATTTCTTTATTATTCTTAGAATGCTGATGTGTTTTTCTTTAGTCTGCTAGTTCTGCAACAAGACACTTTGGTTTCCTGTTGAGGACACCTTGGCTGGGGTGGCAGGCATGGACCTCCCATCCTCCTGCAGCAGGAAAACCCAGATTCATCAACAAACTAAACCAGCTGGAACCAAAATTCCTTTTTCTGTCCTAAATACCCAAACAAGAACTCGTCAGTCCTGGCATCTGTAGCTGATATGCAGGCATCACTAGATAGGGTTTACACTCCTGTAGGACCTGAAGGCAAAGTTCTTTCAGAACAAGTGGTAGCATCTGGTTGCATTTGGTCATTATGGATAGTGGAGGCAGTTGCCTTCAGTCTCTTCTCTTCAGGGGACTGCAGTTTATTGTAGCAACAAAAAAAACCCTCTGTGCCAGATTCTCCCACAGTAAACAGCATAAAAGTCTGCCCTGTCTATCCTTAATTCCTATAACATTGGTAGCCACCAAATTCATCTCCAGCCTTTGGAACAGTCCGTATGGAAATTTACAGGCTTAAGAAGGTATAAAATGGACATATGTTTTGGCTGTTTTAGCACATCTCCACTTATTCTAATACTAATTATTATTGGGTTTTTCACCATTTATGCATATTCAGTGCAGTATTAAGCACAAAAGAATACAAGTGTGTCTCCTGGGTAGACTGGCTTGGAGTCTGCTCAGAGGCGTAATGTGTCTTCGGGCAGGTCTAGAGAGTTGTGTGGCTTTTAATGCAATTTGCTAAGCAATCATCTTCTAAAATATGAGATGCATATGAGGCTAAATTTGTTACAGAATTGCTATTATCCTCCTTATTTTGTTTTAAGATGTATTTTTATGAACCCATTCCATCCAAGATGCACTCATGGAAAGACTCCAATATGTAATTGGTATTTATTGAATACCTCAGTGTAATGGGATGAACAGGCACTGTGGATTGCAATTAACACATTGACTTGCAGTGACTGTAGCTGAATGGAAGATGAAAGCAGTTTAGAATGGACAGAGTGTGCATTCATCTTGCAGTGCTACATGGACACCCACCGAGTCAAAGAGCTCTCAAAAAGAATGGAAATGCATTTTCTTTGCCAAGTGGGATTTTTTTGGCAATAGCAAAACATACTGACATGGCAGAAAGACAGTGTGGGCACTGGGGGGGGCTGCTAATGCATGAACTCCTCTGGAGAGCAGCACATCCCTCCGGCATTATCCATGAAGGAGAGGGATGCTTAGGACATAAAAGAACAAACTTGGTTGCTGCCATCCAGATGAGCACAGCTGGTGTCTCCTCCTTCTCGCCCCTTCCACCTTTCCCTTATCCTGCACCTTCTCTGACTTGAATTCAGTGAAAACAAGTGCACTGAGGGAGGGATTTGGCTCAGTAAATACGGTTTTTTCCTTTCTCTGACATAGTGAGAGTAACCCACTTACTGCTGCGATGCATTAGCACAGGTGGCCTCTGAACACATTGCATTAAACAAATTATATGAGCTGCAAATAATGCAGTTTGTATTCCAGCACATAAACAGGGCTTCAGCAAACACATAAACCAATGGCAAAAAGCTACTTTTCAGATTTCACTTTTTAAGCCCTGCAGTGAGGCACTAATACAATTATGTCAAAAGTCTGTTGAGCAGATAGAAGTAATGAACTGTTGGATTCCTGCTCTGTGAGAGCTCTTTAACAGCGGACGTTGAGGAATGAAAGATTTCCCCTGCACCAGGCCTCATGTGTCCAAGAGCTTTGCAAGTAACAAAAAAGAGAGTGGCAGATTAGCTTCATTGGCTCTCGGGAGGGGATCAGCAGCTCTGAGCCATCACTGATCAGCACTTCTTTTGTTAAACATTAGGCAAGAGAAGACTTGGCAGGTGTAATTTCCTTTAAGGAGAAAGCAGGAGGGAAGGGAAAAGGAAGGCTGCGGGACTTGGTACCGCACTGTACTGAGCCATCACCTTCATCCTCCTTTGCAGTCACTCTCTGAGGGGCAGATCTTCCATCAGGCTCTGCAAGCACCCCATGAAACAAAAAGTGCTTTAGTAAGTGTTAGTGATCCATTAATTTACTATAATGAAAGAAACTTTGAAGAAATCAACAGGGCCGGTGGCAAAGCAATTTCATTACATGTCTCATGTAAGCCCACTGGATAATTTACTCTGAGGAATAGATACAAGTTGCTCATAGAATAGGTTGAAATACCTTATGAAGCAGTTATACGACTTGTGGGGATGTTTGACTTCTATGGTTATTATTGCTTTTGTTATTAGATTTTGTGGACGATGCCCCATAGGAACTGGATTGTGAGGCCCAGCTAATTTAAAATTCCAGCATCAAAAGCTGTCAGATAAAGTCCATTTTAAGTTGCTTGAAATAACAGATGTGTTTCAGTGCAGTGGAGGTGACTGGTGCTGAGCTCTGGAAGTAGCCCATGAAATACTGCAGTTGTTGTAACACCTGTACAGAGACAGTGGAAGTACTGTCTGAGCCTCACTCTTTCTCTTTTCATTTTCTTGTGAAGAATTACCTAATAAAGTGTCAGAGTAACCAAGATGATTTTGCTGTGCTGAAGTTTTATCTAATTAGTCTCCTGGGTGGTTCTGCTGTCGGAGCCTGGGTGAGCCCCAGGTTACGCAGGGAGTGTGCAGTTGCCCCCAGCTGACATGCCCAGTCTCCAGCAAACCCAGCAGTGTCTGACTTTGAAGTGTGTTACTTCTTGTAAATCTGTTACGTATCAGGTTTGTGTTTGAAATACAAATTCTGCACGCTCTGGGAGTCTTTGCCCATTCCAGTGGTAAGCTGGAATAACAGCTTGCCCAGAGTAGCTGTGGATGTCCAGTCCCTGGAAGTGATCAAGGCCAGGTTGGATGGGGCTTGGAGCAACCTGGTCTGGTGGAAGTTGTCCCTGCCTGTAACTTTAATCATTTTTTAAGAGCTCATTTACTTGTAAGTGGAATTGTTCCTGGGTCACAATTCACCTACCTATAAATATTTGCAGCAGTCTCTTTTGACCCATTTCTTCTGCCCGCTCCATAAAATCAACAAGACATCAATCACCACGGCAGCCTGCCTTAAAAATAAATAAATAAACCAGTAACAGCCCTGCAGGGAAAACAGCCCTAGGAGGAACAGAAGCTGCTAATTTTTTTTTTGTTTGACTCCCTTCCTACCTTCAGCAGGTTAATACGGTGCAGGAGCAGGGGTTCCACATGGCATTCCATCCCATCCTGCAGCCTGCTGGTTTCCCACGCCTGCTCGCTGCTGCCCAGGGCCACAGAAGGTGACTACCCATGGCCACCGGCATCTCCACCCCCATCTTCACATGCCTGGCTTCCTCTTCTCAATTAGACTATTTTTTTCCATACCCGCCTCTTTCTACTCTGATGGAAATAAGAGGGAAGGTTCTCAAATTAAGGCACAAGAGGAACATGAACAATTCCTATTTTGGCAAATTATGGTATTTCTAAGCCTTGTCTTTGCGTAACTCATGAAAAGGTTGATTATAGGTGTCCAAGAGATGTTTCCTTTGTTGCTCGGAAATTATTCTGGGTCAACAGCAGATGGGTGTCAGCTGTCAGGGGCATCTCTCTTCAATTCACAGACACTGAAAAGCTGGAAAAGCCAAGGGTAACTTTTGTCTCTTATCTCACAGATCTCTTTCTAACTAGAGTAAGAAAGAAACCATTTTTTTACCATTTTAAATCCTTCTAAACATATCTATTGCAGGACTTGCCATGTCCTCCTCCTCTGGTCGTGGGCTGTCTCTAATGTCCCTGTGCTCTCCAGTGCAGAAAGAAATACATTGGCACTAAACATGAAAAGGTTACACATTTGCTCATTCCTGTGCTACAAACTTCTTAGACATGTCCACATCAGCCTTAGATATGGAAATAATGGTGGGATTTTGTCCAATTGAATTAGGTGCTGCAAGCTCTGCTGGTTTCTAAGGAGGGATTCCGATGGGAGATATCCCTGCTCCAGTGGATGGACAGCATCTCCCTGCTGTGGCAACGCTTCAGGAGTTTCTTTTCTCTGAATTAGCTGGGTAGCACATCAAGAACTATGTCCAGATTTCACATTACGTAATTTTCTTATAACTGCTCATCCCACTGGTAGCCTGTCCCATGCTGGTGGAGGTTGGTGTCAGCCACATGGAAATGCCCCTGCCAAAAACAGGGTCTTTCTGGTCAGAGTATTGATTTGTGTGGTGTGTAGCCGTGGGAGTGGTGCTTCCTGGCAGGAATATGTGTCCTCTACAAGGTGAAGGAGAGAATAACCCATATATTCGATAAAGTCTTCAAGATTTTGTATGCTTGAACACTGGTACAATGTCAACATCACAATCTCATCGGATCACAGGGTTTTAGTTAAATAAAATGACAAGAAATTTCCTTGGACTTTACCCATCACCTGAAGAAATTGGTTAGAGTCTGAGTTTGTAGAGTAAACATGTTGAAATGAATTTGAAGAACTTCTGGAAACAGCAAGACCTGCATGAGTAACTTGCTTGCAATTTCTATTATTAAGATTTAATTTCTAAAATTGCAAACTATGACTGGGAATTATTTATTACATTACCCGAGAAATTTCTTGGTCTTCCTATCTTTGTGAATTACTTCTTCAAATTTGTTTTTTTATTCAATGCAGCAAAGAGATCAACCACTTCTCTGTCATAGCTACTTTCACATTTCCACTGAGCCTAATGCTTTCCTAGAACTGAGAGTAGTCAGTCTCTGTTAAGTGGGATTCAGGCTTCCCTTTGTGCCATAGGACAGCAGGACCGGACAAGGGGAAGGGTTTGGGTGCCCAGTCAGTCTGACTGAAGCTCTCAGTTTTCAGACAAGTGTTTGTTGCGTGGGTTTTTAATAGTATTCAACTTTTTGCTTTTCTGCCCTCCAGAGATGAACATAGAAGCCATAAAGATGCCCTTCCTGCAGCCAGCACCAAACGGGCGGCTGTTAGGATCTGTCAATGGAGTCGAGCAGGGCCAGTGCCTGAAGATGGCCCTGGCCCAGGGAGCTCCTGCTGTGACCAGGGATGAGCAGTGCCAGCCATGGCCCTGGCAGACACAGATCCCCTCACAAGGACCTTGCCGCTCACTGCTGCAAAGGGTTTTCACGCTGAGCATCGCAGTTTTTTCCCCTCTTGGCTAAAGCACAACTGCCTTCTAGTTCAAATGAAACTTTTGAAGAATACTTCATTTTCACTGTGCCTCAGAGTGACTTCTCCCCAGAATCTGACCTTGCTGTCTCCACCCGAAGCTGCCGCGAGAGCTGGGTGTCCAGGGGAATCACTGCCACCAGCCGCTATTTATCTCTCTCTAAAGTGAGACAGCCACACTCATGTATCACACACAGGGACCGGAGTGACTTTAAAGCCAAGATGACTGTAATGCTGAGGAGTACTTTACAAAGTGGGTAAAGGATCATGCTCTGGATTTTTAAAAGCAGTGTGTTTACTGTAGGTGGTTCCTCTCAAACACCCCTTTCACCAGATACAGAAAGAAACCCTAGGACAGAGGTGCCAGATTTTCCAACTATTTAAATGCCATCATGTCACTGCAATAAAAGTTAGAGGACCCTGGATCATGAAAGAAATTTTTTACAAGAGACGATATTGTTTCATTTTTATAGAAAAGAATAAACTGTTCACCATGTGTTGGGAACAAAGCAGCTCTGCTGATGGGGGAGGATACAGACTAAGTTTATAACCATCTTCCTGAGCATGCAGAAAAAGGAGTGTTGGGTCCTGGATGGACACCAAGAGTTAGGGCATGTCTCTCTGACTGGGAACATTGAGGAGGGTGTTGGGACTGCTGCCTCCAGACAGCACCTGCAGGAAAGGACAGGAGCAGCCTCACGGGACAGGGCTGGAGCGAGGAGAGGATGGTTGGTCACGTGGAAGAAGGCAAAGACGCAGGTCCTGGTTTTCATAACTAAGCAAGACTCTGTTGGACCAGAGCTGTAGCACAAGGTGAGCTGATGGCACACCTGCACTGGGTACTCATGGCAGCTGGCTGCAGCCACTCAGGAGTTGCCTCGTTCCCCTGACGGCTGCAGGGTAATATTTGTGGTATCTGGGAACAGCTGGATTACCCTCTTCTGCAGCTAAATCTGCTGTAACAGTGGCAGGAGCACATGAAGAAAGGATCTGTGAAAAAAACCTCCGAGGCAGAATTGAGTAACTCTGCCCTGCAGAATATGGAACTGTCCAGCCTGACTATCTCCCAGAAAAATAGCACCTCTTGCAGAACATGGTAAGAAAGAGAATGCAGTAGCATCCGTGCTCCAAGGCTCTGTGTCCTTAAATCAGTGAACCTGGATTTATAGAAGTGAACCACCTGTCATTTCCCTTGTAGGGGATTTTTTTTAAAAGCAGCAACATTCCTTTACATCACCTGCCATGTCAGGGCAGTACAAACAATGGGCCTTTTTCCATCATGTTACCTGGCTGGAAAGAGAAAATAAGGACAAATGGAAAGATTTTATTTTTTTTTTGAGCAAGCTCTCTTACAAGAGGTGGGAAGGAGCCCTCATCTCCAACTTGATGGGCTGTCTGGAAAGGTTCAGTCTGGGATCTGATGGCACTATTTCAGTATTGATCATTTTCATGCATTTGGCAGGTAGCTATTTGCTTCATCTCTCCTTCCCACCTCCACTAAAATTGTTGGGTATATGTACTAGTTTCAGTCATGTTTCATGGGAGGCAAAAGTTTTAAATGTGCCAAATATCATTAAAAGCAACTGAAAAGGAAACAAAAATTGCATTTTTGTCCCAGCTGAGGGGAACACTGAAGAATAAGCTCACTGCCTGGGGACACATGGGAGAACACACCGATGAGAAGGTCCTGCCAAACCTCCCACAGGCAGAGAGCATCCTTGGGAGCTCACATCATCTTCGATGCCAAAGTCAACCTGCCTTGGGCTGCTGCTGGATAAAACAAAACTGCTTCAGTTGCAGTGCTGAGAGATGCTCTTTCATAAGCATAAACAGATGCTCAGATGGTTGTTGTTAAGTTACCTTCTCCCTGTATTAATTTGTAATAACAGTAAGAGCAGAATGACTTTGCTATAACCCATGTTTTACTTTCCCTGGTAGGACATGATGTTTTTTCACAGGATATTTATTAATTATCTGTTCTTATTTCTTGAAAGATTTTTGAAAATAAGGGTTTGAGCAGTTCACCCAGTCCAGGTTAAACATGTCTCACCACAGCTGTGTTTCAATGAGCAGCTCTGCTTTGCTCATTGTTGAGCATTCAGATTCCAAGAGGTTACATATGGCCAGGGAGGAAGATTCATCTCCCTTTAAGCTGTCTCTTCACTTACAGAAGCTAATAGGCTGAACAGCACCCGTGCTGGCTGAAAACATAAAGTCCCATTTAATTCTTTTGCTCTCCCTACTTCCAGACTTTGTAATATAAAGTAATTAATCCTGATGCGGCCTATGTGGCAGCTTGCAGCCTTGTTGATACTGCTGTGTTGCTCTAAGCAGAGGGAACTTGCATTGTTGCTTAACAAATTGACTGCTTAGAATTGTTTAGAGAAATAATTTCTCTTTTAGTCTATTCCTTTCTTGGAGATATGAAAAGCTTTCAGTAGTCAGCTCTCTATTACACCTGTGGGCAAGCAGAAATATGTTAAGAGAGGACACAGAGTTTATCTTTACTGCATTTGCATAAAAATACAATTAAAACTATTTTCTTTTTCCATATCTTCTCTCCTCAAAGGGAAAAATAAAACAGACACGGTTATGTTAAATTGGTGCATGCTGTAACATGGCAAAGTCTTTCACACCACAGAATCCTCAGGGCAAGAATTGTGCCCCGGTTGTTCACATGGTGTAGAGAAAACTGAGAGCTGGGAAAACCAGTTGACTTTGGGTATTGTTGTATTAAGCTAAGCTATACACTGCAGTCCGATGCTATCCTGTGTTCTTGGAAGTTGATTGAAATTTTTGAGTCATCTGTATTTGTTCATTGCTAAGTGCTGTGTGGCAGTACATTCACAATTTCTGCATCATCTCATGCAGAAGATAAAGAATGAAAGTTGGAAATCTGGTTCCATGAACCTTTTGGATAGATTCAGCCTGGCTGGACTAATCGAAATGAGTACAAAACAGTTCTTATTTCATTACATCTTTTTGGTGAATATGACACTTAAATACAGGCGTGGGATGTTCTGGCAGCTTGAAGTGAAGCTAAAACCAGTTATTTTGAGTGATTTCAGATAGAACAGCTTCCTGTGGTTTTTCCAGGATCCGTTTTATGCATGCTTGCATAAAGATTGGGTCTGTGCGCCTATTTTGGTAAAGAACGCACACAGTGTGTGCGGGTGTGGGCTGTCTGAAGCACAAGGAAATTCAAGAATGTTTTCCCTGTTCTTTCTTAATTACGTTACTTCTACAATTCCAGTGGCAGTAGATTGTTTCCTCTATCTTTTGTTTCCCTCTGCCCGTTATCTCATCAAAAAATACAGCAGCTTTCTCACCAAGGTTTTGTGGCCTTAATTAATCACATAAAGTATATATTTCACAAGAAAAAGTAAATACTTACTGGTTGTGCTTGGACATCCAAGTTAAGGGGATGGTGAGAACATGCAGGGTGTGACGTGCCCAGAGGCTGAGGTGGGATTTCTTTAGCCACGTCCTTCATCACATGTTTCAGATGCTCCATTCTGCTCTGGTGGCAGGTAACAGGTGACCTATGGGCCTGTGCAGCTTCTTTTGTAGATTTTTATATTTCTAATAAATTTTTGCAGTTGTTTCAGTCAGAGGACTGTATCATTTAAGGATTGCTTGTATCTGCCTAGAAACCAGAGAGAATAAGCACACACAACTGATTTAAATAGGCCTATGGTGACAATGTAATTAGGCATTCAGGCCATTGTTGCCTTTTTTTATTTACTTATTTAGTGTCTATCACCTCTTTAGGAAGCCTTGGTTCTTTACTGCTTCATTAAATGCTGCAGTCTCCTCCCAGCTCCCTCCCATCTCCATTTAGGTAGATTGGACAGATCCTGTCAGCTTTCTCCTGGTGATGATGGGGACCAAAAAGTCATTTAAACATATTTGGCAGGCCATATATCTTAATGCTACCCAGCAATAATTCAACAGAAAAAAAAATCTCGTGACTGCAGGCTAAATGAAATTAAATTAGAGCTTTGGGCTCCCTGGGGGCCAGAATCCTCTTGTCATACTTGATGTATATGAGATGGGCATTTGAGCTGTGTAATCATGTGTGAGATGGAGAAATGATGTTCAGGGTTCTTCACTGGAGAGACGTGGTCTGAATGCCCTTTCAGGTGGGCAAAGATGCAGAAAGCCTTGCAGAAAGAGGTACCTCAGAGTGCTGATGGCTGTGTGCAAACCCTCCAGGAGATGCCAGCCACACCCAGCAAACTGTAAAATCTGCTTTTCCAGCAATGAAAGTAAAGGAAAGAAACCAAGAGCAAATAGGGATGACAGGCAAGGAAAGTTTCCATACTAGGAAAAAATCAAACATGTTGTTCATCACCGCTGTTGCAGGGGGAGCACCTGAGGTATAAACAGGGCACAGGCATTTTTATTACTGTGCCATCAAACCCTGCCCAGGGAGATTTAAGGCATTATTGCTGGAGGTAGCAGTCAGTGTAGTCAAAGAAGCATCTAACCTCAGTGAAGAAATTATCTAAGCTTCTTCCTATAATAAAGTTTATTTTCCCAGCATTAAATAAAAGGGGAGGATGTGTGTCTGGGGTGGGAGCCATGCCACTCCCAGCACGCTCCGTGCTGCTACCTGCTGTCACCAAGCTTTTGTTTCAGCTGTGAACTTTCCATAGCAGCAACTTCTTCTGGGTTGCATTTATTTACCTGAGCCACACAAATCCTGGGGTTTTATTACCCAGCTTGTGGTTTATGCATAGTTCAGGCTGGATGCCTGTGCCCAGCCGGGCACAGAAGGAACTGACTGTCCAAAGCACTGGGGACCCCTTGGCCAGGTATATTAAAGGGTGATAACCTCATGTGCATCAGAATTATTAAAGGGTGACAACCTCCTGTGCATCAGAATTTTAGCTTGGTGCCCCAGTTTTGTGTGTCAGGTGTATTACAGGCAGCCCAGAAGCAGAGTGAACATCACAGGCTTGGGTTCTTCAGGCAGGTGTTGCCCTGACTCAGGGCCGGCATCCATCCGCCCATCCTCATAGCCTCAAGCCCAAAGAGCATCATTTGATGCGCTGATGCTGTTTTGAGGTGTTTAAATGCAAAGGGACATGTAACATCACTGGACTGGCAATGCTGTTGGAGTCAGTGGAGTTTTTCTAGTGTGCAGCCAGTGTCTGTCTGGAATGGACATTGGGCTGCCATGCTCACCATGACCAATAGATGGGAAGCACCTGTGGCCACCACACAGCTGTCATGGGCAGTGATGTCAGGTAATCTCTTCCATGCTTCTTTTTGCTGCTGTGAACTAATTTCCAGTTTTGTATTGTCAACATGTGTTCTCCTCCTTCCATTAAACTCTCACCCCATCACCCTGTTCTCTTGACTTCAGCAATGATTTGGTTGCTGTTTAAGGATTTGATCTGCTTGTTAAAAGCTCTGTGACAGAAAATCCCGACTCTTTCCAGGCATCAGATCTGATGTCAGATTCTGCAAGACTTCTTTTACAAGTGTTTGTGTGGTTGTAAAAAAACCCAACAAAAACAACATGAAGAAAACCACACAAGCAAGACCTTGAAATTAAAATGACAGCAGAAGAGAACAAGGGTGCTAGAGAAGAGATCTCAGCTCTGTTGTCATTTTAGAAACTTCATTATCCAGTTATGGGGTTTGATATTGCTATTGATTTCACATAGAAGATACTCAAGTGCTACAGGCATGCGAATCGTATAAAACCCAAAGACAGATCACTGCAAAAAATATAATAAGATCCTGATTACAGCTTACATTTTTGGTGAAAAATGCCACTAATAGAATTCTGTAATGAAATTGCTCCTTAAATGAATTATTATTCCAGAATTTTCTGATTAATATAAATCCCTTATTATGTCATACTCCAATTAAATTAGACAGGATATTATTTTATGTGACATTGTAATTAACTAAACTGGAATTTGGCCAAGTAGTCATAATTTATACCTGGACAGTGAGAAGATGTATGAGGATTTTAATATTTATAGTTGGATGAGAACTACCCAAGTTTCACATTTATCCAGATGATGATATTTTGCCTTTCATTCACTATTAATACTGTAGGACTGATTTAGGACTCTTTTGTAACCCCTGCCTTTAAACTTTACCTTCTTTCAAATATTTCTGTGTCTGTGAAATGTACACATTTGTTTAAGGGGGTAACACTTCGGCCAAGTCAATTTTTTGGGGTGGTAAAAATAAAAAGGTAATGGCCCTGGCACAGGTTGCCCAGAGAAACTGTGGCTGTGCCATCCCTGGACTTGTTCAATGACAGCTTGGACAGAGCTTGGAGCAACCTGGAATAGTGGTAGGTGTCCCTGCCCATGGCGGGCGGGTTGGAATGAGATCATCTTTAGGGTCCCTTCCAATCCAAGGATTCTGTGTCTTGCACATCTGAGATCATGGTGTGCACCTGAGTATGCAATGGAACCATGCAGGGAACCAGCCCAGCAGAGAGAGTGCTTTGAGTCAGGGAGAGAAAAAAAGAGACCTGGAATCAATACTTTCTGATTTAGGCTTCTGTTTTATAGGATTAAAAATGTTTCATGAGTGACCCAGAGGAAAAATGTAGACTGGAGGCAAAGTAGAAATTATTACTGTATCTAATAACTTCCAGATGTCCAGCAATATTTTGAGTAAAATGGTGAAGTGACAGTTTCCAAGCATTACATATTATCAGTTTCAAAGTGGGGGGTTGCTTTTGTCTGGTTGCTTGATTGTGGGGTTTTTTTTTAATTGATGCAAACACAGCCTTTGCTGGAGAACTTTCAAAATATCTGCCTTTTTTCTTAGAGATTAACAGCTTATAAATTATATTTTTAGTAGCTGTGAAATGGGAAGAACACAGTGTATTTTGCAACGTAGTTTTAAATCACTCTAGTCACAGGTTTAACACTTACAAAACCCAAATCTTTTATATAGGAGTATAAATTGCTGCACAAGGTATTTGGACCATTCTGTTCTTACAGCCTGGCAAGCTATTTATGGAGCTTTACAGGACTTAATGGATTTTTCATGGACTTAACATTAATAACAGCCTAATGTAGTTCAAAGTTGCCCATCCTCATGGTATTTTATTTCTTCGCTGGCTCTGCAGGGATTTGCTTGGCAGTTTGGGTGCTCTGAGGCTGTGATGAGGGAGGACCTCTCCATTGTGGCAGTGGAGGGAAAAAATTCTTGAAAACTCTAATGTTTGTATGAGTTTCCTGATTGTATAAAAGTAGCCCTTTGTGTAGGCCTGGAATAGGATTACCTGTGTGGAAAGGCCTATAGTTTCATTGTAAGACAGTAGGAAACATGACAGGTCGAAGCCATGAGATCCTTTGTGCACAGCAGCTCATTACTGTCAACAGCAAAGTCACAGAATCACAGAACTGTTTGGGTTGGAAAGGACCCTTAAAGTTCATCTCATTCCAACCCCCCTGTCACGGGCAGGGACACCTTCCACTATCGCAGGTTGCTCCAAGCCCCATCCAACCTTGCCTTGTCGTTTTATAACCTCACAGAAAAAAAGAAAAATTAACCAAGACAATACTCAAAAATTAACAACAGAAAAACCCTCTAAAATGTAAAACTTGTCAGCATATATTTGTTTAGATCCCAGTGAATAAAAACCTATTAGTTCTTTCTCTGTCTTTAATAAAAGCAAATCCCTTTTCTCACCTGGCAGCTGTCAGCAATGGGAACTTCACTCTTCAGATTATCATTTATTGAATCTTGAAGAAATTGAATTGTTCATTGTGTGTGTCAGCTGTAGTTTACTAGAACACTTCTGTCCCTCCAGGAATGGGCTGATTGCTGTAAACAGAGAATTGATTTAGTCTTAAATTTTAGAAATTCAGATGCAGCCCTGGAGCATGTGTCTTCCTCCTTTCTTTTTAACATTATTGTGGAATATTTATTATTAGGAGTCTATAGCATGAACTGCCCATCACCCATAAACCAGGTCTAATTTAAAAGATTAAAATATATTTTTGAATTTGAAAAAATGAGGGTTTTTTTACAAATATGGCTTGCCTTAGCCTTTGCCCTTTTGTCTCCTAATATCCATACCTCTTTATGCAAATGTACAGTTCATGTCTTCTTGTTTCTGCATGCAACCCAAACATCCAAACTTCTTCTCAGTCTAAAAGGTCAGAGATCTTTTCAGAAGAGACAGATTTCATTTTCCACCTCTTACTTTTGTCAGACTCAGTTGGGGGTTCCTTGAGCTCCACATTTGGGTGTCATCGTGTAGTGGGGTTTATTTCTGATACACAACAGCAGAATTCACATGTACTTGGCATTGCTGGCTCTGACTCCTCCTGTCACACCCTTTCTGGAGACCGTCCCATCCATCATGTGAGCTGCTGTGTATTTACTCATGGGCGCATCACTTGATCACTTGACAGATGCTACAAGTGTGCACCACTTAGAGGATCCCAGTGTTCCCAGTTCATCACTGCACAGATGCTCACTCTCTTCCCAGGTGGTCTGACCTGCAGAAAACGCCACAGTACATAACTACAAATATCTTAAAATTAATTACCTGATGTAATTAGTGGAATTGTTAGTTCCTTCTGTAGATGGCACAAATGTGAACAATTTCCAGCAGTGTGATCACATCCACTGCACTACACACAGCACTGGGCTGTTTGTAATGCCTTGATTCAGTGGAAGATAGTATTTAGTAAGCAGCATGTGGGGTTCTTGTGCAAATATTTTACATGAAAGAAAGTGACTGTCAAGCTGCAGGAAAGGAAGCTTAGAAGCATTCTTATATCAGAACTGAAAACTAGATAAAGATTCAAATCCTGTCTCATTCAACATGACACCATCCTTTTTTACTCTTTAACAATTGTGGGAGATAAATGTTGTGGCAGCAGCTTGCATAGTGTGAAAAATCTTGTAAGATTAAGAGAAGGCGGTTAGTAGAAGTCCCAGCAGGAACGTATTCTTCCCAAGTTGGAAAGGGATTTACGAGGATGAGGGGAAAGAGCAGAGCTGGATGCTCTGTGCATCAATTAAAGGGCTCAGCATATGCTCCTGGGAGCTGCAAAAGGACCAGGTGGTGCCTCACAGGACATTGGCAGAGACTTCTTTCTTGGAAAATGAGGATAATTAGACATTTCTTTTGGAGAAGTTCAGCCTGTGGCTTTCAGTAGGGCATTGAACAGGGGATTGACAGTTTAGGAGAGATGTTTCCTGACATCTAGGAACAGGTTAGTGTGCAGGGACCCTCCGTTTTAGAGAGGAGCATCATGCATATGGTGCTGTAACAGCCCATACCTGGTAAATAATAAGACAGCAATGGAGTCAGAGTCTGTCACATGCCTTTGTTGAACTATCAGTGTTGGGTTTTTGTCTGTGCTAGACAGGAATATCTAATACAGGGCCGAGCAGGGGAGAGAGAAAACATAATCCTGAAGAGATGGGGTTAAATGATAGTGGCTGGCACTGGACAGGGTAGTCTGAGAGTAGCGCTCCCCTTGGGTTTTTTTTGGATAGCGTTACTGGGTTTATTGCTGTGTGCTGAATTGGACTGCACTGTATTCCCCACTGGCACAGGACTGGAGACCAAAGACTCCTACTCTGAGATGACTGGTAAGATCTCAGCTCTTCTGAGATTTCTTTTTCCATCTCCCAGCCTTGTTCTTCCTCCTGGCCTACTTTGGACACCAAAAATAGTTACTGTGATGGGGGAAAAAAGTGGTTTAAGCCTCTTTTGTTCAATCAGGCAGCAGATTGATTGTGTTATGGGAGGATCAGCAATGGAAGTGGTAAGTTCTGGGTTTCTGGATGTCTGAATTAATACTTAGGATGCTGTATAGCCAGCTGCAGCACAGTTATTTGTCTACGGATGTGTGTATATATATATATATTTGTGTGTATGTTTTTATGGTACTTTAAAAATTCATCATGTTAATACAGCAATCCTCCATATTATTTCAAGTCAGCCTGTTTAAACCTTCTACACAAACGTGAATCTATTTGCAAGTGTCTGTATCACGTGTTCTGTTAGAAACGTTTGGTGATGCAGAGGCAAGAGCTCTGCAGACAGACCCAAAGCACTCTCTAGCAATCTGGTAGTGTTGTCATTTCATAAATGAAGTGCTGTAGAACTTGTAGAAAGAAATTGCTTTTTTCCTTTGGTAAGGAATTCTTTTCCAGATATGGATTGCAAGCTGTTTTCTCCTCCTCATCCCAGCCCTGATGGTGAGAGCCTGCAGTGTAACCCACAGCTGCTTCCTCCCTACTCATTCATTCCAGGACAGTACCACTGCCGTAGGACCTTGTGTGTTTTTCTTATCTCATAAGAAACATTGTCATTTAGGGTAAATATTATGCTGTTGCTAATGGGTTTAAAATTCATTTCAAGTTCTCCAATTACATATTTCATTTATTTCATGAATGTGAAATGACACTGCAGAGAGCAGAGCTGTTCACGAGCATGCACTGAGCTGGAGTAGATTTTACTTCTCCATTTTCCATTTAAACCCACAAATTTAATTATTGAAATGAAAGTTGTTCTTCTTTACTGGGAGGCTGAGATTGTGATGTGTACCTACCCCTACTGTTTTATGTAGAAGGTAAAAAAAGAGATGATCCCTAATGGCCTGTCCAAGTTCTGACCTTAGGTGATGGCTGGTTATGTAT
Organism: Struthidea cinerea; assembly: GCA_013397865.1. Classification (NCBI taxonomy): domain Eukaryota; kingdom Metazoa; phylum Chordata; class Aves; order Passeriformes; family Corcoracidae; genus Struthidea; species Struthidea cinerea. The sequence continues at coordinate 376,917 of VZTI01005066.1, read as the reverse complement.
CTGGGAGTTGTTTTGGAGACAGGAATACTCTGCAATGAACAACCTTTGTGTTCTGCTCAAGATCATGGGTTTATGTCCATTTTTTCTTGCAACCTGCCTGGCTCTGCCTGCCAACCTGTTTATTATTGTAGTATGATTATTGAATTAATTTTACATATAGTTTTGAAAACCAGAACAACTTGCTGGTCCTCAGTCTTTGCTCCATGGAGAGTGTCGTGGCGGCTGCGGTGCCGGATGGTGAGGTGCCGCGACCTTCCGAAAACGTCTCCAAGGCGAAGCCGCTCGGCAGGACCAGCACACACTCACACACACGTACGCACACACACACAGATAGCTCCAGAAAATGGGTCGACGACAAAGATGCAGGAAGGGTCTTCGTATGGGTTCCACGGGAGGAGTTTATTGTGGCCGCTCACGTGAAGGGATCCAGGGAGGAAGACAAGGAACGCGGGAGGGGCCAGGTTTATATCTGGGAGCGGTGGGAGCATCAGAGACCAATGATCTGAGGGCACGGGGGCCGTACGCAGGCAGGGCTGGGGTATGGGAGCCAATGGGGAAGCTCTGAGAGGGTGGCAACGGGGCAAGGGCCAGTGGGGGAACAGGGAGTGGAGAACCTTCTAGGGCATGGGCATGTAAGGTGACAAGGGGCAGGGAGGCCAACGGGCCAGCCGGGGAAGCAGAACTGGGGTACATTAACATAGCAGAACAATGCATCCTGGGGGGAAGCCTTTTTGTCTCCCTAACTTGGGGAGGATCTCTGGTCTTAGGGACTGTCCCACCAATGGACACTCTTTGTCCCTTGATCCGTAGGCCCACCGGCCCCCACAGAGAGTTAGAGGACCATACCATGTGATACAGATCATGTTGTCACATGCATTTAAACATTCAAAAAGATCTAAATACCTGATGGGAGTTCAGAAGTGTGGGAGCAGATTTTAAGTGGCTTCTCAGTGGGAGATGGAGAACTGCTTGGGCATCCCTGAAGTTTTATAAAAATCAAAATGATGTTAAAAAATAAATAGCCAAATGAGAATAAATAGCCAGATCTAGAAAAAAAAAAAGAAGGACCCTCCTGATTTGCAATTCTGCATCGAGTGAAGCCACAAAATCCTGCCCATTTTTTAGCTGTTGTTGATTTGTGGCAAGTTTATCAAATCTTGTTTAGGGCCTTAATGTAGGGATCTTCTGCTGTGGTACACTTGGAGACAGACCCAAAGTTGTAGGTGTGTGAGTGCCGTTCACAGATTAAATTTGCAAACCAGGTGTAGGTTCTGGGGGTACAAACCCGGGGACAAGCAAGGAAAATGCCCAGGATGTCTTCATCCCAGCCCAGGATGAAGAGCTGTGCCATCTTCAAATATGAAATCCTGGTGTTCAGGGGTTTATTCTGCAGACTGAAGAGAGGAATCAGATTTCTTTGTTCAGTGATCAGAAAGAAAAAAATGCACATGTCAGAAAAATGCATTCACATCTTTATTTTTCATTTGTGCATGAAAAGGATCAATGAGAACAAATGCTTGCTGCAAACATTACGGGTGATAAATTATTTTGGATATCTTTTTTCAAAGCATAGGGAGCACTCAAGTGCAGCAAACCATCTCAGTGTCTCAGGCACTAATAAAATCTCAACACAATTCTTAAACCCACAACTCTTCACCAATCTAAGATACATAGAAAGATAATTTAAGTTATTTAATCTCAAGATGAGAGTTTTACCTTTTTAAAATGGCAAACTGATTTACAAGGTTTTTCCTCTAAGTCCCTTAAAGTAAATTACCTGTCACAAGGGTTGTGGATCCCTGTCTGCATGTTTGAATAAAACGTGTAACAGATTTATAGCATTAATAATGGGGCTGTCATGGAAAGCTCTCAATTTGCAACAGGAGGAGTGGAGAGATGGCAGTTTGGTTATTTAGCATCCTGCTTGTCTTTCTTCTGAAGTTCTGAAAAGGACTCAGTTGCCGATTATTTAAGTTATGCATCCTTTTTTCTGGTGAGACCTCTCCAACAGTCCTCCCATAGGCCTTTCCAGTGCTCCCTCCCCAAATCCTTGAGTGTCCATAGCTGCCCAAATCCCTATATCTGGTAGTAGGTGCTGAGCATGTGGAGCACAATGAGGTGGGGGTGCCCATTTTTACTTTCATCAGTGAAAGAAGACTGAATTCTTCATCAACGAAAATGTACAGATCGACCAACTGATTCATGTTGACAACATTTGATACCATTCCTGCAGGAATAGAAATAGTAAAATTGCTATTTTGGAACCTCTCTTTAATAAATTTCAGTATCATTGGGCTAACATCATGTCTCTGCAGAAATTCATATACTCATGTGTGCATCTATGAAATTACACTGGTGCACTTGAAATAAAACCCTGAACTTTATGAACAATTCCAGCTGGGCTCTGTTATGATAATATTTTTGTATCAGGCAGGGAAGAGTGTCTCCACAAAATAGAAGTAGCTGCTCTTCCATCCATTCATAGGCTGTTGTTTTATATAAATGCTTGTTGCAGAGTCCCAGTGAGACAGCCTATATATCTTACTCATCTGAGAGGAGTTTACATTTCATTCTCATTTATCTGTAAACAGTGCACACAGCTCTATGGCAAGGGAGAGATGGATGGAGTCGCTGATGGGAAATTTACTGCATATCTGAAATGCATACAGAGACTTTTGGATACACCTCCTCTTTTTTAACCAGATCAGTTTGCTCCAAGCTTGGACAAAAGCATTGTTCTCTCTTGGTGAAGCAGTGGGTCCTAATACGGGCGGCACTGCCTGTGGAGAGGGGAACACAAGGTCTCAGAGCTTGTCAGCAGCTGCCCTGAGTCCATGACTAAGCTGTGTCTTCTTGAAGCTGTCCAAAGAGAGCACAGTCTTTGGGTTGAGGGAGTCAGGTCTTTCCATCCTGTGAGAATGAACATCCTTTATTCCATCTTTGGCAATTCTCTTTGCTCAACTTCGTGTAGTTCCTGGTGGCCCATTTCTCCAGTGGGTTGAGGTCCCTTTGTAAATCTCATAAAATCTCTTCTTAAAATCTCTTCTAACTCCTTCAGTTCAATAAAATCTGGCTTGTAGTAATTTAAAATTCAGAAACCTTCAAAGGCTGGGAGGAGCATGCACATCTGAAGGACATGGCAGAGTTATTACAGCCAAGATGACCTTTCCAGCATTTCATTGCTACACTGAGGAGTGGAAGACTGCTACTGCAAGACTGTTCTTGCAAAGAGTGGGGAGTGAAGGTGGGTGCTCTCCTCCAGTACCAGTGATTTTTATACCAATGTAGGTGGTATAAACTTGAGAGAGCTTTTGCCAGTAGGGCTGATGGGGTAAAAAATTACACTCTGAACTGGATAGTGCAGACCAGTCTGAGAATGCTGCTGTGCCCTCCTGCTTCTTTTGCTGTCTAAGGAAAATTGAATTCTAAGTGAACTAAGTTCACTAATTCTAAGTGAACATCTTTCTGTGCTGGGCAGGGACTTCATTGGAGAGTCACATGTTTATTACATGTCTTGTACAAAGTGGTATTTAAACAAAAAAAGTGCAAGATAAAATCACAGACAACCTGGAAATCATTAAAGCACTCCAGAAAAAATTAATGGAATACCAACATTAATATTTTTGTTTCAACACTATTAATAGTCCCAAAGTACTATTTCTGTATCATGCTATTTATTGAAATACCAGTGCTGTGTGTTTTGGTTTATTTGCAAACCTTGTGCCATCTGGATCTGAATCAAGGAAAAACCACTTCCAGTGGATTAAGAAATGAGGCGTGCATAGAGTATTAAATTTCCACAACAATTTATATTGCATTATTTTTAATTACATTAGCTTTCCTGCCACGTAATTATTTTGCAGATATATTCCCAAGTAAAAGATATGTAGATGTGTTTGCACTGTTATCTTCCATCCCAAAGTGCAACAGTGCCTTTTGGTATGTTTTGTATGTGCATAACTTAACTGGGAAATTCGTTAAAACTTTAAAATCAAACCATAATTTGAACAACTGTGTATGTTCTTTGGTGACCTGAGGTTGCTTCACTCCTGCTGTTGGCATTGCTGGATTCATGCTGTGCTGCAGGTTTCACTTGGAGGGCTGTACTGACCAGGAAACTTCTATTTTCCTAAGAAAATAAGCAAATGGGACTTCAAATGAATGCAATAGGCAGGTCACCTTCACTGCTGTTGTAAAAGGCAACAGTGAGGGGGGGTGATGACGTACCACAGTTAAAAATGCAGAACTGTAGACAAAGAGATACCTGATATGGACTTGCCTTGTGAGGAATCAATCTGCTGATTTATTTTCTCAGTTGCACCAACTTTCAGTGCACATGTTTGTCATAAGGGGATTTCATTCAAATATCATGTTTTAGGTAGCATGTAGGTAACATCTGTGCATGTTACCTTGCGGTAATGTAAAATGAAGAGATAACTGTAAAATGTGTAACTTTAATGTCTACATTAATTTATTATAATTTAAAATGAGATTATTCTAGTCTATAAGAGCCACACACAGAACTGTCAATTTAATTATATTGCCTTATTGTCCATTCAAGTAGCATGTACAGTCCCTTCCAACAAGTGTGACATTAATAGTGTAACTACAGTAAAAAATAAAATGATTGCTAAGATTTGATGTAGTTTTCCTATTGATCCTTCATTAGACGTTTTCAGGGGTCTGCTGCTAACCCAGGTGGAAGTGCTGGTCAGAGGAAGTAAACTGCTTAGGGTCTGGGAAATCAAAATTGTATGTAACATCGACGGAGCCTAAGGAAGTTCTGAGTAACCTTTTCTCTCTGTTTCCAGCAGTCTAATACATGGCATTATAATGTAGAGAAGGACATAAACTGGTCCCTTAATCAGTGTTTAGCTATGATTCAAGGATTTTGTTAGAAAAGTGGATATTTAGGACTCTTAAGTTGGGAAGATCAAGCAGTGAGAGGCATTGCACTCTTGCAAGTGTGACCTTGCCCACATTTAAAGGAAAACCTTAACTTTAATAATTTTAGAGTTCTAATGCTGCTAGTTAATTAAATATTATTGATCCCTGCTGTGGGTCTTGACACAGTGCTGTAAAAGTAACACCATGCTTTGTCCTGTTTTCCACAAGGGAGAGGATTTTGCGATGTTTTCCTTACTGAACCATTATCTGCACTTCCCTTTCCCATCCTGCGCTGCCCCTGGGTACTATTTTCCTGCTGTTAATTTGGAGTTTTGCTCCATTTTTGCTCAGTGTGCACTTTTCCCAGTCTTTCTTGGGCTGTGCAAGCCGGTGTCTGGCTTTTTTGTGTGCAAACAACTGGAGAGAGCTTATCCTTCTCTGATATGGATTATGTCTATAGGAAACATCCCCAGCCTTCCTGTGGGATGCAAAACACCAGTGCATCACACTGGCACCATCAGTGTTACTCAAATGCTGTGGGATCTTGCATCCCTTTTTGTTATAAAATCATTTTATTCATGGCCGTGTGATTAAGAAAAATACCATCCAAAAATCTGTAATTTACCTATCAAGTAATGTGCAATATTTGTTCCTGGATTTGGGGTTTCTCTGTATTCATGCAGACTAAATGAAAATAAATCTGTAATATCCAGCGGGGCGTTAATGCTGAATTGCTGCTGTACGTATATTGCTGGAATTTAAACATGATGCAAGAACCATAACCAGAAAGTTGGAGGTGTACTCTGCTTAAGCAGCAGTCTGCTAATTAGATCTCTGAGCCTTAGAGTAACCTTTTCTGGGGTTTGTTGCTTTTTACAAGGAAAATCTTTCAAACCTTCCTTCATAATCTAAGTGCTGAATGTGCCACAGAGGGCTATGACACAGCAGTAAAAACCACACTGTAATATTTGTAATATTAAATTTACTGTGTTCAGTAACATTTATCACTGTCACAGTGATTATCTGTCTCTAATTAGGAAAGAGCAGGGAAATCTCTCAGCCCTGATCACCACAGCAGGCACGAGGTGGGGGGGGAGGAGATCTGGTTAACCTTGTGTCTAAACCCCACCAGCAGAAATAACACTGTTCTGCTCAATCCATGTGGTTCTCTCCTGACACCTGCAAGATTCCAACTTACAGAAACTAATTAACACACATTTTTTAAATTTCTGGTGCAAATTACCGTGAAGTGCCCTTCATCAGTTAAGAACAGCAAGTGCTGTTGCTCAAGCTGTGCAACATCCTCATCCTCCAAACCTGATGTGGGATGCAGCTGGGCTTCCCTGTGTGCTGTGAGATTGTCAGGTGCTCTGTGCCCCCTGGTCCCGGGGAGGAGCACGAGGCATTGTCACACGAGGCAGTCACTGCACAGGTCAGTCACACTCAGGATGAAGAGGCAATGTGCATTGCTGATGCCTAAGTGGAAATTTTGGGTGATTGCAACCTGGTGTTCTCAAAATCAGGGACCAAAGATATCGCTCACCCCTCTGTCCGATCTCCACGTGTTCGTGGAGGTCCAGCCAGCATTGAGGGACATGGTGTGATGCCATTGACTTGCTAAGTAGAATTAAAAACTGCACTTTTCTTCTTTCTGTAATTTACGTAAGGTTATTCAGGCACAGAAACTGTCTCTGGTTATTTTTCATTGCAGTGAGTGAGAACGCTGATCAGGACAGGTTCCAACCTTCCAGGGTAGAAGGTTTTTTGTAATATTTTTATACCTGAAATAACCCCAGCATTGATGCATTGGACTCAGCACATTTGTGTTTTGCCAGGATAGGTATTTCGTTGAGGGCTGGTATAAGCTGTAGCAGCAAAGCTCATTTTATGGCCCTATAAATGGCATACGAGCAAGGCAGATTTGCTGCTGTGGCTTATCACAGCTGGACTACTATCAGCAGCCTTTTCCTAGCAGGCACCTATCTTCAATTTCAGCTTTGTCCCTCAGCCCCCTGTATAACCAGAAGACTTTTGAAAATCTTGGAATAACTTGCTGAAGGCCTTTTATCCATTACTGCTTTTAAGCATTTAATATTTAAATACCATTTTATCATCCTGATATTATTATTATTATTGCCTACACATCCTGCTGTTCCCTGGGGTCGTTACGAAGCTGACTAGGAGGGCCTAATGTCCATCCACTCTGCTTTCACCCTGATGCTGGTCCTGGGTGCATCACCCAGCACAGTGATGCTGATACATTAACAAACTCCCAGTTTAAGTGTTCCCTCAGCACAGGGCAGAAAAAACACAAAGCAAGATATATCCAGCTCTTCCAATGACTGTCAAGGAATTAAATATAATTTATATTTTTCTGAGGTAGTACTGCAAATTGCATTGCTGTATGAAAATGCCAACAAGGCTACAATATACCATTAGTAAAGAGAATGGAATAAATTACCTCCAGATGAAATTTTTAATTGAATTGCAATCTAATACCTCACTAATATATTACAATAATAAGAATATTAGGATGATTAAAATGTATTTAAAACCTAAGTAATCTGAGATACTAACATCTGATGCTGGGTAAAAGGCCCATCATGTATATATGTCCTGTTGATTCTCAAAAATGAGCAAGTAATTTGGTGTTGTTTGGCTCTGTGGTGTCATAAAGCTCCTCTCTGATGTGTGCGTGAAATGTTTGTTATCAGTTTTAAATGTTTCTTCCCAGCAATAGCAGTACTGGGGGCCACCTTAGGTACAGTCATTAGCTATAATATGTTTTGCATAGGTCTGCCAGAATACAGAAGTAATGGTCACATGGAAAAACCTTAGTTCCTTCCCAGTTTCCTCTGGGAGAGGACTGGGTACTCAGCATCAGAGCTAAAATCCTCTGGAGTGAGTGAGAGGGTTTTGTTGGTGTTGGTGAATTAGTTAAACTCATTTATGTGCATTGATGACTCTCCCTGGGTGACTTACCTGAGCACTAGGAGATGTAGTTAGCCAGCCAGTTGACTCCAGTGTGGTGGAGATTGCTTTTGTTTGCCCTGGAGATCTGATGACCCACTTAAACAGCCCTGCCCTACGCTTTTGTAGTGCTCATACAATTCAATCACCCATCATGGTAATTACTGGCAGGTAAAGCATTTGCTGGGAAAGCTTCAAGTAGGAAAAATATCACACTGGCCCATTGAACCTGCTTCGTGCTTGGTACCTTGTCAGCTTCTTGTTAGCAGAAATGCAACTGCCTTTGAAGTCAGTGATTTTATATGTGGAATATATAATATTTTATATTTATGTAGGTTCTGAAATGGACTTTCCTGCTTGACTTCAGTAGTAGTAAAGAGCTCAACTTCAACTGCATCCCTCAGGAAACTCAAGGACAATATACTGTGCTAGTAGCACAGCATGGAGAATACTGGTCTCTTCCCACCCTCCACCTTCCTTCTTTACATTTTACCTCCGCACTGTAACCAAGTAGACCATCTTCCACTGGGTAGTCCAGGAAAACGAGAAAAGCTGTTCATCATTTGACTTTTCCAGTGCTGTGATGTTCAGTCCTTAGGCCAAGAAGCACAACAACCTTCTGTTGCCACAATCTATTATAAAATTTGTTGTGCCTTAATTGATCTTTAATTGTTCCAGCTTGGTTAACTCTTATTTATTGCTGAGTAACTCGTACTCCAGAACCCATTGAAATAAAACCTATTCCAGGAGAGAAATTGCTGACTGAAGACTCCTGCTCCCAGTCATGGGAGAAGCAGCACACTCAGAATCCCATTAGATGAATGCCTGTGAAGGAAGAGCCAGCCCTCTGTGAATGGAAAGATAAAATGCAGTCATAATTTAAGCTGTTTGATAGAGTAAACAGTTAGAATGTGTTTTGCAAATTCCTTACTGTAGGAGTGAATCACTCCCAAGTCAGTCATTGCACAAAAAGGCAAAGCAAAAGTGTTTATTGTGCATTTCCATCTGGGAATTGAACAGGTTTAGGGGGAAGCGCCTAAACTGACATGTGCTTTACAAGTGTGTAACCATGTGTGCATCTACAGATACAGGAATTCACACATTCATGTACTGGGAACATCAGAGGCTACCAGTTCAAGAACTTGAAAATCATTGCATGCCAGATTTGCAGTACGAAATAAGTAAAATAAATTGGATTGTGAGCAGTGGTAATAGCTCCAACCCCCTGGTTGTCAACCGACTTTGAATCCTTGTTCAGACCGCTGAAGCTGCCTCTGTTGGAGCTGGAGGGGCAGCAGGAGGCTTCGGATCCAAGATGAGAGCAGTGGGTCCTGTGGTCCAGCTGCCTCCTTGATGAACACAGAATTGTAGAATGTTGCGGGTTGGAGGGGAACTTAAAGCTCATCTCGTTCCAAACCCCTGCCATGGGCAGGGACACCTTCCACTAGACCAGGTTGCTCCAAGCCCTGCCCAACCTGGTCCTGAACACTTCCAGGGATGGAGGGGCCATTGTTTCTCTGGGAAACATGTGCCAGTGCCTCAGCACCCTCACAGGGAAGAATTTCTCCTAAGTATCTCAATAACACCTAAATCCACCCTCCTTCAGTTTAAAGCCATTCCCCCTTATCCTGTCACTCCATGCCCTTGTCCAAAGTCTCTCTCCAGCTCTCTTGTAGCTCCCTCTAGGCACTGGAAGGGGCTCTAAGGTCTTCCTGGAGCCTTCTCTTCTCCAGGTTGAAGAAGCCCAGCTCTCTCAGCCTGTGATGGCTTTAGTGGAATGGACAGAGCGTTGGTCATGGAGAGAGGACATGCAGAACTCGAGATGGGGGGAGAGGACTTCATAGGAGGTGGATAGGGACAAGGCTTTGAAATCATAATATGGTTTCAGAGGGAGCCATGAAAGGGCAAATGGGGCAAGAAAAGAGGAGAGTTTGGGAAAAAGATTAAGCTTTCCACTCCTGCCCACCCGCTATGGGACTGTGGGTGCCCGTGTGCCTTGTGCATGAGGCTGGGAGCAGAATCCACTCATTGCTTCCCATAGAAACTTTATTTCCAGTTCCACCTTTGCCAATCCAAATCCATTGGAGCTGAAATGCTCCATGTCAGGAACCTACTGAAAATGAATTTGTGGTTTTTATTTGCTTTCTGGAAACTGTGTGAAAAATTGCTCAGCAGCTTGTGGTAACAAGATTAGAAAAATGCCCAGTGTTTAGTCCCTGCTACAGAAAAAAAATCTTATTAGTACTACAGTGTGAAGGTTTAATACTGGATGTTTTGCAGTATTGGATTTAAACCTGGCAGTTGGGCTGCACTTGGAGTCAGGTATCTCCCTTCAGTTTAAAGCTGGATTTAGAAATGAGCTGAAGGGACCCACTTTTGTGCTGTCCTGATGTCCTCGGTCTGCACTGCATAAACAGCAGAGAGCCTTGCCAGCTGGAGAGCCTGACCTTTAGGATTACAATTAACTCCTTGACCCTCTGCCTTTTATTTCAGCTTTTCTAGTGAGCAAAAAGTTTCAAGGCTTTAATTTGTAAAAAGCCTGCGAGCTAAGGAACACAACAGGGAAGAAAAGAAAGAATTGTGGCTTTGTCCTCTGAGGGGGAGACTGACCCTTGTGTCCTATCGAATTTAGTCCTAAATATGTTTTACCTTTATTTTAAAATGCCCTTCAGCTGGCACAGGAGCTCCTCATGCTCTGAGCTAATGCATTCAACAGCACGGGCTGTTCAAGGTGAGAATTGAATCTTGTTGCCCCTTGACAGAGATGGAATAATAGTGTAATGCAACAGAACATTTTTGAAATGCTAATACTTGCCAGCTGCAACTTAATTTTATTTTTTTTCTTATTGCCTTTTTTATGACATTTCACAGTCCCATAGTCTCAATAGATGGATCTGCATCATAAAAATGACACAGCAATGATTTAAGGAGGATAGTCAGGCTGAGTGAAACGGATGGAGTGCTTTAAGAGTGTCAGTTTAGCACCTATTACATAGGGTCAATGTTCATTTTCAATACATCATTAAAGCATCCTGCTAAATCACTCAGTAAATGTTCGTGTTCTCCTTTTGAGCCACCATGTTAGATTACAGGGATAATGAAGTGTAACTGCACATAAATGGCAGTATTGCGCAAGCATATTTTATTGTTTTCAGGGCCACTGTTTTAGGTTGTTCTGAATATGAAACATTAAAAAATCCACAATGAAATACTGAGTACCTCCTTAGGTGATAGTTCCCATACTTACGTTTGCAGTCAGCTACCAGCTCCATCAAATTTGATAATCTAGTGAAGTAATTTTCCCACTCTATCAGTTTTACAATATACAGTGTTCACTAAACTAATATCAATAAAATCAAAACTACCCTCAGCCTAGTAGCTAGTTCTTAAATTACATTACAGCAGATGTATTTCTGTTATTTTGAGAAGAACCTGGGAAGCCCAGTTATTTCAATAGAAGTTACTTTGAAGGTCATTTCAAGGGCAGGATGATCTTTGCTGTCTCCAGGTGCTATTACCTGAGCAGAGGCTCAGTGATGCCTCTGTCTCAATTAAAGTTTTGATTATCAGGTTAAAGTTAAAAGTCGAGCTATGGTAAACAGGAATCATGACTTACAGACATAAAATGTTAAATCTTTTGATAAGTCATTGTGATTTATCCCTAATGCTGACCCTTTCCATGATACATGCTGGCGAACACTTGGTATGAACCTGGATTCCGTGGACAGCATATACAAATACTGACAATATTTACTTCTGTTGTACTGAAACAGGGAGCACAAAGCTGGCTTCACCCTAGCAGGGAGAGAAAAAATGTCAGCTCCCCTCAGGGCTATAAAATATTTATTTACTTTTATTGCATTTTGTAATGGAAAACATGGCTTTTATTTACAGAAAGGTGATGTAAGTGTGTCCTGAGGCACCCGTTTTTCATCCCACCTAATCCAGGACATCTGACTGAGGGGTTTAAATTAATACCTTGATTACTTTGGGCTTTCACTGCCTCCACAAGTCAGAGACGGGTACCTCCGACTTTTTCTGTGTTCCTTATGGAGGACACCTCCAGTTTCAAAGTCCTGACTTGTAGATCACATCTATTAGGAGCCACCTACTCTGTTGTTTTGGATAGTGTCATTTTGGTGTATTATAAATGATAACAGATGAAGGCAGAGTGAGCTGGGATATGGAAAAGGGAGTTTTGAGGATATTGTTATGGGCAGCTGCGGGAGTAGGCTGAGAAAGAGGCAAGAGCTGTGGAGGGGCACAGACTTGGACAAGATCTGGCTGGGAACTGGGCTTTATTTTCGGGAGAGCATAGTTTTGCCCAGTTTTTTCTGGTTGTCTTTTCCTTACATAGAGCTTCAGTTGTTGGGGGTCATATAATTTTTCTAACATTGTTCTGCTCCACTCCAGGTTAGTGCAGAGATCCTCTATGTCTGCAGACAGAAAGGACCCACACAGGCAGAGCCATGAGAGGCTTTGTGGAGAGTAAGAATCACGATGGGGAAGGCTCCAGGGTGGATGTGGAGCGGATGAATGGAGCTGAAGGTGGCACTCATCATTGTGACGTGGAGCTGGAGAGGGTGGAGGAGCCTTCCAAGTCAGCTAATGATGCAGGCATTGTAGGATTTTTAATGCTTCAGTTGGGAAATTCCTACCATTAATGAGACATTCGTCTTAATGACAGGCTTACTTTAGAAAACGTTCAAAGCTAATAACTATACTCCATAATGATAGTGAACATTATTGAGTTTTCCCCATTCACCTGTAAAGGATTGTAAAAGACTTTTATCCTACTGCCAATAAAGTGTTCAGCAAGCCGTATTCTCCGCTGCTCAGCTCCTCCAGACCCTTCCTACCTGGACTTGCAGGGAAGTGTTACTTGGGAAGGTGCTGGTTTGCAAAACAAGGAGTAGTTTTGCAAAGTAAAGGGTACTTGAGGAAATGCTTTTTCCCACTACAAGTGAAACAAGTGTGATCTGCAATGGGAACTTGTTATGTGAAGAGCAGAGGATTGTATTCCTGATCTTTGTTCCCAAGAGCTGTGGGTTTTAAGCACATGGTATTCATTCTTTTTTCCATGTATTTGAGCATCCTTTCAGGAAGGGGATCATGGTTCTTCCGTTCTTTTTCTAGGATCAGGTCCCAGCCATGGTTCAGGGTTAGCACAAGTCCCCTGTCCCCTCTTTCCCCCACCTTCTGATCTGTGAGGAATAAGCCCTTCAGCATGAACTGGGATTGGGGAGCTCCCTGCAGTCCAGGTGGGACGAACCTTCATTTGGGTGTAAGGAAGGACATTACATTTGAATTTGTGGAGTAAATTACTTTCCACAAAGTCAGTAGAAGGGGTCTCCTGAGCTGAGGAATTTGGTCCTGATTCGGAGACAATTTCTTGTCTTTTCAATTTATTTTCTAGCCTTCCCTTCAGAAACAAGGCAGTACTCCTTCCATATTCTTGACTTAATTGCCTGAAAAAATGTTTTTTTAGATCTGTTTGTTTTATTTTGTGAAGCTGCTCTGAGTTCTGAAGTCTGCCCATATTTCCTTATTATAGCACTCCCTCCTTGGAAGTGTGGCAATATATCAGTGTTATCAGGTCTCCATTTCTTTAACTTTTTAAAAGCTTCAGTGGACAGTTTCAGTATTTTCCTCATAAGTTAAGAGGAAATGTCCTTTATTTATGCCCTACCCTCAACCTTCTGGTCTTGGGCTGGTTCTAGGACTGTAGTATATGTTTGACAGAGCAGTGATGCTGCTCCTTGCTGTGACCACAGTATAGATAGCAATCAGAAAGAGAAGTCACAAGGGTTTGTTTGTTTTCTTATGGCGTAATAGCTTTGCTTTGACTTTCTTGCTGTGCACTAACTGGTGGTCTTACAGGTTTCTGTTCAAAATAGATGAATAAATTAACACGACCTGCTGAGAGCTGCACAAATGCCTCAGTCAGCAGCTGCTCCCGGCTCAGGGTCTGTGCTGTGGGCTGGTTATTTCACCTTTGCCTGCACTGAGCAGCACTTGATTTCTGCACCTGCAGCTTCTTTGTCACACAAGACTTCTGGGAGACAACTCTAGTCTTCTTCATGGTTTAATCTATGGCCACTCTTCAGGAAACCCCTTGACCTCAGTGGCCTGAAGTTGTGCCAGGAGAGGTTTAGGATTAGTTATTAGGAGAAAATTCTTCATGGAAAGGGTTGTCAAGCCCTGGGACAGGCTGCCCAGGAAAGTGGTGGGGTCACCATTCCTGAAAGGGTTCAAAAAACATGTGAATAGGGTACTTGAGGACATGGTTTAGTGGTGAATATGTGGTGGTGCTGGGTTGACATTTGGACTTGATGATCTCAGAGGTCTTTTCCAATCTTGACAATCATATGATTCTAGACCTTAGTAGTTTTTTGTTGCACGGAGAAGGGACATCACTTGCCCCAAGTCCAGCAAGTCCAGCTCCACATTTCTCCCCCCAACTTCGTGGATGGCTGTCCCCAGGACAGCACTGGCCATGGCTCAAATCATGATTTGTGAAGCCAAGGACCCCAAGGGAGCTGCAGCACCTCTGTGGGAATTGGCACAGCCATAATGGTGTATAGAGGGGTAGCCCTGCCCCACAAAACTGGTTGTTGAAGCACCTGGAGCACAGGAGCTCCTGTGATAAATACAAAGAATTTAAAGTATTACCTTGAGACTTACTATACCATCTGATTTAAGTGTTCTGGCCTTTTACTGACAGGTCAAAGACAAAAGGTGTTCTGTAAAGCAGCACTGCACTTGCTCAGAAATGCTGTAGCTGAAGCTTTTGAAAGGATTGTTATTCAGCCTGTTGTAGACAACACTGTACACACATCATACCCTCTAACCATAGCTCTCAAACATCTCCAAACCTTTGAACCAATAATTTGTGTGATGCATCTTGTTATTTCTGTGGATAAGCTTGTTCCACAAATGATCTTGAGGTGAATTAGTCATAAAAACTACTGTACCTCATTTAGTACAAACAAAGGAGCCTGAGCATTGGCATAATTTCATTGTAGAGGCTCAGACATAGTCTGATGGTGTGGAAAAAGCAGCCCTTGTACCTGTGGGTCACCATAGCTCTTCTCCAGTGAAACCCAACTGAACTGAAATGTTTTGGCCTGATTCATGTACATCCCTTCATCTGAATGTTACACCACTGTAAAACAAGATACTGGGGGATAAAATTTTAAAGGTTGGTCATAAAAAAGTAATAAATGGGGATATACAAAAGGCTGATGGGAGACTTCATTTATTTCCCTGAGTTACAGATGACCCCATAACTCATGAGTGTTAGAGCGAGGCAGAGTTATGAAAGTCATGAAAGGTCATCAATAACAAGTGGAAATAAATGAGTTAGTCTATTGTATTTTCTGTTTGTGTGCATCACTCAGTGATAAATGTGGCAGCGATATTGGGATGATGAGGCTGGGAGGGAGCCCAGGGCAAGCAGAGCACCCCACAGCAGTGCTGCTGGAACCCCACCCTCCCTGGGACACAGGGCCATCTTCTCAATGAGAAATGGGGAGGAAGAAAAGCTTCTAGCTGAAGTAGAAATTAGGCAAGAAAGGTGCCAGCACAGCAAAGAAGGTGATTTGCTGTCCTTGTCCTATGGACAATGTTGCCGTGGGGTGGCACATCCTGTTTCTCTCTGGGGAGGGGGAGGTTGTCTTCAGAGCACATCGAAAAGCTGAGCAAGGATCAAAAGGTTCCAGCAATACCGGCTCAGATGACTTATAGTGTAATGTAACAGCATGAAGGTGCAGAAAGTCTTCAGCTGACATTTCTTGTGGTGTTAGGCTGTAAATTCAGTGGTTGTGTATTTTAGCCTAGCCACCAGTCTCCTCTCGGGCTGTTCTTTCAGGTTCGATGGTAACTGTCGCCACTCTGCCCTTCTGCAAACCCCCACAGAAGCCAAAACAGGGCATGACGATCACTGAGAACTCACACCTTGCTCACATTTCAAGAGGAGCAACCCAAGGAGGCAGCTGTGTTTACATAGCTCTTCCACCCATAATGGGATTATAAAGTAATCTCAGAGAGGCTGGAAAAGTAACCTTGGGAAATAAGGCATGTGTCTGGTTCTGGTTCAGATATGCTGTGTAACTGCAGCTAAATAACGTCTGTCGCTGCTTCACCTCACCATCTGTAAAGCAAGGATTTTTATGTTCCTTCCATAAAGGAATATTACTGGGGAGAAAAAAAACAACTATGAATTGTGCAGATATTCTTGTCCTGGTGAGCCAGCCACAGAGCAGTACTCAAATGGAAAGTCACTAGAGGAAGCTAAAGGAACAGTATTTTGATGAGTCAGTTAGAGAGCCAACAGTCTTCCTTGCTGACAGAGTATTGAACTTCAAAATTTGGTTAGAAGGCACTGTTTTGCTGACAGTACTGTCTTTCAAAGGACATGCAAAATCAAGACCTGACCATCTGTAGTCATTTAAGATTCACCCATAACATTTTTTGTAATAGAAGGGTTGTTAACCTTGACATCCTGGGCAAATGCCAGCTTCTCCCACTCAGTGTCGGTCATCAAGCATAAACAACTCCCATCCTCTTCTCTCATGAAATACTCTTTTGAGTTCTTGGACATTGGATGCTGTTCATACCTCGAGCAAGTGCAGGTTTGTGTCTCCCACTGCAAGTTGCAGCAAACGATAAGATTCAGTGATATGATCCACATGGTCCTGAAGTGAGGCCACTTCAGACCTAAAGTCTCCCCAAGACTGTGTCCACAAGAGACTGTCCCATGCAGGTTTCTCCTCCCCTGCATAAGTAGTGCTCTGGCAGATGTGACAGCCAGACTTCTCCTTGGAGTGGTCTTCAAGGACATACAGGGCTGGTGTGCCTTACATTAATGGGAGATTAGGAAGAAGGGATCTCCTCGCTTTTTACGTCCAACCTCTGTAACCCTGCAGGAGATAATGATGCTTTACCCTTAAACACAACAAATTCTGGTGAGCAGTTCACCCCTTCAGGTATTGCTAAGAGAAGAAGGTACAAAAAAATAGGTTAACCAAGTGTGCACACCACAGTAGGCAGCATCACAAAAGATCAGCATTTCATGCCTCTCTGCATGAAAATATTGGGGAGCACTGTTGCACCTGTGTTAGCGTCCTTGGCTTTTCTTCCTTCAATCACTGTTATCCATAACTTGGAAATAGAGGCTCCATTCAGCCTGAAAGGAGCAGTTCTGCTGCAGTTTATGAATGTTTTGTTTGCTCAAACATCTGAAATATATTACCCTGAGTCATTGAGAGCCTTTTTTCACAGTATGTCCCTGACTTCATCCTTGATATTTCCTATATTCACGTTGCTCTTGATTTACACTGAGAGTTGATGATTTGCAGTGCATTAAGTGAGACAGTCATGTCTTTGGCAGGAGGATTTAAAATTACAGGCATAGCTTTAGGTGGGGCTAAGAACAGGAATGCCTGTGGGAGTCAGCCTTTGGTGCACACCTTGAGGTACCACTGATGCTTTACATTTTCAGGAGTAGGTACAGACCTGATCCTACACTTCTGCTCCAACCTGTCTGGTGAGGTTTATCAAGCATTACCACAACCCTGCTGGTCTGTAAGCCTGTGTAATCCGAGCACTGCTTTGCAGAATGTCTGAGGGATTTTTCCTGAAAAGTTCGTCTTGCCCATGGTTGGAGGTGAGGTTTGCCTGACTCATGGCAGGAGCACTGTCATCTCCTTCTTGTAATGAAATGAGGGTGGAAAATGACATCCTCCTTAATCTGACCTGGACTAAAAAGTGGTGTCTCTCGGCTTTCGGCACTAGCTGGAGGCATTTTCACTTACAGGATGCCCTTTTTATAGGATCAGAGGCAATCTTTTCTATTCCATGTGTTGGCGTTTTGCTGCCTTGCTCAATGTAGTCTTAGTAAGGAGAATGGAGAAAATAGCAGAAAAGAGAGAGAAATTAGGGTTTTGGCAAAAGATGAAGCATAAGTGTAA
Source organism: Struthidea cinerea (assembly GCA_013397865.1). NCBI lineage: Eukaryota > Metazoa > Chordata > Aves > Passeriformes > Corcoracidae > Struthidea > Struthidea cinerea. The sequence continues at coordinate 359,089 of VZTI01005066.1, read as the reverse complement.
GACAAATGAAAGAATATTTATGTTGCCTGTTTAAATAGCATGATCTGGCTAATGCTGGTTAAATCTCTTTCATCTAGGATTAACCACTGACAGGAACATTCACTCACGCATTTGGGATCTTGCCAGAGAGAGAAATCCCAAATACTTGTAGCTGAGTTGGTCACCAGAGTGAAAAGACATGAAAGCAGAATTCAGCAAGAATATATAAACAATTCTTCCCACACTAATTTGTCACTTTTTAGGGGGTTTGTCAGTACAGCTCAGGAGCAGGGAGACAAGGTTTGCTCTGCTCAACACAAGTCCTTTTCCCTAGCTATGCCTTGATTTCCCATTCCATCTTCTGCCTTTGTTGCATATTTACATTGCAGCTCTCTAGCACATGAGCTGCATTTCTAAAATATTTTTAATATATTTTTGCACACAGCTTTGCCCTGTGAAGCCCTGACCTTTGATGTCTGTGGCTCACATGTAAAATCCAAACCAAACCTTGTCAGGCACCATGTGTGGCACTGTAACAGCATTGGGATTAATGAAAGAATAGCTCCATAAAGTACCATTAATTGTTTACCCAAATTAATAATAACACAGTTGAGCCAATTAAGAATGTAGAATTTAAGATTACTTTGAAGGTATATAAGCCACAAAGGACTATACATCAATTAAAATACAGCAGAAGGCTTTTCACTGCATGCCCTGCAGGTATGTGTTACATCTTAGTGAATGAATATCATATTATGTTTGTGGAAATCATTTCATTAACAAAGCCATGATTTACACAATGGATAATAAATACTGTCATCTATGAGTGAACCACTGATCTTATTAATATTTGTACTGGCTGAGGGTTTTGCATTGGAAATTTTTAACTTTGGTGTTACCATCATGAGCAGTAACTACACTTTAATGTTGATTTCAGTAGTTTTCTTGTCACCAAGGTTTTACTTAAATAAGATATACAAAGGCAATCGAGCCATCAGTGCTGATGTTCTGTGCAAGGTAGTGGCTCTTAATGATGTACTAATTTGTATCTGACTTTTGGTGAGTAAATGAATATATTGTGGATGTTGTTTCTGTGTCTCTGCATAAACAAGACTGCATAAACTGCCTGGTTGGAGCAGGTGAGGAATGCTCATGTTCAGGCAGGAGCCATCTCTGAAGATGGACACCATTTAACCATTTCTGTGATATGGTTGTTGTGATGTGCACATGGCCATGCATTCTGAGAGAATTTCTGGACTCTTCTTCACATTAAGCATGCATTATTTCTTAGAAAAACAGAGCATCTGGTTGACAATATTTGTGATGAGTGCTGTGCTAAAGATCTTAAAAAGAAACTGTCCCCAGACTCTTGATGTGATGAATATTGTTATTTGGGGTATTTGGCATATGGTGGTTATGCTGGCAAATAACTTAGCATTAAACAGTCTTTCGTTTGGCCCACTGGGTTTCTGGTCTGTTTTAAATTAAATATATATTTAAAGATTGTGTTTCTGTTTAATTTATACTTAATCAACAGTAATTCATTATATATAGTGCACTGTGCATTCCTCAAATGTTCAGTTCATTGAGCTGATTTTAATTTGTGATCATTAAATGTAAACAAGGTATCTATCTACTGCAATCAGCCTAAAAAGTCTGTATTAACAGCTCTCACCAAAATGGTGAGATCTAGGATCCTGTTCTTTCAGTACAAGAGAAATCTCTGTGCTGTGGTCTTTACTCATTTGTATAGGGAGAACATGGTGGGTAGCACAGAGCCATTTAATGTCACACACAAAGAGATAACGAGATACAGTTGATGGCAATTGAGAAGGGAACAATTAAAAAATAGGAAAAAATTAAAAGACCATTTTCATAGGAAGAAGGAATGGAAATTTGCCCATTAGGGAGAAGTTGTAGCTGCCTAATCGCTGGAAATGTTCAAGACCAAGTTGGATGGAGCTTGCAGCAACCGGGTCTAGTGAAAGGTGTCCCTGCGCAGGACAGGGAGGGTGGAACTGGATGCCCTTTAAGGTCCCTTCCAACCCAAGCCCTTCTGTGGGTCTATGGTTCTACGATTTTTAAATAATGTTGGTTGGAAGAGTTGATGTTGAAGGAGGCTGGTGGTCTGGAGAGCAGAGGTGGGCTGAACACTGGAGGGGTGGGCACAGCCCAAGTGGGGCCAAGTTCTGAGTTGCAAACTCAGGTGCAGATTGCACAGACTCAGGGAAAAGCTTCTTGGGTTTTGGCAGAGAAATTCCTTTGGTGAGAAGTGGTGGAGGTTGTCCCTGCAGAGGCAGGAGCAGGACCAGGCCATGCTTTGTTCCGTCAGCCTCTGCTGGACCTGGGAGACATCAAATCCGGAGCTGATGCAAGAGCTGTGCTGTGGCTGTGGGGAAGGGAGATGGGGACCAGCTCTCCATGGGATGACTGGTGAGGGCTGTCACTCACAGTCAGTGAGGTGCAGTGACTGAAGCTCGGCAGGAATGGGAGATCTTGGACAGGTTGGAGCTAGGAGCAGGCTGAGCAGAAACGAGGCAGAAGGGCTAGAAAGTCCTCTATGGCAAATAATGCCTCTCTGAGGCCACATAACTCAGCTAAAGCAAACATGTCAAAGGTTCTCAAGAGCATTTCTGAAGACAATTTAATGGTGAAGGGTGTTACAGAAAAATCCAGGGAGCAATGAATCATTTCTGCCTTCAGAGCTGCATTTTGAATAGTTGAAAATAAGGTTGAAGATACAAGATAAGAAAAATAAAATTGTTGAATAGCTGCTCTCTAAATAAGTCCTGTCTGTTCTGTGCAAACCTGGTGTAGGCCAACAGAATGAGAAGGGTGCTGGGCAACCCAGGTGATGGAGGCTGTCACCACTCCCTGCTCCTGCAGCTGCTTCCCATCGCAATCAGAACGTTCTTCTAGTGCCAGGGGGTTTTATGTGACATAAGACTTATAAGCCTGAATGATAAAGAACAGCTTCCATAAATCATTTTGTTCTGCAGATGTAAAAGTTTGAAGGCACTGATGTCGGGTGGGTACACAAAGTACAACTGGCCATATTTTGCCAGCATATCTTGCTTTTCAATATGCTTTTTAATATGGCAGTCTGGGTGATTTGTTTTTCCCGTTACTTTCAAGGATGCAGCATTTATCATTTTTTTATTGGAATTCAAGTTTCATACAGCAGAAGCTTCAAATCTCAGCTTCAAAGTATTTTTGTGTAATTAAATTTCAGTTTTATATGTGGATTTTGTCTGTGAACCTCAGAGGGGCTTTAATGAGAAATCCAACATGCTTGTGGGTATTTGTGTGACCCCTATTATCATGATTCCAAGAAATCTTTTCAGACACCTTATTCCTAGAATGTCCTGGAAAGGTATTTCGTATGGGGGAAACTGAGGCAGAGTAGGGTTCAACTGTCTAGGCAAAGATTAAATCTGCTTCTCCTGCTATGACAACAGGTTGACACTCTCTCTGGAGCTCTCTGCAGAGATTTCCACTCCACTGAAGAAGCCACCTTGGTGTCTGTACTTACCCATTCCTTGCTAGTCCCTTCCAAACCTTTTGTTGTCCATCTTGATTCCAAATCTTGTTCCAAGGTCCCAGCTGCCTGCCCAGCATTGCACTGGAGCTCTGATGCACTGCCCAGTTAAAGGGTGTTCTCTGCAAGGGTTTCTGCAGAGAAGGGTTTAAGCAGGACAAAACCTGTGCACAACTAACAATGCTCTGTTTCCTGCTGATAGCAGGAAACCAGGAATTTTCTTTAGGAACTGTTCTTTGCTTTCTGCTTTCCCTGCACCATCGCCTCCAGAAAGAAATATTATTGAATTACCTGGTTCTTTGTGACTCACTGCTGTTCATCTGCACACTCCTGACTTTCTCCTAAACTTCAGTCAGGTAGTTCTGAATAAGGGAAGGACACAGTGAGAGTGCTGATGCCGAAGTTTTTACCAACTCACGTATTTTGAATATGCAAGATGTTATCTGGATAAATGTTGCTGCAGAGCAACCTTGCTGTAACCTTGCAGGATCCCCACTAGCCAAACTTGTGCTGTTTGTGCCATCTCCAGATTGGTACATCATTGCAGCACCCATTAAACTGGTCACCTTCCAGGGCAGGACCAGCAGCACCCCAGGATGAGAAGAAATGCATCACAGATGGTTTGGGTTGGAAGGGTCGTCAAAGATCATCCAGTTCCAAACCCCTGCCATGGGCAGGGACACCTTCCACTAGACCAGGATACTCCAAGCCCCATCCAACCTGAAGTATCTGAGGTTCTGTCTTGGAACTGGCAGGAGCACAGAAGAGCAGAATCATTGCATTTATTAAGCATCCTGAATGCAGCTGTAGTCAGGAAAGATGCAAAATCCAGATAATCACCACAGCTAAATTTGCAGTCATCCATAGAAAGCAATGAAAGCTCCATGAAAAACATTACTAATGCTTATTTACGACTCCAAAGGTGTGCTCTCCCTGATTTGGTCATTTATGAGTGCAGTAAATGTGGGAATATGAAAGAAATATGTGTACTTGATTTTAAATGCTTGGGATTTTTTTTACAAACCCTTAATCTGATGTTTAGAAGAAGTGCATGGTTAGTTTCTAGGATCCTTGTTTCCTGGTTCATTCATTTTTCTGTGTATCACATTCATTGTATAATGCTGGCCAGGAACTCAAAGGAAAATGGACAGAGAATGAAAGATTGGAGCAGTTTGATAAGGCCATTTTTGATGACTCAGGGGTTTTAAATTATATGTGAGTATTTCTTGAACCCCAAATATCCTGTAGCCTGACTTGTCTCTATTTTTGAAGTAATTTACATGCACATCTTAGTGGTTCCCACAAATCATGCTGAACTTAATGTTCTGACAGTATTTCCATGATAAAACCTAGGGGTTTATAGAGAATCCATAAAAATTCACTCCAGGGAGAAACTTGGCATGCCACATCCTCCACCAGAAGCTATCTTCTTCCGCCTTAAATCAGGTATAAATCAGTTCAGCCGTTGTAACTTAGAAGAGTTAAAAAAATAAGTTTAGTGGTTTCATACGGTTTTTTTTGGTTCTGAAACTGAAATACTGTGGTTTAAATATAGGTAGTGGCTGTTCAAAGTCTCCTTGCTTTGACAGAACCTGCCTGTGCTAAAGAGTTCTCAGTCTCAAAGCTAAGGAATTTCTGGATTGGGAGAAACTTTTTAACTCCTAAAAATGCTGAAATAAAACTTTTAAAAGAGACAACTGTTGCTTTTGTGGCAATGAAACAACTGATGCTAATTGTGTCTTACAGTTCCAGTAGGATAGAAAATGTGAAACTCAGAGAGCAGCTGCAACACCTCACATCTGTCCCCAAAAACTCGTAATATTCTTTATTTTTTGGTGGGGTCAGTGAGAGATTTTAATTCTGCTCTCCCACAATTATTTGGAGAGAGGCAGAGGAGGACTTCGTAGCGTAATTTTGACTGTTTTTAAGAAAAAGAGACAAGTCTTTTGAGTCTCATGTTAAACTCATGTGAACAGGTTGCCCTGAAAAGCTGTGGCTGCCCCATTCCTGGAAGTGTTCAAGGCCAGGTTGGACAGGGCTTGAAACAACCTGGTCTAGTGGAAGGTGTCCCTGCCCAGGGTAGGGAGGGTGGTGATGCCTTAGGTTTTGACTTTTATGTTTTTCAAATCCTGTACTGCCTAGTGTGTTACTCTGAAACTTCATACAGCCTGTTAGCTGCTGTTCTCTCATGCTGGTTAGACATAACAAACCCTCTCTGGGCCTGAACTCAACAATGCCTTGTTAGCCCAGGCCCCAAAATGTGTAAACTAAAGCCTCTGACAGGGGATGCAAACTTGGGGTAATTATGTAATTAACTGAAGTTATAATTGGAGAATTAACCCTGATATGCTAATGGACCAAACTTGTAACAGTGTGAAGAACCTGTGACCCAACGTCCATCTTGGGTGGAGGCTTTTGACTACCCAGGGTGTACCTTTGAAGGCCCTTCAAATAAATACCTACTTTTATTCTCTTATTTTTGTCCAGCCTCTGTTTTCAGGTTAGCCACTTCAAGGCATCAGTGGAACAAGATGAACTTTAAAGTCCCTTCCAACCAAAACCATTCTGGGATTCTGTGACTCCCAGAAGGAATTCTGAGAGCCTGTTAGATCATTAGCAATTTTACTTTTCAGATTAATAAATTGGCTGGGAAAATGCATGGCTGCTACAAACTCAGCAGGACACTCTTGGTACAACATGGGAATAGTTTATCAGATATTAATCATATCAACATTGCTCTCAATCTGTGGGAAATAGGAATTTAAAATAAAAACAAATGTTTTTATGTAAACTATTCTCTAAAATAGACTACTTATGCCTATTTACATAATGAATCTATCACTACCCTCAGGAGATTAGATAATTAAGCACTGAACAACTTATATTTATTCATGTACTTTCAAGAATGAATTAATTATCCCTTCCTGCACAAACTCAATGTTCTCCCTCTGATTAGTAGCAGGAGGACAGTGATGGGATTTTGTGATGGAAAGTGTGTTGCTTGTTGTCTTTTAAAAAAAAAGGGAAACAAATTGATCATTAGGATAAAGTACGTAAAAAAGCTGTGTTTGGTTAAAAGTCAATATAAACAGCTTTTAGCAAATTTATTAGCAGAGTGAATATGCTTGATACAAATTCATATGGGAGAGCTGAACTTCTTTTCTTAAAAATGTATGATCTTTGGAAGGACTTTTTGTGTAAGTTAGAAAATTGTTTAAGCAGCTGTTTGAACAGAGTTTGGCTCTCCAGATGTGACATTTCCGGTGCAGGTGGCTCGGAATTACTCACCTGAAGATTCTCTCTGGTCAGTTCTTGGGAGCAGATCACCAAGCCAGGCAGGGTGACCCAGGGTCCCAAGTGGGCTCAGGAGGGGATTGAGGCACCCTCTCAAACATGGCACCATGTTGCAATCCGGTTTAAACCCAGAAAAGCAAAGAAAACTAAGTCTCCGTGTATAAACTGGAAAGAACTTAGAAGGTTCAAAATATACCCAAAAATCATGATTAAAACCAAACAAAGTTAGATGTTGGTGCCAAAAAATTGGTATGTTTTATTTAATAGTAAAAGAGGCAAAGAGAAAGAAAGAGAAAAAGAGAGAAAGAAATAGAGAAAGAAGTGTGTGGGGGGGGTGAGGGGACAGGAAGAGAGTGACAGGGGTTAGGTGGAAGCATATTACCCTTCCAGAGGTCCCAACGACATCTCATTGCTCCCCTCCATCTGGTTTTCTGGTGGTGAGGGTGCCCCGTCGCCACGTTGCGCCACACGCCACCACACGCCAAAGGGTATGGAATCCCATGGATTAATACACGCTTTGGGCAGGTGGGAATGCCCACATGCATCCCTTGCAGGGGCCAGTTTGTCACTGTCCCTTGCAACACTGTGGGTCTGTTGCATCATCTCTGGTGCAGGGTCTGGGGACCCCTTTGGGGGGCCTTTGATGGGCCACAACACCCCCTCTGCTGTCCTTCACATGGATGCGGCTTTTTCCCTGGGTGAAGGGGCCCTCAGCTGGGCTCCTCTGCACATCAGAGGTTCGCTGCCTTGAACCAGAGGCTTTTCCAACACACACCCAAGCCTCTCTTTCCCCACCTTTTGGTGTGAGGTTCTGTTCAAGCCTGGCAGCTGATAGCCCCGAGGCTGTGGTCTCCACTCCTGAGGTGTTAAGGTTGTGCTTTGTGAGTGTCCCCAGCCCTGAGTGGTTACTTTATCTTACCTTCATCTGCAAGAGGTGATGGGCCTCTCAGACCCCCATTCAGGATGTGGTAATCTTCTCTGCAGCTTTTGTAATACAGTTTTAGAAGTCCTTCATGAAAATGTTTAAGTCATAAACTATAATATTTCAATCTCTGACACACCAACCTCCAAATCTGAGGTTCAGGAGATCTGAATTGATCCTCAGATGCTCTCAAATCCAACTGTTGGAAATGATGCTCATCTTCCCCTGGGCCATTTCTTCACTCTTCCAGGGGGGAATGTGCAGGTATTTCATAGAAACAGGGCAGTGTGGTCTGTGTGAAGTCCTAATCCCCTTAGAAGCTGACCCAAACTCTGATAGTAAATTTTTTTTTTCAAGTTATGCTTTATTTTATGCTGCATATTCTCATTATATAAATAATCAACTACTCTGAGCAACCTGGTCTAGTGGAAGTTGTTCCTGCCTGTGGGAGGGGATGGGCAAGATGAGCTTTGAAGGTCTATTCCAACCCAAACCATTCTTTGAAATGTCATCAGTAGCATATTATGGACACAGTTGCTGAAGAAAAGTAAAAGGTATCATAATATTTAATTATTTCAGTAGTTGCTTTTCTCTTACATTTGTTCTAAGTCATGGTCACATGGACTAGATAGGGATGAGAGGTGGGGTCTTTCCTCTGCCACCACACCAGAGCTGGGTGTCGTGAGGACTTGCACACATTTGTTTTGAATTCCACAACAAGACAGGGCATAGCTTCAAATGTAACGTTGGGACCTACCTCGGGGAGTCATAGCCTGTGGCCGTCAAGAGTAATGACAGAAGAGTGCTTCAGATACTAAATTCTGCTAGAAATATAATTACGCCTTTTTATGACTTAGAAAACAGCATTACTAATTTAGTAGAGAATTTACAATAAAATGCTTTCTGAAGTAGCCCACACAAGGTCCTGAGGATTTATAAATTACATTAAGAACCTGAACTACTGCAGTTGCAAAATAAAGCTGAGATATGAACATTTCTACTTAGCTTTAGAAACCATTTTACTGTTCACATTAATTAAGCTTGCAATCCTTAGAGGTATGTCTTTTTGAGGGACACCAAGCTCCTGAGATGTCCCACAGTGGCAGCCGGTGGGTCACACCAAGGGTGGCCAGAGGCAGAGCCAGTTCCTGGTGGTGTTTTTCACAGGTTATAAAGCCGGAAACCTCATTCCAATCACCTGCACTGAACTGATGTGGGAGCTGTAGCAATTCTCTGGGTTCATTAATTGTGAACAACTTTAATCATGTTCATTAACAACTCTAAGGTCGCTAATTAATAACATAAACAATTTTAGTAGCATGATTGCCTTTCCTCTAATTCTAAGTTGGCATTCAGAAAATGGAGTTTTTTTGGCTGGGTGATGGATAATCCTTCCACCTGACTCTGGACAGGTGAGAAGATGGCAAATGTGTCTGGGTAAGACCAAATGTTGAACCTTAATAACCAGAAAAATGTGATGGCATGGCAATGTTTCTTCTGCAGATAGTCCTAAAAATAGCCAGTGGGAGAGGTTTGCAAAGGCATGCAAACCCAGGGTGTTTTGTGTACTGAGGTTGTTATTAATTCATTTATTTTTTCTATAAAGTAGGGTAGAAATGAAATCAAATCCTAATATGAGTAATTTATAAGCATGTTATACAGTGTTTTACAGATTCAGACCCAGTGCAAACCACCCTTCATTGCTTTTAGCCTCTCCCTGCTGTGACTAACCAGATGACATCCCATCCCAGTGTGTCCCCAACAGTATCACCAGAGTCCCTCCTTGGCTGGCCAAACTTCACCTTCAATTGCATATTTAGAAATACATCTCACATATAACACAGTCATTTTAAAATCAATTAGCTGCAGTTGGCTCAGCTTTAAGAGGGTCTAAAATTTCTCCAAACTCTATGCAAAGCCAAATACATCTCATCAAAATTATTGGGGAAAAGAGTAATTATAAAAGGTATATCCTGTTTTTAACTATGTTCTATTAGTTGTTTTTGTTTTCTTGATTCAATTAGCTCCTCACCTGAGAATGTTCAGCTAGAGAACTCTTTTGTCCGTTGAAACAAATGGTAAAATCACCACTGACCTTCATGGCCACAAGGCAATAAACAGATTTTACTAATGTAATGCAGTGCATAAACACAGCTGCAGGACTTGGGGAATTAAGTAGACACTAAAGTTTCCATCCTATTAAATCAACCCTGACTTGAACCATTGCTGGAGAAACACGATGTATTTAGGGCTGTGTTAACCATGCTTCAGTTCACAAACAACAGGTCTCTCTACATTAATTTGGTGAAGAGTCAATGCTGGAGACTTTCTTTGAAAGTCATTCTTCTGTTGAACATCAAACAAGGGTATGTTTTGGTTCATTGTCTCCCTTCTGAGGATAAGTTACAGGATTAAAAAAGTATTGCCTTGTCTCATAAGCAGGATCTAAGCGACAGAATAGATAACTGGAGTAGATTAAATATGGGAAAATTCTTCCCTGTGAGGATGGTGAGGCCCTGGCACAGGATTCCCAGAGAAACTGTGGATGTTCCATCCCTGGAAATGTTCCAGACCAGGCTGGATGGGGCACTGAGCAACCTGGTCTAGCGGAAGGTGTCCCTGACCACAGCAAGGGATTGGAGTGAGGATGATCTTTTAGGTCCCTTCCAACCCAAACCATTCTTCAATTCTACAATACTCTGTTTCAGAAAGGCAAGATATCCATGAACAACTGTAGCAATGATTAAAGGTGGCAGCAACGCATTAAAATATGTATTTTCTTTAGATTTAAGGGAAGAGATCTAATTAATAATGTTAACCACTATTTAAATTGTGAAATATGTTTCTGTTGGTAGTGCAGCACAAGCAAAGGCAGGTGCCCAACATCACTATGTAAATTATCTCCATGCAGTGCTACGTCGATGAGGTTTTCTCCATAGATGTTCATTCCAGGTTGCTCCCTGTGATGACCTCAATTATACACATCTTCATTGTGAAATTATGATTGCCTTTGGTGGGCTGCAAATGACAGCAGAGAAAAAGATTTCCGTGATAAACCAGCACAACAGGTAATACCCTGCTGCATTAGTATGCAGAGCTTGTGAAGGTGCTGTGTAACTCCAGCTTAGCACCTTAAATAACATTGGAGAGGAGGAGGGACAGAGGAAAATGTTCAGCAATATCTTGACTTTTTTTTACAAGAAAAGGAATTACTAAGACTTCACGTTCTCGCGTGTCACCGTGGGACCTGGTATTGCAAGAAATTTAGTGTAAGAACATCAGGATGGTGACAGCTGGGTCACCGAAGGTGCTCAGTGCTTCAGGCTGAATATCATACCAGGCAGGAAAGGTGGAAGAGGCAGGACAAGAGTGATCCCTCCCCTGAATAACCCCTTGGCACTAACCCTGGCACACATGGAGGGATCCCTCACCCTCCTGAATGAAGCAGGTGGGTCTGAAGGTGGCACTGCCCTAATTCCTGAACCACAGTGTTCAGGCACTGAGCTGCTGCCATCACCAATGGAGAGTTTGTGGTGTCCTGGTTGCCTTTCATTGACCTTAATTTTGTTCCACGTTTGGTGTCTTTCATCTGCGTGATCAGGAATTACTCCTGGTCCTCTGATACATAGGCACATGCTTACACCAGTTCCTTCTTAAAGGGGATCATTGCAAAGGCTTTACCCCTGTCTGGAACCATTAAAAGTCGAGTGAAAAATGATAGCATCCCATTCTCTGATAATAGCATCTCTCTCTGATGGCAGAATAGTTGGCAGGAACTTATTATTTTCAGCTGGAATAAGCTGAGGAGCTACTTCAGCTGAAATACCAGAGAAGGGTTTCAGGTTTGACACAACTTGATAACTATGGTCAGCAAGGACTGATACTGGTTGAACCCAAGGAATGTAGAAAAATGGTTTGCATGCATCATCCTGCAGAATTTCCAAATGAACATAACATTGCTTGGTTTTAGGATCAAATTCTATTCCAGGTTGTGTTCTGCAAATGAGCACCCTTTGAATACTGCCTATTTGTTCTGTACAGTTTTATATCCGTGGTAAAAATCCTTTTATCTCCTAAAGGTTTTTAAAAATGAAAGGAACAGTGTTCAATACTTAATCTAGAAGCTCTACACAAAATCATTATGGTGACTTGAATAATTTTTAGACATAAACCAATAGCAGCAGTGTGTCTAAACTCTATAACTTAATACAAGATTCTGAGTTTTTTAAAAGATTTTTTAAAAACTCAGGCCTTGCATCATCTTAGGGAATCCTGTTTCCTCCCCAATACACCTGTCTGTATAAGGAAATCTTTCCTATTGAAAACAATAAAGCAATAACTGAAACCATACAAAATAATTCTGTATTAGCAGAAAGGCTTTTAGATGTTAATAAGAATCTCTCAAATGTACTGGTAATAAGATGCTCTCAAATATACTCCATAGAAATAATCTAAAAAGGAGTGTGTTTGTATTGTTAAAGTAGTCTGTGCTAATTACATGCTTTAACAAAAAACTCATCTCTTGGCCTCATATGGTTCATCCAAGAATGGTGGTTGTGCAAGGTGTCTTCTTAATTAAAAGTTAATGTATTTTTCATTACTGTGCTTCTAAAAAGGAAAAGCCAAAGCCTCTTTAGCAGTTGTTTGGAAGATGGGCAGGAAGCCTTAAATTACACTGCGAGAGAGCACTGAAAAAACATTGCCGAAGAAGGAGCTTATGGGAGCACAGCATGAGCCAGGGAACTCAAGGCACCATGAAAAACAGCAGAGGGAATTAAGGAAAACAGCAGTAAGATGAAAAAAACAATTCTCTTGTAAATGAATGGCCCTCAATTTCTCCTCAAGAAGAGATGTCCTCATTAGCCCTACTGCATGCTACAAATTATTGTGATTATCAGTTCTTTATCCTGTCAAGTGCACTCCAAATATTTTATTCATTAAAAGAAGCTCTTCATTATGTAGAAAATAACTACATTATTAGCCCCTATGTGCTGTTAACATGCTTCAGGCAGCTGGATGAGGGTGGTGGGATGGACTCTTCATCCCTGGAAGTGTTCAAGGCCAGGTTGGGTGGGGCTTGGAGCAACCTGGTCTGCTGAAAGGTGTCCCTGCCCATGACAGGGGGGTTGAAACAAGGTGGTCATTAATGTCCCTTCCAACCCAAACCATTCAGTGGTTCCCTGGGACATCTCTATTCCTATGGGCCTCTGCCCCTGAGTTGCCACATCCCTGATCTCTTCCAGCAGGTACCTGAAGGCAGTGTGATTTAGTCTTCTTGGCTTAGCTGCTAACCTGCTCAGTGATCTTGAATGGGTAATGCTCTCCTTCCCAATATTCCTTCATCTCCCCTTTTGATTTTTAAGGTTTGATGGTCAGACTGTGTCAGTCTTCTCATGTAATGCCTCTGGGAGCCACCATAACACAAATAGTAGCACCACGTTGGTCAAACATTCCTAATTTTGATCAACCATCTATCAAAACTATAGTTAATTTTTATTTAAAACAGCTTGTACTCTTCCTGAAATAGCACTGGGAATTTTGAGTGGGAGAAATGCTCACTGCTGGCAGACACAGCAATGTTGTATGGACCTTGCAGCCCAAAGTCAGCCTCAGACCCACAGTAGCGAATACACTTTGTGGCACATTAGCTTCTCCCTTAGGTGGAAGAAGCAGAAGAGAAGGGGTGCAGAGCTGTTGGAGTACGTTTTCACAAGCAGGTGTTGTGCGAATTCTTCAGGATCAGTTGCTATACCAGAGCCCTGAGTCTGTCCAGGGTGCCCAAGGCTGCTGAAATAGACTGAATATTTTAGTGACAGATTTAAAAGGTTTGCTACTCAAGAGATGTTAAAGCAATTTTTCAATTAGACAACATGTGAAGAGATGGGAAATTGTGCTTGCAAATGTCAATACTGGGGTTTTTTTCATTTTTATTCCATGTATGTAACATTCAGATCTTGTGTGGGGTGTAATGACAGAGTTGCAAGGTCAGTGGACAGGATGAAGACTAACTTTACTAGTTGATGGGAGGGAGTAACCTAAACCCCATGTGTTGTTTTACGGTGTCAGCACTGCTTGAAGTGGTTCTTCCCAAAACATGTGGCCTTGGGTGAGGTAGCATTGGTCTCTTTGATCTATGTTTTACTGCTGTTATTGCCAGTGGACATGAGGAAGGAGGAGCCTTGGTGCTGGGAGAGGTTGCTTCATTCCCCAGCCCAGGTTTTGGAGTTGGCTGAAGCAAAGTAACACCAGCTGTGAACGCTCCCTGTTCCTCTCAATGGGCCATTACCATGAATTTTCATCATTTATATGCAATGTAGTTTTCTTATTGCAGAGCTTGGAAATGAGATGAAGCAAAAAATATGTGAATTACAAAGTTGTGGCTACAGGAGCTTGGACAATGTGGCCTGATTGCCCAGTCACAGTCTCACTGCTGCCAAAATGCTCCATAATGGCAATCTGCACCCAGGGTAGTTTTGGTATCACATCTGACCTTTCTGTGTAGCCACACATGGCAAAAGATGCAGCCACATCTGGTGTCATTGGCCAGAAGGAAACAATGTGGCATAGTGTTGTTTCAGAGAGCTGGTGGTGAGGTTTTCAGTAAGGTCTGCTGCCTCAGGAGTTTCTTTTGTGTGGCATACGTAAGTCAAAATAACTGGGGTTTTATTTAAATAAAATATTAGAAAGCATTATTTTTTAGGACATCTGTATCTCAGGTGCCATATGTGGCTGTGTTTGGTAAACACAGTCAAGTTTTCATGCTTCGTGACTTCCAGTGTTTGGGCAATTTGAAAACTGAGTTTATCTATATTTCAGTGGCAGCAGTCTGACCTTAATTCTTCTTCTTCAAGGAACAGACTCATTCTTGGACCTTTTCAAAGGACTTTGGCAGGAGCATTCTAGAGAAACAAGCCCAGATGACCTCAAGCCAGAGAGCCTTTGCTTGTCCTCCTGTTACTGACTGCTTTGTATAAACTACTGCAGCCAGGCTGGTCAGTGGAGCATCTTAGTGCCCTCATGCCACAGCTAAGATGCATCAGGAAATGGATGCAGTGAGTTTGATTGAGACAGATTCAATTTGTCTCTTACTTGGCTTTATTGATTATGGGGTTTCTTTGTATAGCATAGGTACCCCATCTCCTTGCCAAAATCCTCCGAAGTTATTCCTGGAATGAGAAAGCAAGGCAGAGAGGGGAGAAGAGGAACAGCTTCCCTTTGTGGTATTTGATGTTATCCCTGCTATTTTGCCTTTTGCAGAGGTGGTTCGGCTGAGCCTGCCAGAGGACCAGAGGGTCACTGTGACCACCATCACCGTTGGCCTCAGCGCCGTCCTGACCTGCAGCATCCGTGGGGCACTGCGGCCTCCCATCATTTGGAAACGCAACGGCGTCGTCCTCAACTTCCTTGACCTGGAGGACATCAATGTACGTCCTCAGCCACTCCTGTCATTGTCTGATCAGGGCATTGAGTATGACCTCATTTAATAGATGGCAGTTAGAAGGGTGCAACTTTTATCGTATTATTATGGAAAGTGGAAGCTGGTGTGGTATTTAGATTATATGTGAATATGTCTCAGGAATAAAAGCAAAGCAACATGTACGCAGGGGAGAGCAGGAGTGCTTGGAATATGTTATATGAAATTATGCTCCTTTCATTGGTGCAACCTGTGGTCCAGAGACGTCAAAACTCAGGGGAAAACAGCTCTACAGACCATTCACTCCTCAGGGATGTCTTTCCCAGTACAACAAAACAGGTTCATCAAGAGCATGAAACAAAACATTTATGGTTGGCAATGTATCTCTCCTTTCTCTAAACCAAATAATCCATTTTTATCTCTGATCCTTCTGTTTCACTTGCCTTTGAGCCAATTCTCTTCTCTCATTCCTTGGCTGTTATTTCTGACGAGCAGTTTAAAAATGGGATTATTCGGCAGGGTGTGGCAATGCCCTCGCAGGAAGGAAGATTAATCTCTTTTAATTCACAGTGCTGGTCTGATCTGTGAGTCATAGTTGGTAGTAGAGACTATACCTGAATGATGGTATAAACTTACTCATTTATTTAATAACATTTAATTACAGAGAGAATGGCAAGTAGTGTACAAAAATTATGGTCTGTATTTCATTTCTCTTTGCATTAAAGTACATGGTAAATCAGGTTTTATTTTAATTACACTACGGTAAGCGTTGATTTATATTTTTGTTCAGCTCTTGTTAATTTGATAACCACTCAGTTCAGAGTCGTTACAGTCTATACTATAGCTCCCTAAATTGTTGCATATCCAGGATTGCTGAAATGGGAAAAATCTTTGGTTTATTCTTCTGCAGTAAAATATGAAAATTACAGCACATGGGGCAGAAATACGCACAGCATCTCAGTACTTTATTTGTTGACTCTTCCTTAGCGGGAAAATCATGTGCACCATGTATAGGTAATTACTGTGTGTACAAACTCAGTAATTAAAACCATCTAAACATCTTTTTCTTTTCATCACAGCAAGTATTATCCTTTTAAAATTTTTTGTGTTTCTCGTCACTGCTTCGAGCTTGACATGGAAATGCAGCAGAGCCTCTGGAGGCTCAAGAGCAGTCTTAGGATTTGTTGAAAAAATAAATAAAAATAATGAAAAATCCAGGTATTTACCTTACATTTATGAAATTTTGGTCATGATGACATTAATCGTAAAGAATTAAAGTTCTTGTGTGAATTGGACACAAAATGACAGTCCAAGAATCAAAGTAGAAACACATTATTGAAGGACTGATAACACTTGGCTCTGACGGTTCATTTGCAGCTCCTCCGATTTTAAACAGAGTGTTGAATACGTTTTCAGACTGAAATGCCAGTTCCTCACATAATTTAGCACCGGCCCAAGTGGATTTCTGGTTTGCTTATAAGTAATTCTGTTTCTCATTGGTGATTCTATGTTAAGAGGCAGGGTTATGTCCTTGCACATGAGCTGACTGATTCCTGAATGATTGAACACCCCCATGGAGTGTAATACAGCAGGAAAAAAAATCACTTTTTGATCTGTTTCGACTAGTATATCACTGAGAAACTATATCAAAAGAGCACTCTGAGATTGTTACAAGGAGAAAAAACAAGACTTATGCCTCAATTTTAATGTGTCACATATCAGTTTATAACTTCTATCACCTTGTCACATAACACCTGCTACTAGTGAACATAAACTTTTTTAGTCTAATGAACACCTCCACACCTTTTTCATCTTTAATTAAACTGTAATTTTTTTTATGTTCTGTATATACACTGCCATCTGTATTTTGGTCTGGTTGCTTGAGGAGGCACAATTTGGGGATTGCCATTTTTTATTTTTCCTCTTCTGTGGTGGGCGTTATGTAGGATGCTTGAGTTCCGGCATGTCTACTCTTTTGGCTACTGAGGATGGGCACTTGCATGTCTGAAGCACTTGGTGGCAGCAGGGACAGTCTTTCAGCTGCTAAATCCAGCCCTTTATTTATCATAGAACCACAGAATGGTTTGGGTTGGAAGGGACCTTAAAACTCATCTCATTCCAACCCCCCTGCCGTGGGCAGGGATACCTTCCTCTAGACCAGGATGCAAAAAGCTTCATGCAGCCTTGTCCAGTGTCCATTCCACTTCCAGGAATGGGGCATCCACAGCTTTTATGGGAAACGTGTCAGTGCCTCACCACCCTCACAGGGAAGATTTTTTTCCTAATATCTAATCTAATCCTACTCTCTTTTAATCCATTCCCCGTTGTTCTGTCACTACATGCCCTTGTTAAAAGTCCCTCTCCACCTTTGTTGTAGGTTCCCTTCAGGTACTGGAAGGACACAATTAGGTCACCTTTAATCCTTCTGTTTTTCAGGCTGAAGAATCCCAATTCTCTCAGCCTTTCTTCATAGCAGAAGTGCTCCATCCCTCTGTTCATCTTGGTCTTTTCTTAAACACCTAACAGCTCAGGTCAGGGGGTGGCAGCAGACAGTTCAAAGCTTCAGCCTTATGTGTGTACAGAAACTCACATTAAACAATAATCTATTTAAAGGCATTGACAGCAGAAAGTAGAGGCAGTGTACTTCTTAATGTACTTGAAGGCAGTTAATTAAATTACTTCAGTTTTCCTTTAGTACGCCTCAAGCAGAAACTCAATTGCATTTCTACTTTTCACAATAAGGTTGGCAATTTGGCTAATTGGAAGTGCAACAGGAGATTAATTGTACCTTTTTAACTTCAAGAAAATCCTCCCTGCTCTTGGCACAATGGTAATCACAGACAGACCTACAGGATAGTCACACACTTGGAAATATCCTGGTATTATATTTCAATTAAACTCTTTCTCTTCTAAATGCTAATTCAGGAAGTCAGATGAAATTAGAAGCTCAAGTCTGAAAAAGCCAAAATCATGCCAACTAAGTATGAAAGCATAGGAAAGGCACTACTGCAGTGTCCTTTGTTGCTTTATTCTCTCCACATTCATGACAAATGTGATCTGAGAAGGCAACCTGTGTTCCAGGGAGTGACAAAGACAGTCAACAAAAACCTAGATAATACTAAATGTGCGTAGAACTGAAAGATTGAAGATTACTATAAAGCCTAGTTGTTTAACTGCATTAGTTAAATCATTTTTATGTGATATCTTGATCGGCAACAAAATATTTATAATTCTTCATTGCTCTCTTAATCAGAAGCTTTCATAAGCAACTAGTAATAATTTGTCTTGTCCTGTCTGTGGGAGCTCTGTAATGAGTTGTCACATAGCTATTGCAAAAGAGCCATCCTAATGGTATATGTAATTAAACAATTTCTCTTGCAAACATTTAAGATTGCTTTTAGCATAAAAATATTATTTCTCCATAAATTGCCCATCCATATTATTTATCCATTAGAAGTCCCTTTGCAGTTCCACTTTATTAAAGTCACATCAACTTTTCTCATGCAGAAAATTATTACCATCATTTTTGCCCAGCTCTGTGGGGTCCCGCTAGCCCACAGAACCTGGGGCATATTCGGTATTACAGTCAGGTGGCAAAGAGGCAGGAAGGAGATTCGCTTTTCATCCTGCTAGATGGTTTATTCCATGTTTACAGCCGAACTCCAAAGCAAGTCTGAAACCCGATCCCGAGGGTCCCCGTTTTACCCAGGGCCAGGGGAAAAGGCGGGATTAGGGAATGGGGACCAATGGGAGAATGCCGGGGGAGTGACGAGGCTGGCAGCCAGCCGGGAGATTCAAACCGGGACAGACCATACCGAGGAACAGAGCGTCCCAGGGGATGCTTCTGTTCGCCCCTAACCAAAGGCATCACCGACCCCCACAGAAAATAACTATAATGTAGCTGAAACTGATAAAATTGTTATAGCTATAAATTGATTTCTGACTACAAAAGTGAAGTGGTTAAAATGTGTCATCTTTCAAAATAATATACTTCTGACTCCTAGGAACAAGCGATATGTTTTCTCAAGTATGTGATTATGAAAGCATTACTCAATTTGAAAATAAAATAAACTCCTCATGGAGTCAAATGTATATAATATTTATAGGGTAGTGTTTCACATGACTTGACATTATTTCCAGAGAAACATGTGTAAATTGATAAAATTTATAAATATAATTTGTTCCTTCAGAAGCATGGTGAAAGAGAAGATTACCATAAGAAAACAAATATGATGCAGAGGTAGATAAGAATTTGGTGAATTACCAAGTGTAATGCAGGTAGCTATAGGCTGAGCTCATTAGTATATTTCATTACTCATTTCATTTTAATCTGTACACTTTAACTCACACTGGATCGTTAGTTCAAAAATAGGCTTCACATAACCAATTGTGTAAAGTCAGAGTTCTTCATTTCTGCTGCTGTCAGGTAGGATGGCACCGCCTTGCTCTCTCAAAACATCCCACCCAGGGACAAGCACAGAACTCCAGACCTTGATTGCTTGTATTCCCCACCCAGCTGGGAAATCACCTCCATGTACATCTCACGGCCCTTACAAGAGCTGTGCTTACCGGCCTTGATACACATGTCATGTATATTCATGAAAATGTCCATTTTACATGTATAGTATTTGAAACCCGAAGCAAACAGCCAACCTTTAAAGTGCAAGTCACCGGGATTAGTTTTCTCATTAAAACAGTCTGTATGAACGCAATATATTCATGTTGATGTTTTTAATGTAGATTCACTGTTAAATAATAAAAAGATCATGTGTGAATATCCCCATTAGTTCCCTGCCAATAGAATTTGGGCCATTAAAATGATCAAACTCTGGGCCGTCCTAGGTACTGCAGTGATGCAGTGATGGGAGCAAGGTACAAAAAGTTGCATATTTAGAACCAAGTTTTTTCTCTTTCAAATCAAAGTTTAAGAAATTGCTTATAGTTTCTTAAGGTATTTACAGGCTCTAAAATAGAGGTTAAGTGCAAAATTACTACTGACAGTATATTCTGAATATATAGTCTCACATTTTGTCATAATGAAAATTACAGAAATTGTATCCACTTGCATTTTTAGAGGAATGTACCTACTATTAATTCTCTTGTCATGGTACCTCTGATTTTCTCAGGATATAAATCTCGCACATTTTTTACCTGTATTGCAATTACACAACTATCTAAAAAGTTCATTTCCATATGTTCAAGGCAAAAACTTTTTTGACTCACCAGCAGTCTTATGTTGTGTTAAATTCTTTGAGCAGAAAAACAAGAAAAGATAAATTAGTACCCCATCAAGCTGTATTTGCAATAGTATTCTGGCATTTGCTTAAGGCTGAATTTTTCTCCATGTAAATGACTAAAGTGATGTGTAAAACCAAGAACAAATAATATTAATGAAGCATAAGTTCTCAGCTGGTCTCTAGAAATTAATTATTAAAAGCATCAAAGAAAGTGGTTTAAGGACCCATGATTAATTTATTTTTTATTATTATTATATGAATCACTTATGAATATATTGTAAAAAAGATCAGAGACATTTGATTAGTGAGGAGAAATCATTTCCAAAGTGATAGCCATTGTTGTAGATTTTGCATAATAATAATCTCATTAAATGCTTGGGTACATTTCATTTTAAAATCCTGTAAACATTATCAGAGAGAGATTTCTAGGACACTGAGGATCAGGCAAGCTTTTTTAGTGTGAACTAGTTAATACATCTTAGTTGCTTTGCTGGTGATTGTGAGATCAGGATGGTGTTTTTCTTCACCTGGAAGTGTTCAAGGTCACGTTGGATGGGGCTTGGAGCAACCTGGTCTAGTGGCAGGTGACCCTGCTCGTGGCAGGGGGTTGGAATGAAATGTGCTTTGAGGTCCTTCCAAGCCAAACTATTATGGGATTCTAGTGGAAAACCGGTGACACCAGCAAGCCCCTTTGCCAGGACTGGTTTCGTCAGTAGGCACTGAAACCACATGGAGAAGGTCTCCAGCTTCCCTGGGTTTGGGAAAGGACTGAAATGGAAGGGGTTAAAAATGAAGTGAATTATTATTAGTAATAGGAGTAATAATAGTATTTGGAAAGCAAATCTCCTGAGAGAAGAACCATTCAGGGAACTTCATTCCCTTTGCCATTATTTCTGCTATGAACACTTTTAAACCATCATGGTGAGAGGGCATCGACTGTCTTTGGGGCTCCCCCCCCGTATTTATTAGGAGCATTCAGTATCTAACTTGGATGGTTTAAAATCACTGGGTTTAAATGGCTTGGTCCAAGGAGTGTGTACCCCATAGTGCCATTCTATGGGGTGACTGGTGCCAGTGTGCCCTCCCTGAGAGCTGGGGGTGTGAGGAATCTCTGGCTTCATGTGACTGGGATTAACTTTTCTGTTTCTTCTTCCTATTTGTAGTTTTAATTCAAGTTTGGGGTTTTTTCTCAGGCAACTGGAACTTAACAAATAATAAGCGTCTATGCTCATTCCTCTTCAAGCTTCCTGAAAACCAAGAAACTGACAAAAATTTAAAGGGTTTTAAATGTTGGAACAACCCCAAGGCACATTAGAAAGCTTCATGAAAATGCATCTGAAACAGGCAAAAGGTGGGTGGCAGTGCCGTGCACCCTGTGGCATCATAGCCAGCTCAGCATCCAGGGTTAATGTGGCTCCTCTCTGCCAGCTCCTTCCTAGGTGTCAGAGCAGGAGATTTGTGGTGTTACAATCACAGGTTGGAATTCACTTGAGACAGAATGTGAACAAGATTTACAAGCAATATGCAATGTTTTACACATCTCTGAGCGCGGTGTCTCTGAACCGCCGCAGAGTGCATGACCAGGGAATACATTAGAATGGGAATAGGATAAATAAATATGAAAGATCTTGTGTTTGGAGAGACCAATGCCTTGCGTAATCAGTAGTGATGGAAAGGAAAGGAAAAAAAAGGTATATATCCATTTTCTAGGATCTGCTTTGTTTTTTTTTAAGGCAACTTTTTTTTATATATATTTTATAGATTACCAAGCTGTTATCAATGTAAAATGCAGGGTGGTGCATTTTTTTAATCTTGAAAAGTTAAAACATATTCTGAGGTCATTTAATCAATCCTTTGGTTGAAGGGTAAGTGCAAGACGACAGCAGCTCATGAAGGGCAGAGAACTTTTTATTTGAAAAAGGGAGAGAAAAGGTGATATGAACTGCTGGGGAAGTCAATTTATCAGCTGCCACTAGTTGCCCTTATCAATTATGAGAAATTATAAGCATAGCTTTCTGAATTTTTTTATTAGAAGAATTATTTTATAAAGAAATTCATAAGGTAGAGGTGATGAACACCCTGCCTTTATCTGGCTGCCCTGATGCAGGGCTCATGATTCTGTGGGGTTAGAGGTGTAATCCCTCTAGTTTCATCACTTCTCCTTCTTCCTCTTCACAAGAAAATGGTGAGATACCCCATCCCTGAGCACCCACATCCATTCCAGAGACACCCCATCCCAGGAAGTGTTCAGGACCAGGTTGGATGGGGCTTGGAGCAGCCTGGTCTGGTGAAAGGTGTCCTTGCCAATGGCAGGGAGGATTGGACCATATGAGCTTAGAGGTCCCTTCGAACCCAAACCTTTCTATGATCCTATGATAATTCACCTTCTGTGGTAAATGAGGAAAACCACATCTCAGAACTCGCTTTTCTTGCCTTTCTACTGATTGCCTGTTCTTCTTCATGGGATGGTACATTTAAATGACTTTTCAATTCACTGTGGGGCATTACTGGGGTTGAGTAGGGCAGTAACAGCTCCATGGGGTGTGCAGCTCTTCCTGAGCCTCCTGGACAGCCCTGAAATACTCAGTTTTAAAGCTGGGATAGAAGAATTATGTTGCATCAGTTTTATAGATGTTTTTGTTCTGCTCTGATTGCTTTCAGGCTCATGGTGAGAACTGGCTTAACAAGCAAAAGCCATCTGAACTAAGTCAAAATATGTGAAAATGTTTCCTCTGCTTTTTTCCATTGTGAATTCTTCCCATTTCCTCTGCCCACCCCATCCACATCCCAGCAAACTGGAGCATGCAGCTCAGCAGCTGTCAGTGCTCACTCACACCCTGTTAGCACAGGGCAGTGGCCTGTGAGCAGCTGGGCAGCTCCTCAGAGCTCCCACGGGCAGTGCGGTGTGGGGGGGTAGTGGGACACATCCCAAATACATCTCACAGCTTCCAACTACGATGCAGCACTCCTGACTGCAAGATGTGAAGTTAGAGGCTATTAAGGAATCAAAGACTCATCATTTCCTAATGCTCCAGAGCTTGGGTTTTTACAGCACTTCCAAATATACCCTTATGAAATACACACAGAAAGTGCTTGTGCATAAGAATGCATCCATAGATATAAAATGTGACAGTGAAATCCTAATGTACTAACTATATCCACAGGGATACACAAGGAGAAACCGTGAGCTGCAATAAACACACAGAAAGTCATTAATTTGTTAGAGAAATCAGTCTACTTTTTGTAGCAACAAAAGGTTCAGTATCATGCATTTAAAGCCACAATCACTTTTTCCTTCCCACACCTAACACTTTTAATAATATTGTAGTTATATATGAATTTACTGTGTGTGCAGGTTCTAATACAGCTTGATAATTCCCTTCTGTGCTTGACAGGGTGATAATGGTGTTAACCAAAATCATCTTTGATAACTTTCTGTAAGCACTGGAAGTCAGAAAATAGTTCTTAAAAGTCATAAACTGTGCTTTTACCAATATAAGCCCCTCTTTTCAAGAAAAACACATTTGGAAAGGAAGTGAATAATACAAGAATGCTGCATCTGTTTGGTTGTGCAAGGGTCTTCGCTTATTATAATATATTTTTATGCAGTGGAAAAAAACAGATCATTCTTAAAAAGACAATCACAGAGCACAATCCAAGCATTCAGAATATTTTTCTGTGACATTTTAAAGGAAGCAACACACTTAAATAGAGACAATTATATTGTCCTGTTTTTCCACAGTTTCTTATAAATAATTCCATTAAAGTAGCCGTCCTGCTTTTATTGATCTAAAGTCAATTTTAGTTTCTTTTAACTTACAAAAACTGTTATTAAGTCCCCTCCAGTGCAAGCATTTTCTCTATCTCATGCAGGTACTGTTTGAACAGGGTTGGTGTCTTTTCTATTAGCGGTTACTCATGCATCTTTGCTTTCCATCAGGAAAGATCTAACTGACCAGAAAACAGGCAAATGCTTGAAATGGGTATTTTTGAGTAGATATTTGTAATAATGTATTGGATAACTTAACCAGCTTATCCCATAGCATAGATGCCTGACACCAAGGTGACAGTAATATCTGAGATGCTTTTGATTCTAGATAATGGATTTCAGATCATCCATGGATTTACTCTGATTCTTTTTAATTTCTCATATGTTTGCCCATTGGGGCAGCACAGTGAGCAGAGCCAGGTTATGATTGTGGATATGTCTGCACCCTCTCAGGTGAAGCTCTGTGCTCTGGGAATGGTTGCACCCTGTCAGTAAACTCCATATTTCTCAGTGCTCACTTTCAATCTGCCTTAAAACATGTCTAAAAACCAGGCAAGTTCTCAAAATTCTCTCCCCTCTGCCAATGCTGACCCGCCACTGAGAGGTGAGGCATGAAGACTCTTCTTAGTGCCAGACAGAAGATTTTGGAGAAGATTCAAGAGCTGACAGAAGTAGTGCCAGATCAATCCATACTGCAAGAGATGAGCTGTTTTGTACTTCTCTTGAAGGGTGCCAGCTGGCAGTGCATGTCTGCTGCAGAATTGCAGCTTCCTGCAAAAAATGTTTAAAGTGTGGTGTCTGGAAAGGAAGGTTCAAACTGCAAAGCACATGCATCCTGAAGAGGCAGGAAATGTGAGATGTAAGGAGTCCCAAAAGGTCTGGGTTTAGAAATCAGCCCATCCACTGGTCGAACAACTCCTGCTTATAATCTCTGAGCGCCTGGCAGGGGTTGGCAGCAGCAGGTGGATGTGGGTGCTTCCTTAGAGTGCCAGAGCTGCCATGGGTGCAGCAGGGAAGGAGCGGTGTCAGAAGCTCTGTTTGTGGATTCCTTTCCTCCAGCACAAAGAAATCAGGACCCAAGTTCTTGGCTCCGAGCCAGCAGACCAAAGTGATGTTTCTGTTCAGTCTGTCCCCCATGGTGGGTTCTGCCATGGCAGAGGAGGCAATGAGCTGTCACCTCCTCACCACACACGCTGCTGCATGTCCCAGACATGAGGGTGGCAGCAGGCAGGACTTCCTGTAAGGGCTTCCCCTGCACACCCTGGGCTGCAGGCTGGCGTCCGGCTGCACGCTGGAGCTTTGAAAATGAGTCCTTGTGTTTTCATAAGCAGAACCACTCTCCAACATTCACCCTGTTGTACTGGGTTTGTGCCACACTGACTCAAAGTTTAATTTTCCCATAATATTGCAGTGAAATTACTCAAAGAGTTCAATTTAGCATACTTGACATGGGGGATGATTACAGAAAAAACATTCTTTCAGCTCATGAACTGTTTTTAAATGTATCCTCCAGGGTTTGCATAGAAACACAAACGCACTGAAGCTGCAGAAAGTCTGAACGTTGGTGGAGTAACAAGAGAAGCTGCTTCATATAGCCATCACTGCTGCAGTTCTGTTAGCTATTACTTGGTAAACAAATATTGCAACTAATAAATAAATAATGAATTGAAATAAATTCCTAAGCAGGATGCTTGTACAACTTATTCAAGTGCCAAAACTGTGTCTACTAACTCAATCCTTCCCATCTGTAATCAAAAATTGAAACAATGCAAGAGCAGATCTGGGAAGATGAAGAGGATGAAGAAAGATACTTGTTAAGCAGTTGCAGATACAGACAGGTTTGTTTGAGAAAAGGCTTTTGTTGTGCAAAGTTGTTATGGTATACTGAAGAAAATATTTTCAAATGTATGTTGTATAGCCTCCACCAGTCATTTTAGGAGGTGGATGATCAATGACCAATGACCTTATGCCATGCAGGGGACCCACGTTATATAAACCGATCTATAATTAATTAAATGACCACTTTCTCCCTGATCTCGGATTGTGTCGTTTCTCGCCGTTCTCGGTACAACAGCGACAGGCTTTTTGTCTTCTTCCTTGTCTCCTGCCTAGGATATTGTCTGAAATAAGTGACAAAGAGCTTCAGTTCTTTCTCATCAAGTCTCAAGGCTGCAGTACATTTTCTAAGAACCAGCACAGATAAAGGAAACCTTAACCCACCCAAACTTTAGCATTTTACGCATCTGAGGTTAACAGGTAGATATTAAATTCCCCCATAAATTAAACAGCTGGAAATGGCCATCTTTTTTATGTGCAAAGAGCACCTTGTTAGCAACGAGCACAAAAGTTCATATTCTCAGATGAGTTGCTTTGCTTTACTCTTAAATTGCTGCTCATTTTCTTCCTGCATGTTGATTTACGAACTTTATAACCTACTGTTCAAAATTCAAGCTGTGTCCCCAGGATGCATTGCTATCAAAACCACTGAACAGGTAGTCTCCATTCACATAGTGTTTAAAATATTGTTACTAAATAATAAGGCACCTTTCCTGTCTTTTGTTCCATTCAGGATTTCGGAGAAGATGATTCCCTCTACATCACCAAGGTAACAACTATTCACATGGGCAATTACACCTGTCATGCCTACGGCTATGAAGAGCTGTATCAGACCCACATCCTTCAGGTGAATGGTTAGTAAATGGCCTATATGACATTCCATGAAAATGTTCCCTAAGAAAAGTTGTGTGTTAACCTCATTCACACAGAGATGTGTAAAGCCACAGCCCAAATCATCTGTGCACGAGAGCGAACGCAGCTCAGGGTTCACTCACTCACGCTGTCACACAGGCAGTCAAAAGTATCAAGGGGGTGTGTGTATAATTACCTGGGCTTCAGGAGGTATCCTCACTGTGAAACAAGCTGTCAGTGACATTTCCATGGAGTTAAGAGCAGTGTTTCCAAGCATCTCTTGAAGTAATTACTACTTTTGTCAACAGAAGTGTTGCCTCAATAATTTCTTCTTCCAGAAAATCATTTCTGTTGCATGAAATAGCCCAGGATATTTAAATAAATATGGCAGTATTTCCAAAACCAGCTAACTCCCAGCTATATATCCAGAATATTACCTGGTTGTACTGAGCTTGGTTTGCTGAGGGCTATTTGCACTGGCTCACTGGGTTGCAAAATGAGGGCAAACCATTTCACAGGTGAGAGAATCACACAGTCCATATTCCAGCATCCTCATTCACCTCCGTCCCCTAGACCACATTTGTCCCTGGTGGAACTTATATTCAGGCGCTCACTATCTTTCTCCTGACCTCAAACTCGCTCAGTCAGATTTAGTTTAAAATTACGTTAGATTAAGCCAGCCCACAGAATATCCACCTCCCTACCAGCAATCAGCGTTTTCCAAATTTAGACCCATTTTTACATGTGCTGATGATGCCCAGCAGTGTCTCCAGAACAGGGGACAGGGTCACCCATTACTAACTGTGGGTACATTCTGATGTACTCTGGTATGAAAGTATTTTTTTTAAGGAAAATTCAGTAACTTTATTACAGGGTATATCTATTATAAAGAAAATTAATATTTAGTCCTTTCTCTAGGTGTGTGCAGACCTGCACAAAGGAGAACCTTCAGCTGGTAAGAGCAGGTAGTTACACACAAGTTAATAGCGAGAGGAAAAACAATAAAGAAGGATATTTATGCACTTTGAGAAGAGCTGTGGTGGACATGAGGTTTTGTTTTGACTGTAGCTCAGGTCTACTGAACATGTGTAAGTGTTCCCCCCTCACTACAGCGAGTACCTGGAGGAGAGCATGAAGTATCTGGTTGATCTGAATGAAAGCTGACTTAATGTCTCTACATAATAATTTGTCATTTTTTGAGAGAGTAAACTGTAAATCTCAGCAATGTGGATAACTAAGTCGTGCATGCTGCAGCTGAGAAAATAGGTTTCCTTCCTCAAAGTGCTGTTTGTTTGATGAATGGCAGTCGAAAGAAAAGCCAGCTAACAACTTAATCCCATGTCTATTATGTGATGTATTATGAGGCCTGAATGGAGTTTAGTTGGCAGACAACAATGTAGATTTTATCATCACTGAGAATAGAAGGCCCAAAGGCTTTGAAACTTAAACCGTAACGAGAGGAAAGCTGGATGGAGTGTGGGGAGGGGGTGATCTGTTCCACACTCATGCCTGCCACTTAGATTTAACTTGTTGTTGAAAGACCACATTTTCTTTTTAAGTGAAAGTTTCATACCATAGCTGCATGGGGGTTTTCTTACTAAAAGAAAAGTGCTGTTATACAAAAACCACTATCTATGTGGGCTTTTTAATGTGCTATATAGTCACTAAATACAGAATAAAATGCCTCGCATTCTGGTATCAACTCAGGCTTGCTAGAAAACATGCAGGGTCCAGAAATCTTTGTCTTACAGCATCTGATATTCCCATGTGAGCCATTAGGCTTTGCAAAGCTGGGTTTTTGCAGTTCTTGATGTGGCTGGCTGGCTGCCCACATCACTAAATTCCCTCCTTTTCTGCCTGTGGCGCAGTTTCCTCCAGCAACTGATGCAGGGGTGACAGCCCTGATGGCAGGACAACATTGTTTGCCTTCAAATGTATTGGAGGGTTCCCAAGGCAGAGCCCTTCGCAGGGACACCTCGGTTTTTAGTAACTTAAAGGACAAATTGAGGAATTTTTCTTGACAGGAGTAGAGAGAAGAAACTGAGCCAAACTGAATTGAGTGAAGATGCTGAGAATCTAAGTGTAGTTGATGGGCTCTGTTCTGCGCTGGGGCTTGTCTCTGTCTGTCTGTATCAAACTAAAAACTCCATCTTCAGCATGGGAGGGTTTTGTTGCTTTTCTGTGTTGGACTAAAACAGTAAGAGAATGTGACAGAACCAAATCAGACAGAACTTGGGTGTATCTGCTCGCCTGTCTCCTCTAGGGAGGCACTGATCTACTTTCAACATCAAAAACATGGTGGTTTTTTATTTTATGAAAATTATCAGAATTTTTCTTTTCACACCTCCCAAGTTTGTCTGTTGGGAGAGAATAGAGAAACAAGAACCAACTGGAACTAAACAGGTTTATCCCCAACTCTTCCCAAGCTTGCTGTGTCTGTACAGGCAGGTTCTAATTTTTAGACTGTTCTTCAGTTAATTCAGTGTTTTCAAAGCTGCAGTAACTCTTCCAGCATCCTTAGATCCTTTTTTGTACCACCTGGGCCCTGTCTTACTTTTCCCACTGAGACACATCAGTTCAGCTCTTAAAAGAATCTGATCCTACTTACATGTGCTCTCTTCATCTGCCTTCATCCAACATATTAGATGCTCTTTAAATTATTTTTTCTTTGCCTCTTTTTAGAACATAACACTAGCTTCTTACATTGATTAGGTAATATAGAAAATAAGGAAATATAAGCTTAAATAGAAAGTTTGCAGCCCAATATTCACAACATTAAAAGGTTCTGAGATTTGGAGCTCTACTACCACTCAACTGCTGAATGCTATGCAGTGTTTCCCTTTGTATCAGCTGGTTCAGGATATCCCAAATAAGATGGTTAGATCCAGATGCTTATTTTGACAAGCAGAGGTGAGAATCCTCTTAAGCAGAAAATGTGAAGATCTCCAGGTGAATGCCCCAATGTGCTGGCTCACATCTGGGCAAGAAGCATGAAGGACATGTGAAATGCAGCCTGTTTGATGTGAGAGGTTTGGCTGAGCTCATCAATCTTAGAACTCACAGTTACTAGTAAAATTTGAGTCAGTGTATTTATACAGCTTGCCCTTAACATCTTCTTTGGAGGAAAAGAAAGTGCCAAAAGGCAATGTTTAAAGAGTTTATGAACCAAAAGTGAATCTTGCATTCTGGTATCTTTGATCAGGAGAAGCCAAGAACAGTAGGAAAATTATGTTCTCTTCCATGTATGGATATTGCTTGGGAAATGTGTATCGCATATACTAACTGTAGGGAGGAAGCAATTTATCACTTTCAAGAGGGAAAAAGAGGTGCTGAGGATAAAGGATCTCATAAAATAGTAACCAACTATGAAAATTGATAGTTGGCAAATCAAGAGACTGCTGAGTGTAAGGCGTCATTTTCCTTGGTCCTTGCACTCAGGCAAACATCAGCATAAATCAGAATATTGTATTCCTTGAAAACAGTTTTTAAAAAGCTGTTAGATCCTCAGCCCAATTATAAGAGTCCAATAGGACAAATTTTCCAGTAAGCAAGATGTTACAAACATGGATGTTTCGTTAATGTGTCTTTTCAGGAGAAAACATAAAATGCTGCAAACTCCTTTCAAATCATAAACGGAAAGAGTAAAACATCTCAAGTAAATGATTAATCTGTTAATTATTGCTACACCCTGGAATATAGAGCTCCTCCAGCAGCAATGAATGTCTTTGGGCCTTGGTGCCACCATCTGTGCTCATCGTGTGCTTTATCACCTGAGCTGTTTTATAGTAATGAATTTATCTGCTCACAAGTGAGGTGCTGCTCAGTATGCAGTAGTAGGCAATCTACCCAATCTCATGCTTGCCTCTTTTTTCCTACTTTGCTTAAGATAATGGCATTTTTATATTGCCCTTGGCTGCAGACACAGTAATGGTTAGCAATGATATATATTCACCAAGGAAAAAAGAAAAGGGTAATCCATATATCCCAAAGTCTGGAACTGAAATCTGTGCAAGTTTAATGTGCTTACCTGGAATGTATTAATTTGTAGCAAGGACAATAAAAATATATTCTGCAGTTTGCTGTTATCACAAGGCATTTGCATGCAATAATTTACCTGTGCGGTGAATTATGTAAGACAAGGGAGAAGAAATAAAAAGTTTAAAAATAGAAGGAGAAGGAAAATGGTAAGAGAGCAGGAACAGAGGTGCAGCACATCTTTTTTGTAGGTGAAAACAAACAGTTTCCTTATTAATCACTCTCGAAAAGACACGTTGTTATAATTTTAAGTTAATTTTCATGCAGAGCATTGATTCAGTGTCTAGGACCTGTGAGCTACCTTTGGCAGTATAAATCTATTCTGTTTTCAACCCTGACGGTAAAATAGGTGGTTTGTTCATGTGCAGACTATCAAGGTGTGAGACAAGAACCTGAGAGATGAAAGTACAGTCTGTTTGGTGAAGGGCTGCCCTGATTCTGGGGAGCTGATGGCTGTGGCCATCCTGGGAAGTGCTGACACAGGTACCCAGATGAACAGGAAAACCTAAAGCAAACAATAATCAGGATGTAACAACCCACATTGGTTTTGAGAGCATTAAATAGGTGATGACTGGGATGGGCTCTGTCTCTGAGAGCTGGCAGGTGAGAATAAGCCACTTGGCTTGGAGTAAAATTGCTCTGGTGCCTTTGGCCATGTAAGATCTCAGCCAAGTCAGTTGATTGCACCAGGATTTGAGAATCAGACCTCCTTGGATATTGTAAATCTTCTTCCTCTACATTTGTAGGAGGCACACTGTCTTTCAGCTGTGAGTCTAAATAAATCATGTAGGCTTTCAATGGACCTCACTTACTAAATCATTTCATTCAAAAAATGTTACTAGTAGCAGGCAAATCATAGGTAAGACAAGCAGTGAGTACAGGACCTTCATAAAATTCTGTCGAAGTAGACAAAAATTACTACCTTTATCCTATCATCCCTGGAGACACTGACTCCTCAGAGAAATTTAAGTTAATTTTCTAAGGTACTGATGAAATGAGGAGCTCCTGACTCTCAGTCTTATTCTGCTGAATTGCTGGAGCACTGATTCCTAAATAAAACAGGGGTGGTTCCAACAGCTGCCAGCATCTCTGGCAGCAGGTCCCTTCCCTTGTTTGCCTTCCCCTTGATCTGGCACCTCCTGAAGTCAGGAGGAGCTGCAAACCCAACAGTAATGGGGGGAAGAGAAGATAAAATGCTACTAAATGTTTTTATTTAGAAATTGAAAACTCAGTAATACATACCTCGTCTTTTTGGTAACCCCCTGATGAAAAAGTTCTTGAATGCTATTTTCTTCACTGCCCTGCACCTTACAACACCTTTTCTTCTCAAGTAAAGGAAATAGAAGACAGGGAACTAAACTCACAGGTCCAGTGCAGAGGTGCAGTTCAAAGCCATTCCTTTACTAGAAGTCCCTCTTTTTTTCCCTCTGCAGTTGGCTGTAGGCATTTTCTCTCAGATTACACTTCAACAATCTCTCACTTTTAAAGCTATAAACCCAAGTAGACTTGAGGGCTTTCTGTCGTGGCTGATTTCCTTCCAAGCCGGCAACTCAGCCCTGGTTCACGCTTGGCAGTTGGTGCAGAAGACAGAAGTGAAATACATCTCTCTCTGGTAAGGCCCATAAAAAAATAGATAGAGAAAGATGGGAAGTGTATGCTAGTGAATATATTTATTTAAATTATCCCCACGTGGATATATAGACACATAGCAAGCTGCAAACCCAGATTTCATTTTATTCTAAAGCAATTGTTAAGACAATTTAATTTTGATAATCATGGAACCTAATGATGTACTCTATAAAAACAGAGCAGTGAGTTACCTTAAGGCAGTGATTTCCAGAAGTTTATTGTTAACTCATTCAGGCTTTCTTAAAAAAACCCAAACACAACCCACAAATTTTCCTGTCTTTCACCAATGCCATTAGCAGTTATTCATTTTCCTTGGGGAAGAAGTTGGGCCCCCCACATATCACATCCACATTGGGCTCTGCCCATGGTTTTACAAAACTGTACAGCTTTCAGCAGCTACATCATGAATCCCAAAATCTCTTAATCTGGTAGAAAAATTGGCTGCTTCATTGTGAAATATAAATACCATCAGCCACAGTATGAGACATCCTCACATTTCCTTTTATTTTTCCCTCGAGGTGAAAGACTCTCACTGGTATCTTTCACTGATGTTGCAATATTGCAAATATTTTTGAAAGTACGTGAGTAAATTGTTAAGAAATAGTTAATGGTGGTATTAAGCTTTGTTGGTTTGAGCAGTGAAGGCAACATGATTGAAAATCAATTAACATCTCTGAAATTGTAATATAATTAGTAGTTCTGCCAATTGAGTGTATTAAATAGTTCAGAAAGGCCTTCGTGAAATGAGGTAAGTCATGTTTTGAAAACCTCTTAGTGAAAAGAAGTAAGTGATAAACAGTTTATTTGTTCAGAATAAGAGGTAGTGAATACACAGGCTACTTCCTGATGGATATTCAATTAAATACTGAATATTAAGTTCTTCTCATAGGCAAGAACTCAAATTCCCTCCAAGATTCAGTGAAGATCTGAAGTTTATGCTTTAATTTTTAAATATGTGAGTACCCACCTTAGGTTTTAATCCAACTATTAAGTTCAGTTAGTCATTCAATGAAAGCAAGAACAGTCTAAATACAAAATTGGATCTCAAGACTGCTCCCTGGCATTGGCATATTAGTTTACTCTTTTCTGTTATAGAATTATAGGATCACAGACTGGTTTGGGTTGGAAGGGATCTTAAACACCATCTCATTCCAACCCCCTGCCATGGCCAAGGACACCTTCCACTAAACCAGGCTGCTCCAAGCCCTATCCAACCCGGCCTTGAACACTTCCAGGGATGGGGCATCCTCAGTTTGTCTCATATGCCAGTGCTTGGAAAATTATTATTTTCTATTTTCTGCCCCCAAAGTCAAGCTGTGAGAAATCATTCTTGTAGCTTGCACTGACAGCCAGACAGAGCTTATCTCGCTGGTTCTCAGCTCAGAGCCCTCGTGGGACTGCAGGACAGCAGCGGCTCTCAAGCCCTGGCGTGGGGGTTTCAAGTCCCGAATTCCTTGTTTCCCGCAGTGCCGCCAGTGATCCGCGTCTACCCCGAAACGCAGGCGCAGGAGCCAGGCGTGTCAGCAAGCCTGAAATGTCACGCTGAAGGCATCCCTAATCCCCGAATTACCTGGCTAAAGAACGGCATTGATATCATGCCAAAACTATCCAAACAACTATCGCTCCTCGGTAAGAACAGAATTTTGATTAATTAAAGTATTGTAGACGGGGATTTAGGAGGATTATTTTGCACTTTAAACCAGAAGTTCTTGTACTTTGCTAAGCCACAGTTGTTGGAAATCGTGTTATAAAACCCCTTTTTTTTCCTTTTATCTCTTTCTCCTGTGAATTTCCCGGGAAATACACTATTAATGGATATAAGTGGTAATGGCTTTCTGTTCAAAGACAGCCTGCCTGTTTCTTCACTGCCTTGCTTCTTGTGCACAGCACAGCAGAAAAGAAATGCATCAGATTATTTGAAGAGAAATTTATTAAATTATTTGTTCAGGTCTAAGCCCACACTGGATGCAAGTCAGCTGAGAATCAGTCTCCCACTCAGCCCTGCTGAAGGAATAGGGCTCCTAACTCCTCTTGGTCCCTGTTCAAATGAGGGTGCAACAGGCGCAGCAAAAGGCAAAAGCATTTATTTCCAGTTTTCTGTGTAAAAATATTAACCCCATCCTCAACACATGCCCCAGTCTGGCTTTGGTGGATTGTAGCCCTCAGCCTGTATTGGTAGCACTGATATCCCTGCATGTCACATATGATATCTCAATATGTTCCAAAGGTTTTAGGCAATGGTCTCACTGCAGAAAGCAAAATGGTAGGAAGAACTGTAGAGAGACCCCTTTAAACCAAAGGTTTTGGTGATCTGATGAAAAACAGTTTGCAAAATTGAAATTATTTTTCTTCACCAAAGCCGAAGCCTTTTTCTAACAAGAAGAAGAAATAAATGAATTGTAATTTATTGTTTGACTTGGGGTTGTTCTTTGTTCTTTTCTGGTGTGGAGTGTGTATGTGCTGATGGAAAGGACAAGACACTGGCTCCCATGAGAATCCCCAAAAACCTCCAGTTAAATAGGGGGAAACACAGTGGGGTGGAACCACCCTGTTGAGCCATCACCAGGCAGCTATGGCAATGGAAGACAACTAAGTCAGGGAAAGCAATTAGCAGGAGTGAGGAGCACTGTTTATGAGTGTCTCTCTTACAGCAAATGGAAGTGAACTTCATATCAGTAGTGTTCGGTATGAAGACACTGGTGCCTACACCTGCATTGCTAAAAATGAGGTGGGAGTGGACGAGGACATATCTTCCCTTTTCATCGAAGATTCAGCGAGAAAGACCCGTAAGCTCAATTATCCGTGTATTTATTTCTTTAAATAGTGTTTGAATGCGATGGTATACTTGTAATTTAATAGTTCAGGCTATTGCATGCAGTAAGTTGGATCCTACATAAGGTGATGACAGTTGAGACTGCACTTTGATCAGAGGATTGGACACTTTTTTGAGTAGGAATCATGCAGAGAAGGTAACATCTTGTCCAGAAAGATGGTGCCTTTCATGTGCCAGAAGTATGCCGGGTGTGTGATGGGTAACAGTGTTATTAGAGTAACAAATTGGCAATAGTTTCAGATATCAGGGAATCCAAAATGTAATATTTTGTCGAATTCTGTAAATCTCATTGATTTCTGTGCAAGACTTCTTTTGAAGCCAGTTACCAGTCAAAGTTCTTGAATATTTAGATGTCTGAAAAATGCTGTGATTAAATTATTTATTTTACCTGGTTTTGCATCACTGACTGGCAAAATAGGTTTCCCTCAGTGTGAAATTATCTTCCACCTGAAAGACAAATACTCTCCCAGCTACTCTTCCCACATCTCCCATAGGAGTGCAGCTGTGTTATTTTGACCACACTGACCCCAAAGCACAATTGCTGAAGGAGGTGATTAGTTGTCCCAGTATCAAAGCTCCCAGATGCCTGATCCTTCCTAGTTCTGCCATCTTAACTGCTTGGGAGATTGCCTGGGTTTATTGGTGATACTAAAAGTCTAGGTGCAAATGGGATTTTTGCTGCTTTTCTGGCTGCCAATATAGAGCAAGAATTGGTAGCAAAGTTACCCATAAATATGGGCTCTCAAGGAGAATCTTTGGCAAATATATTCTATTACTCATTAACTAGATTTATGTACTCTGGTTAAAACTGGTCGTTTTCCCTTGAATACTTGAGCGAGGGAAATTGCAGAATGTTGAGAAATAATTGGATCTATCTGGAACAGAAATTCAAATGCTGGTGTACTTTCAAAGTTTATGTGAATCCTGAAAGAGAATGCAGTTGCATGAAGTTCCAAGAAAAAATGCAGCCAAGGGTGTAGCTGCTGTAGCTGCCAGTCTCAGGCTTCTTCTGAAAGATGTTGGTGGACCTGGCAGTGCTGGGTTAATGGTTGGACTCAATGATCTTAGAGGGTTTCCCAACCTTAATGATTCTATAATTCCATGTCGTGCTTCCTTATTGAACCTGCGTAAAAAATCACGGGCTGTACCATACCTCCAGCTGCATTTGAAGGTTACAGCTTCTCTTTAGTGGGTCATTGATGTTTACACAGCTGCATTCATTTCATGGAGGATTTTTTCCCATGTCAAAGTTTCTGAATTGTCTCTAGAAGGAGCAAATGTGTTTAGAACTCTCTGTCTTTCCTGGTATTTTATTTGAATGAATGTTACAAAATTTTCACCAATTAAACAGTTCATGTAAACATGAGTATTTATTCAGTTGCTTGCTACGATAAAAGTTTTGACATTGTTTTGTTGTTTTTTTTTCTTTTCATGATTATTTTCTGGCTTTCCCAATATTCTGATGCTGCAGTTGCAAACATACTGTGGCGAGAGGAAGGTACTGCAGTAAAGTTCTTTTGTCGTAGTGATAATGTGCTTGTCTGCTTTAATAATTCTGTGATGGGCCGTTCTCCACTGACTTGCCACTAACCCTATCAACTTTCACAGTTACCAGATTAAGTACAGACCAAACATTTAAAAGCTAAATTATTCAAATTAGATATGTCACCCTTGTACCTATAACTTCTTGCATTTTCCCACTATGAAATAATAGATGACCATAAAATATATAAAAGTATGAATTTTATGTATACTGCCAGAAGTGTGAGCAGCCTGAGATTCTCAAACTGCATTAGCAATCACGCAAGTGCCAGAAGTGCTCCCAAATTACCATAATTGAACAAGTAAGGCATAAATTCAATATACTGCATTTTTATGCAAGCAATTCAAGCTTTTCCTTTTCAGTAGCATGTATTGATGTTTTCTAGGTGAGCAACAGAAATTGTGTTCTTGACTGTTAGGCAAAACAGAAATCCAAACCACAATGGGTTTTCTTCCCTCTATCCTTTGAATCGATGCAGG
The DNA here is from genome assembly GCA_013397865.1 of Struthidea cinerea. NCBI lineage: Eukaryota > Metazoa > Chordata > Aves > Passeriformes > Corcoracidae > Struthidea > Struthidea cinerea. Next base: position 321,729 of record VZTI01005066.1, on the reverse strand, counting down.
GTAAAGGTTGCCCAGTTTCTCCTTGTTTTAATTGGCATTTAAGATTTCTAGTTTGATCAAACTTACAGTGTGCCCTCCACAAGGTGAGCAACTGTGTATCTTGGAAGCCATAGTAGGAAAAACCCCATCCTGAGCATCTAATTGACTCAAAGATATTACGGAGGCACTTGAATGAAAAATCAGCTGATTTTGTACATGCTTGTGCTGTCATAATTTCCAAAACACCCAGTAAGAAGCGTCATTGCCTCTGTAGGTGTGGAGCCTAGGTGTGTGGAGGGGACCCTGTGACACTGGGCTCCTGGAGGGCTGCAAGCAGGACATCCACTCACTGGAGGAAGGTTCTGGGGTTGAAACCCAGGTGTAACCCAGTTCTTGCGTCTGCCAGCTGCGTATGAGGCAGCTGAGACCTTGACGTCCTTCCAGCTATGTGGCAAAGGTTGCTGTGCAGTGACAAACTGTTCTTGGCCACATCCCCCTGCCCCCTGCAAACACCCAAACTCCCTCACGCTGCTCCTCCAAGAAGGGCTTCAGGCTCAAGGCCCCTTTGTAAGTAGTGCCTCCGAGTACCCAAAACAGTAGCCAGCCCTCAGCATGAAGCTTTCTGGGTAGCTTGGGCTTGGCACAAAGGATTTCACAGGCAGAAGGAAGGTGCCAGGGCGTGGTGACCGAAGCAGCCTGGTCCAGGTGTGCAAACACCTGGTGCACGCTGTCAGTGCTGCTGTTGGCCACAGACACATACAGCAAATCCACTAGCTTATTTCTAAGGTCCCTTCCAACCCAAGCCAAATGCAGCTCGCTGGAGGTCAGAGAGGTGCCGCAGTCACCTACAATAGCTCCCCAGCACTTCTTCCCAAATACCCCACCTGCAGGTGCCTGGTGCAGGGATGTGAGAAGTCCTCACTGCTGACATTCCTGTAAATGGCATTATGGGCACTAAGAATTGCTATTTCCCTTCTGCTTGGAAATGAAATCTCTAATGCATCTCTCATCAGTCCAGCGTCACCTGCACAGTGCTCCATGGCTGTTTACATACAGTGCCCCTTATGCTCCTTTTTAAAGAAAGCAGTTGGATAATCCTACCAGATGTAGAAGTAGAGTAATATTTAAAGAACAGCTGAGAAGTTGGTTGCAGAAAGTCTTATTATAATTTTGCTAAATAAATGGACTTACTGCTTATCAACCTTGCACATTTTAAATAAAAGTATGAGCAATGTTGTGGCAAAACATGGCCAGTAAAATAGATTTGCTGTTGACGTTCCTAAACAATTCAGTATCTGTAGAGCAGGTTTATTACCCTGCTTTTGTTGTTCTGTACTATTTCATGGGCACATTCATTCTAGAACATACTTCAGCATGTGAAATCTTGGCACAGAGAAAGCTGGAAGACAAGAATGATATTTTTGGTTTTACATTTTAGTGTATTCTTTCAATTCCTTACTATGTGCAAGTAGCAATATTAACAAATGCATTGGTAGATTTGAGCTCCTTTAACATGATCACAACCCCATCCCCACAAGGTTTGGAGTAATTAAAACCTTGGGAAAATGCCAAAACAAAATACGGTGTAGAACAAACTTTTGCTGCCAGTCAAACTTTTAACGTAAGTATTTGGTCATTTTAAAAGTCAGTCTGTCAGTTTGTTCTCAAAACATGCATAAGCAAAACCTCAAGAAATGAGTGCACATAGAGCAACCAGCCAGTTAAACCTGGGGCTGGAAGCATGTGCAATATTTACTTAATGAACAAATAGTTTTTAATTTTGTGCAGAGGAAACCACGAGTAGCCCAAATGTAAAGCAGAGATTTGTTTTCATGCCAGTGTTCATTTCTTTAGTGAGCATTGCTTGCTTAATACCTGGAGAAAAGGAGCCTTTCATGCCAGCAGGCAATCAGCAGTTATGTGAATGTATGCACTTAAAAAGCTGAAAGCCTTTTCATTACCGAATTTAAGTTCTAAAATACTTCCAAGTATTTATATTAAGTTGAGGAAAATTATTTAATTATCATATCAGAGGAGAGTATTCCATGGTTAAAAATTTGCCCTTTGATCTCAACGAAAGGATGTGTAAATGTACACTGATGGAGACACTGTATTTTTCAAATAAGCTCTTGTTGGTATCAGGTGTTCTCCTGAAGTTTTTTTGTTAGAGCCGGCTTATCTGGAGTGGATCAAATAAGAACTGCTATGTTTAGGAAGCCCTCATTCTTAATGTTGTTTTTTTTTTATATTAGGGGTTTTTTTGCTAAACAGGTGAGGTATTTTACCTTTCATAATGCCTTTAGGTTTTGAACTAGTTGTGTCTTCTAACCTGAAATGTCCTCAATTCAAAAGAAAAAAAAAACCAAACCTCCTCATTCTCCTCATTAGTCCCCCAATTCCCAATTTAGTATCTGCCTCACTACTATAAAAAACACAAAATACCGCACTGCCCACCTCTGTACTGAAATAATTCCCAGTTCCCTGCACCAAGTAGTTGCAGCAGTATAATCAAAAACTGAGTCTGTTTTACTGATGTCCATGAGATTGTTTCGGATGTACCCCAACCAAGATTTGGCAAATGTTTCATAAGTCACAATAAAACACCTAGTTTGTCTAGTAAAAAACCTGCTTGGTCTAAATATCAGTGTGAAGATCAATCTCTGGGAAAAAAAGGTGGTTTAATTTAAATTGACAAACTTTTTTTAAAAAAGAGAGTTCCTGAATGCTCTCGGTAATTTGTAGTATATTTTAATCAGTCTGCAGAAAAACTTGGACTCATTTTACTGTAAGATAAGTAGTGGAACTTGCCAAGTCTCTGACTCTAAACCTGCTGGGGTAAAAATTTTAATCAAAGTATTTTTGTGGGTGATTAAGGTCTTACTTCTTAAATACACCCTCATTGTAATAGGATCATCAGACAAAATCACGCCACTCTTGTGCATGAAAATAATAATAAGCATCTTCACAGTAGTCATAATTGATTGCCTGCCTGTTTTCAGTTCTTAGGATTAAAATCCTTTACCCATGGAATATGTGCACTCATTCCAGGCCAGGGTCAAATTCTGCCCTCTGATGTGTTCACTCAAATCCCACTAAAACAGGTGGGAGTTGTGTGGATGCTGGGAGCGCAGGTTTTGGTCCAAAGTGCCTGAATGAAATGTTTTACCAATATACTTGGAAAAAAAAATAACCCTTAGTCCATGAAATAACTCTTGATGGAGCTTTGTTAGCTTTTTTCCTACATGCATGATCCTGCTCTGTGGCACCACATTTGAGGATCACAGTTCTTGTACCCACCTGATGCCCTAACTGGGGGATTTCTGTGCTATAGTTTAGAGACTCAATTTGAACCCTGTCAGTACAGCAAACATCACATGCTGACACATTGTACTCTGAAGCTACTTATTTGGCATCAAAAGAAGGGGGCTTAGCACCAAAAAAACCCTTCTAGCCTTACTAAATACGATGTGTTTTACAAATTTTCCAAAAATGCATTTGTCCAAATTATCCATATTTTTACTGTTAAGTTTCCTGTGATGATTTAGATCTCAATCCTGCAAACAGTTAAGAAATGAGAGAAACTCTCTCTCTGTGAGCAGCATTTAGAGGTGCCACCACAGGACCAGTGAAGAGAATTTTTAACACTGAACACTGTTCAGAGCCATAGAATGGGGACTATATTTCTCCATGGGAAAAATGGAATTAATTGTAAGATACAAATTATAGTATCACCATATTGTTGGCAGATAAAGTACACTATCAGCACTACTAGGGGTGACAGTGGTCATTGCAAACACTTACTGGTGGTGGTATGAAAAAATGGAATGAATGGATCTTTGAAACTAGAGTGTTTGAAAAGATCCTGAATATTTCTTAAAGATCTTGTCACTGCACGTCCATGTAGCATGACAGAAATGATAAAATACAATCTCCTAATGGCAAAGCAGTGACAATCAGCCAGTTTTCCAAATCTTCTGGAATGCCCCAGTTGGATAAATGAGTGCTAATGCGATGCTGAACTACTCCACATTTGTGAATTACAGTTTGCAAGATTTCAAAAATGTATTTATTTTGGTGGCTGTAGTTAGTTCTTTCAGATAGTTTAAGAAAATAGAGAAATCTCTATATTTTCCATCATGGAAACATGCTATACACTTCTACTTAACATCACAGTACCAGTGGTCAAGTTGCCTGTGACAGGATGGCCTTCACTTTAATTAAAGATTTTCTTGCAGTTCTCAAAATATTGTCAAGCTGTTTTTAATGAAATCATAGGAAAAAAACAAATTCATAATCTGAGGAGGGGCAGCAGTGCAACAGAGGGGCTTCTTGGGATCAAATCCTGCTTTAGTACCTATTTACAAGACCCAGCCATCGTTATTTGGGTACAACCACCGCCACCAAGGCAATGCATTTTTGAATGTGTCTGTACCTTTTCACTCCTTGAAGCCCTTGTTGTGACATAAAATTTGATTTTGTGAATGCTCCAACTGCATCCAAATGACCAACTTTTATGTAAGGCAGATTTTGTTTGTCAGGAGAGAAGGATGTGTTCTTAAAAGAAGTCCTAACAGCTACGGATACATACCAAAAAAAATACAACTCCTTCTTCTTTATCCCCCTTTAAGGCCTGAGTGTTGGGAATATGTTCTATGTCTTTTCTCATGATGGGATCACACTCCTTCAGCCAAACGAATGTGAAATCCGGAGACATATCGGGCCCGAAGAGAGGATTTTCACAAGTTATGTAAGTCCTAAGCCCAGCAGCTACCGCTGACAGCTGGGAAACTTTCTCTTAATCTTTTCAAAGGTTATGGCTGAAGGACCCGTTTGCCACAGGGGTGTTGGAGCTTGGTGGGCTTCATGCAGCATCCCTGAGGTATAGCATCTTCTGTTGAAAATCAAGGGATCCACATAACTTCTAAGGCTGACTTAGAAATGAAGGATTTACTGACACACTGAAGAGAATTTGGCTAATTATCAAATAAGCAAAGACTTTCATTTGTCCTGTTTGATCTGTTTATTTATCCATGCCCCAAATTTGTAACTGGGCTTTAGGGAAGGTACAAAAGTCAATAGCATGGAGATGTGCACATCATTCACTGGTGCTCCTTTTACTGATGGCTCCACAGGCAAAGAAGTGAGCTACTTTGGGCTACTTTCTGCTCTTTGGAAGTAGTTTGCCATGTTAAACTGCAGCAGGGAGGCAAATAAGAATGCCCAGAAAATGGTTGTGCCATGGAAGTCCTCTGCATCTTCTGCCACTGAAAGAGAGACTGCACTGTCCATGTTTGCTGTTGGCACTTTTCTGTCAGCACTGAGTTTACCTAACCCTTGCTTTAAAGAAATCACAAGGAAAATTTTTTCAGGTGTCAGGGATGTCAAGCACTGGCTCATAGGCAATGGAGCTCAACATGGCCAGTGGGATAACACGTGCCTGGAGGCTCTGTGAGGTCAGTGTTCTCAGTGACCTGTGTTATGTACTCCTGCACAGGAACATACATCAGGTATATCCTCATGAAACTGTCAGTTCTAGAAAAACACAGGTGCTGAAATACATCCAGAAATGCTTTTTTAGTCACTCCTTTACTTAGTTTCTAATTTTTAAAAGGGGAAGTTGAGAATGTGGCTCAAGAATGTGGCTCTTCTGAAGAAAAGGGCTCAGCCTTGATTTCAGTTTTGGGAGGAATCAAAGGGGAGAATCACGCTCATGACTCCTGAAGATTGGGTCAAGCTCTGCTGCTATGGGTCAAGATCATCTTACAAGTCTGTCATATTTTCTAAATCTCAATAAATTCATGGTTGATACTTACTTTTTTTTCCACTAGATTTTAATATACCTTAGAAGAAGTCCAGACTGATGCTTGCCCCAAGGCTAGTCCGTAACATGGATTTAATATTATTAAGCCACACCCAAGCTGTTGCTTTACAAAGACAGAAATACTGTGTTTCTTTTCCAAATAACTGTAAATATTGAAGAGGTGGTTCTGGAAAAACAGATTGAAAAGAGCAAAAGAGAGAAGGTACTTAAGGAAATAATGTCAGCACGTTGGTGCGCATAAGAGGGATTTTTAACATCGCTTGGCTGCTCTTCAGAGACACCTCTGAGGGATTCCTACAGATCTCATAGGGCCCTTCCCTTGGTCTAGGGAGGATTGACATTTATTTCCTCCCTTTTCCCTTTTACTATCTTGAGTGTTTGCTACATAGACAGTGACACAAGCGCAACTTTAGGAATGGATCTACAAAAATGTTTCTTCATTTGCTCTTAGAGGGCACAAAAGCAGGTGGAGCAGCTGCAGCTGAGCCCTGTAGCAGAAAGACTGGTGACCTTTACCTGCTCCCCTTGGCTTGGGTGGATGCTGTGTTGTGAGAGCTGAGGATGAGGAGGGCAGTGTGGAGGCTCGCAGGTGCCTGACTGCATGAATGGCTGCTGGAAGCCCAAGCCTGAGCTTTTGTATCATCTTCTAGCTTGTTGTAGCATAGATTCCCAGCCTGGCCGGAGGGACAGAAAAGAAAATGCAACCAAGTTATTGAGTCTTGGATCTTCAATGCTTACTCGTGGTCTCCACCAAGACACCCAGCCAGCAGAGCTGTGCTGCTTAGAGGTGACAGCTTTTTATCCATAATTGTTGCACATGGTGTGGATCCCTTCCAGCTCAGGATATTCTATTCTATTCTATTCTATTCTATTCTATTCTATTCTATTCTATTCTATTCTATTCCTCTGATACAGACACAGTGTTGACACTGCTTTTTGTTGTACCTCCTCTTTCCCTGAATAAGCTCTGATGCAGCTCCAATCACATTTCCCTTAGGTAGGTTGGGCCGTTATTTAAAATTACCCAACAGAACATCTAAAATCAGCAGTTCTGCTCACTGAAATATATATGTGTTCATTCTTGTTTTACCCCATTTCCTCCCCACAGCCTGGTCCCACATAAATGCTCTTTCAAATAAAGCATCTCAGCAGAAGGAAGAGCGATGAGGATTAGCCAACATGCAGAGACGTGTTGGTGAGACCACAAGGGACTCTTCAAACTCAGGGCAGCTGTACCAGTTCTGCACAGGACTCATTGAGTGGAGGATCAGAGACAAAATATGGCGTCAGGCAGCTGTGAACAGAATTTGGCCCAAAGCAGCAGAATTTGGTTCCTTTTGAACAGGGGAAGTTTCTGTAGCTGTAGGATCGTGCTTGTTTTGCTTCTGTTTCCTTGAGCATAGGTGTTTTAGAGCATGCTCTCCTGCACAGAAAATGAAGACTTGATGAAAAATATAAAGCAGTGAGTCAATTAATGTAAATCACTGTTTTTTCAAAGCACAGAGTGATATTTCGGTTGCTAATAAATGCTGACAGCACTGCAAGTCTTGATGAACCACAGCATGCTTCAAAAGATCAATCCATAGGCTCTGTGGTTATTTAAATTCAATATAAGTTTGCAGGAGGTCCAGCTGTTTAATGTCATTGCATAGAGCCAGGCTGAAGTGTGGTACCTGATAAATTAATTATTTCATGTTTTCCAGGAAAGAAAGGGGAGAAATATCATCCTAATGGAATCCCCAGGGATTTTTTTCTGCGGTTTTCAAGGCTAAGCTTCTTGCTGCTCCAGGCCCTGAAATTGTAAAAATTAAACCTTTTCTTTTTTTAACCCCTCAGGAGGAGATCTGTCCTAGAGTGGAAGGTGAAGACACTCAGTCCTGCCTCTGGGCTTCAGCAGTCAATGTCAGAGACAAGTACATTTACGTGACACAGCCAAAGCAGAACAGAGTAATGATAATTGATATCCAGACTCAGAAAGCCATACAGGTACTTACAAGTGAACACATTATTCATTGATGGCAAAAGACTTGATATAGGACAAAGTGGATTGGCTGGGCAAAGATCTGCTGATCGCTAAAGAGCTGGGCCTGTGTTGCTTTCGCCAGTGGGATCACATGGGGTTCACTGTTCTGTAACCTTGCTGGCAGGAAAAGAGGTTCTGTAACCTCTCCTCTATGGGTGGGAGATCACAGTCTCAAGGCTGCATCTGCAGCCGAGCTTACAGTGAGTCTGGTAAAATAACACTGGGATGAATTCCTGGCTTAGCTACCTGACCTGGGTTATAAGCAGGTTGGGAAGAATGAGCTGGTGTGGGTACAGTTCAGACAGAAATTGGGCCTTGATCTACTGGCTATAAGTAACAGTATAAGATGGAGTGATGTCTACGCAGAAAATGGCACCAAACAGCCAAATTTTTCAACTGCTGCTGGTCCCCCACTTGATTTGAAGGCAAAGCTGCACAAAGAGCGTAACAGTGGTGCATGGGACTGCCTGCAGTGAACTGATGGAGTATTTGTCATGTGTATTTGGGTCACTGTGTAAATAACTCTTTCTGGGTTTTTTTAAGTCCTTGGATGTGGACCCGTTACCAACCAAATTACATTACGACAAGTCCCATGACCAAGTGTGGGTGCTTAGCTGGGGGGACATGAGGCAATCATCACCCACACTGCAGGTAAGTCCTTACACTTCAGAGCCTTTGCTCTGGGCTCAGCATCACTGGTTACACACTGGTGGCTGGTGGGTAGCAGGTATTTAACAGCATTTAATGGTCTGGATATAAAGCTGCTGTTTCATTTGCATATCCGGTGTGTTTTATTCATCCCTTCTCTGTCCATCCTCACATATTTTTCCTGCTGTTTAATTTGTTTTTGAGCAATGACTGTGCTGCAGGCTGACAGCAGGCCTGCTTTGTGCCAAGGTCTGTTTTGTTTTTAAGACTGGTGACAGAGCCAAGTGCCATAAGGTTGTACAGCAAGGGCTGGCAGCTGGCTGTGAGCAGGACAAGCCTGCTGTGCTTTACAGCACTGGTGAGGCCCCTCGAGTCCTGGGTTCAGCCCTCACTACAAGACAAGACATTGAGGTGCTGGAATGTGCCCAGAGAAGGGCATGTCCAGAGAAGGGAAAGAGAGCTGGGGAAGAGTCTGGAGCACAAGTCTGATGAGGAGCAGCTGAGGGAGCTCAGGGGAGGCCTTATCAGTCTCTACAATTCCCTGAAGGGAGGTTGGAGCCAGGTAGAAGTCAGTCTCTTCTCCCATGTAACAAGTGATAGAACAAGAGGAAATGACCTAAAGTTATGCCAGGGGAGGTTTAGATTGGCATTAGGAAAAATTTCTTCACTGATAACTTTGTCAAGCCCTGGAACAGGATGCCAAGGGCGGTGATGCAGTCACTGTCCCTGGAAGGATTGAAAAGACGTGTAGATGTGGCACTTGGGGACATAGTTCAGTGGTGGGCTTGCCAGTGCTGGGGAAATAGCTGGACTCAATGATCCTTGAATGCTTTTCCATCCTTAACAATTCTGTGATTCTGTGATTCTCTCACAGTAAAATGCAAAAACAGGCTCTTTAGAGTATGAAAAAAAACCAAACCAGCAGAAGTAAAACATCGGGAACAAATTGTGTTACTGGGTGTTAGTGATTCCAGTGCAGGGGTGCCAGTGATGTCCCTGGAGCTCCTCCATGCTCAGCACCATCAGACCCACAATGATATTGGGACACAGCACTGCACATGAGTTTGGACAACTAAATTAGCTTCCACTTCCAGATCACCTTGGCAGATTTACTCTTCTGTTGACAGTACAGAGAACATGGAGAGTAGTCATCTAGTGGGGTGTTTTGCTGCTGCTCTACGTTGTGTGACAGAGTTGACATGATTTGATCCATCCAGACATTGCCTTCTCTGGTAGTTGTTTTCTGGCACTTGCTGCCCAGCCTTTCTGGAAACAGATGTCATGTGAATATTCCTTCTGCCAGAAGTGTTTGCTGCTAAGTCTACATTAAAGCATTCCCCAGCAGGCAGAGAAGAAAGGGGGCTGTGCTTTCTGACCTAAAAACCAACAAATTGGAATCTGCATTGGTTGTGGGGCTACCCAAGGCTTCTGCTGGAGATGCTGCCCCATGAAGATGGGATGAGCCATCCCCACCATTCACATGCTCCATCCAGTGCTGACTGTCAATAATAAAGGCTGGACCAGCTACTCATCATGGGCAATTTCAGGAAAAGATGCCAAAACCAGAATGGAGGCAAATAAATGAAGGTTTCCAGAGCAGCAGCACCAGGTTGTCTCACCTGGGGATGCGAGTTTCCTGTGCAGGGTATAAGGAGACAAAATGGGCCCTCTTTACCCTTTCTGACTTAATTTCTTCCATCCAGCTGTGAGAAGTTTCTGTAATTAAAGGAAAGATGGCACAAGAGTGTCATTATTAGGAAGAGCACACCATCTGCACAGTTGGAAACTTGTTAGAAGGCTCCAGGTCTCAGATAGTCCTTTCTGTTATCTTTGTGATGTGCAGTTACACACACAGAGATGAGATTAGCATCAGCATCAGCAGATCCTTTCTTTTTTCTGACTTTCTTTCCCAAAAGGTGGGCAGTGACTAACTGGGCAAAGTTCCTTCTTAAAACCTGCAGTGTTTGGTTGCACACGTGCAGTAAAATATTTTTTTTACAAAGATGCTGCTGCAGAAGTTGATCTAAATTTCCACTCATTCTCTGGAAGTCAGGGATTTATCAAACTGCCTGTGCAACTAACTAATGGGATGCTGTTGTTTGGCCATTACTGGCTTGTTGGAAGCAAATATCTGGCCTCTTGAAAGCACTGTGCAAGGGTGGGCATCCTTCTTGAGCTATCTAATTGGAAGAAATCTAAATGGCATGACCAGAACAGCTGTCTGAACTAAACCTTTTAGGGATTTAGCATATCTTTAATGAATTATGTAGCTGTAAATTCAAAGCAATAACTGCTGCAGATTAGAACAGCAGAAGGTCCTAATGAATGGACTGAAGTCATCTTGGACCCAGCAAACAATTCGAGTGATTAATATTTTAATTTTTGAAAACTTTTCCTTTCCGGAGCAGTGGAGGAGCTGAGTTCCCCTGTCCAGGGAGATGTGGGCTGTGCTGGAGGACAGGACCAGGGGACAGCCAAAGGGCGCTTCTCCACTCCTCCCTGGACTTTATATCGATGGATGAACAGTTTCTCTCCTTCAAAGTGATAATTAACTGCCGTGAGTTAGTGTTTGATCCTTCAGGGTGGTAAATTATCACTGTGCATTTAAGTGAGATTAATAAATATGACCATGAAGTAAATGTTTACTCTAGTCAGTGAGGGATAAATTATTATGGTCCTAGTGTTGTCATACTGATTCAGTTCCTGCTTGACTGCTCTTTCTCAAGATGTAAACAACTTAGGAAAGTCAAATTGTGTACTTACCTTACAAATGTCAAGCCTCAAATACTACTTGCTAGCACACCTTTTGAAGACAACTACACCAAACAGTGTTTTGAAGTCATTAATCAATTTGAGTCTACTACATCCTGGAAAGAGCCACTCGGTACCGTGCATGTCTCTAATCTGTATTTACCTTTCTGCCTTACTCAGTGCTTATCCTGTGCTCAACCTTGTGTGTATTTATTGTAGGTAATTCCAGAGGCGAGCGCAGGGGAGGATCCACGTGTTATCCGCACACCCTTTGAAGGAGTGGATGATTTTTTTATACCACCTACAAATCTTATTATTAATCATGTTAGGTGAGAAATTATTTTAATAAATAATAATGGTGACCATGCTGCTCCTTTCTCATAACCTTAAAGCACTTTACAGATGTGAATCAATGAAGGGAGGGAGNNNNCAAGAAGGAAGGAAGGAAGGAAGGAAGGAAGGAAGGAAGGAAGGAAGGAAGGAAGGAAGGAAGGAATCTTAACTACATTTAGCCTCATTTTCACACATGAAATGGAGAAATGGTTGAGGAAATTGCCAGTAGTTATTCAGCTAATCAATAAAACAGCAAGAAACAATCCTGGACTTCCCTTAGACCATACACAGGCATTCACATCTCACCTTGGTCAGCCTTCCCTCCTTGCAGCTTATGGCACACTGCCCTAGCTTCCTTGTGCCAGGAATTTGATGGCCCAAAAATCACCTTCCTTGCCAGAAAACCATTATGGATCTGGGCAGAAGCCTGTGTCGAGGATATATTGCTTGAAGGGCTAAAAGTGTACTCTGCCTGAAGCATAAGATGCAGTTCTTCCACATGTTTCCATGTTGTTCAAGTACTGGATCTCTGCGTGAGGTGTGTGGTTGGAGCAGAAAAGTTGTATGCACTGCACATAAAAAAAAAAAACCAAACCTCCATGAACCATCAGTTTTGAATGTTAATGTGATGTAGCAGTTAATGAGGTTGTGTAACTAACATACTAATAACCTGGAGTAACACTGGCTGCTTCCCAGCAGGCAGAGGAAGCTTCCCATTAACATTATCAAAATGATGATAACTACACAGCAATTTATACTATTCTTTCCATGTTGTAACATAACAACTGTTTAACCATCTTCTGTCCTCTATATAGTTTAACTAAGTTAAACACTCAGAACAGATAATGGAACTCCTTACAGTCATCTTAGGTTTCCTGCAGGAAACACCAAGAGAGAGGGGGTTACACTTAAATGATTATATGTTGAATCTGTTCCAAAATAAATAACTTTGCCTGCTGAAACACAGAATAATGATGCATGCCTCATGGCTGTCATTTGTAATTTCTCTCTGCTTCATATTTCCAGTTTTCTTTCACAATTTCATTATGACTAATAGTAGTGCCAGGAGGTAGATGACTCTGCTGAATGTTAAAGCCTGAGCTGAGAAGGTGAGAATTGGATTCAAAGACAGGAAGGTGGAATAGTTACACTTTTTTGTTTATTTAATTGTCCTTTTGCTGCAGTGTGATTAGTTGCCTGAAATAATAAATATAGATTATTGTCTATAGTTTTCCATATGCAAAGCTGCAAATGCTGTGCCTTATTTGCTATTGCATTTGTTCAGGGCCAGATCGTTGTCTGTTCTCTCTCACCCTCAGCACAGAAAAATAATTTCTTGCAGGCTAATGAGATTCATTGAGATGATGTTCTAAATTCTCCACTCAGAAACAATAAATGGCAGTACCAGCATTTCCCAGGAAGATGAACATTTAAGCAGTTTCTTCCATGAGCTAAATAATATTTGTATGCAAATATTCCTGCATATGTATTTCAGCTACCTCTTATTTCAGATGGATATCTAGAAATATATCCATTTTTATTAGTTCCAAGGGTAGACTGTTGTCTATTAAAAACTCCCTTAAATGCAAGGTTTGCTTTGGGATTTCAGATCACAGATTTCATGCGAGGGCTGAGCCTCTTCTGCAACTGTGGGCACATAAAATATATCCTGACCCCCTTCTTTAAATGAAAGTTTACGATAAAAACCATTTCTTAACTTCTTCGGGCATTTGGCCAAGTATTAAGGAAGTCTTGGGGAAAAAAAAGCTGTAAGGGAAGGCACTTTTTAAAGTGTACTTAAAATGCATTCATCCAGGAGAAATACAAGTGTCATATCCGATTTACACACACACAGTGCGCTACGACTTTCCACTGCAGATACTTTGTGAAGTGTCTAATGGATGTGAGTATAATGGGGAAATGAAAAGCTTAGCCCAGTGATTTTCATGGGATCACACACTACAGTGGCTCATTCTTTAGAAGTGAAATCATTGCTGAGTGTCTCATTGACAGATGGATTAAGAATAAAGAAATAAACCCAGTGTTTCAAGCAAAATATGTATTATCTGCACACAAGCACGTTGTCCTCCACATTTCACAAGGCAATTTTGCATCTTTTGGGGAAGAGATACAACACTAAGCACTCACTTCATTTCCCTCTGTCTACAATGAACGGATGAAAAAATACTCGATGTAAAATTAGTTTTTGTAAGTCAGTGTCAGTGACCTGTGAATCCAGGGGAACACAAACAGGCTGTTTCTAAGGGCTCCCTCTCAAATTAAGCAGAAGCCTTTCTTCGCTATTCTTGACCTTTTCTTGTCTTCAGCAAAGGTCAGATGTGCTGCAGCATATATCTTTTGCAGAACATTTCTTCTCTGCTCACTGTCTTTTGCCCTGTCTTGAGACAGAAAATAAAGACCCCTTATCTTCAGGGCACCCTGGTTATGTTCCTCAAGAAATGTTTTACACCTTCACTGGGCTGGCAGGATGGTGTTTAAGAGTCTGGTCTGCACCGCAGCCTTGCCATCTCCTGCAGTGGTTCCCAGGCACCACGGGTACCAAACACACACCACAGCTTCCCGCTGGTGCTATCAGTTAAGAGATGAGGTTAGACATGGTCTTCATTCAGTGGTTACACATTATATTGTACACAGCTATATTTGTTATATATAGGTACTCTCTGGCCCCAGCCTGGCAGCAATATGCTTTAGTTTGAATGTTTTTCTATTTTGAGATTGAAGGCTTGAGTATATATTGAATTTCATGACTGTAATCTCAGACAGATTAAATACAAACCTGGTCAGTGTTAGCCTCCTGAACACCCAAACCTTGATATCATTTTGGTAGTAAACTGGTCTTCCCAATAAAAGATTTCAGATTTTGAAGATTCAAACAGCTAAGCACATATTCAAATTTCCAGGATCAGGTTGCTAATTTGAACTGAAATATATCCCTTATTCTAGGGTGTTTAGAAGCTCTAAAACAAGACATTTCTTACAAAAGAGACAGCATTATTGCACACGCTTCCAAAACCAACAGAATAAAAGTTTCCCAATTCTGCTGACTTCGCTCAAGCCTGTCACCAGGTCTCCAGAGGTGACTTCAGTGTCTTGTTTTCTGTTTCAGGTTTGGCTTCATTTTTTACCAGTCAAAACATGCAGTTCACAAGATTGACCTGGAAACTGTGACTCACATCAAGACCATCAACCTCAAAGCCCACAGCTGCGTGCCACAGGCCATGGCATACACACACCTGGGCGGGTACTACTTCGTGCAGTGCAGGAGGAACGGCTCGGTGGCCGCGTCGCTGCAGCTCATCGTCGATAGTGTCACCGACGCCGTCATCGGCCCCAACGACGATGTGTCCGGCACACCGCACGTGTCACCCGACGGACAGTACCTGGTCAGTGCGGACGAAGGCAGCGGCAGGATCAGAGTCCAGGCTCTAACTGTCCGAGGGGAAATCAAGTTGATTTATGACTTAAAAACAAACATACATGTATCTGATCTGACATTTCAACCCTCTTTCACTGAAGGCAATCAGTACTATATATATGCTACTTCACATTTGCAAACAGATGTGCTTTTTGTAGAGCTGTCAACGGGGAGGATGAATGTACTGAAGAATTTAAAGGACCCTATCACATCCAAAGACTGGCCCTGGAGCAGCTACAACAGAATTATGAAAGACAGTGGGTTATTTGGACAGTATCTCATTACGCCAGCTAAAGATTCATTGTTTGTTATAAATGGGAGGCAAAGTACATTACGCTGTGAGGTTTCAGGTATAAGGAGGGGTAACACAGTGGTCTGGGTTGGGGAGGTATGAAAGGGTAGTAGCAGTGGAGCCTTCAGCAGGCAAGGACCAGTTGGACGTTTACACTGCAGCAAATGAGCAGTAGCATTGTATATTTTTACACTGGGAAAACAAAAAGAAATATACAAAAAATCCCTGTATAGGCTTCATGGTACAACACTGGTCTACTTGCAAGTTTTATAATATAAGGTATGCTCTGCTAATAGGAAGTGGTTTTGAAGGGATATTTTTCATTTCTGGGTATGATTTGTGGTTATGAGAAAAATGCTGGGAAGCGAATAATATCTCCACTGAGATATCATATAAGCCACGAAACCTAGTGATTCTGTAGAACAAAACAGATTTTTACTTTCCATACTGAGGAGCTTTTATGTTATGTCCAAGCATCAGTTTTCTTCCTTGTATCCCTTGCCTGTTGGCTGCACTGACTACCCCACCCCAGCACAGGGAGACTGCAGCAGCGAGGACTGCAATGAATATTCACCTTTGGATGATGAGGGAAACTAAACATCAGAGCAGTTTTCAACCCAGGGAAACCTAGGAGAGGGATTTAATGAAAACTGATCAGTTTTCTCTGCAGGATGGCTTTGGGAGGATTCGCAGATGTGATTTCAGAAGGAAGCATCACAGAAATAGTAACTGTCAGCTCACTTGCTTCTGCGCTTCGTTTTGCTCTTGGTCCTACTGAAGGCAATGGGATGAGTCCCCCCTCTTCCAGTGCATATTTGTGTGATTGTATTTGAGAAATTTGCCATGAAATATCCAGGCCATTACCCATCCAGGCCTGGGTAAAATCCAGAAAATACTGATGGGGGGTCAGAGTTTATGTAAACAATTTTATTGAGAAGGTGGCATTAGTCTTTCAACACCTCGTGAGTGTGATCAGTTTGGGCACAATATGCAAAATCTACTCTTTGGAGGCAGAGAATTAGTTATGGTTATTCCCACAGAAGACAGCAACACTTCTAGAAATCATTGGTTTCTCTCATTAAATATTTAGGAGCACTGAAATCACTTGTTTTTTCTTAAAATAACAGAGGTTATTTTTAATAGAAAACTGAGTCATTTTCTAGTCATAGCCTTAATTTGCCTATTTCTTTTCAGAAATACCAGGAAACAATTTTTTTCCCTTTCTGTTTATAGTACACTTGCTTATAGTCAATTATCTTTTAGTTATGAGCAAAGACATTCATGTAAAAGCAGCTGAATTATCCAAGAATGCAACAGCTGGCATTGAGAAATTTCAGTCAAGTTCCCATAAAAACATACAGCCATTTATCTGCACACTTGGAAGATATAAAAAATTTTCTAGTTGCATTTTTCTAACTTTCTGTATCCATCACCATGAAGTAACGAAGGCAAAAGCAGCTGTGGCAGCAGAGCCAGGCAAGAAGTGGTGCCATCCGAGCTGTTGTAACCACCACTTGAGAAATGGGGTCTTGAGGTGGGTGAAAGCTCTCTGCAGGTAAATATCAGCAGCATTGGAGCCACCCATTGGCCTCTGGAAAGACTCAGCATGGTTTGCCAAGGACCTTGTTGCCCAGAGTCTGTAGAAAGCTGCCCTTGAACACATATAGTGATAGGTAGTGGTGTCGTAATTATTTTCCTCCGCAGATACTTTAAGTCACCCATTACACAGCACACACAGAGGGATTTTAAGCAAGAAGGATACAGAATAACACTGGCAATCTTTGCTTTAAATGTTTAACTTTATCAGAAGAGCAGCATTTTAGCATGGCTGTAGACCTGAGGTATTTTAAACCATTTCGGTTCTATAGAGAATATAAAAATCTGTTCTGACAGACAAAGGAAGGGAGCTGAATCCTATGAATTCATTAAACGTGAAGTCCTTGAAATTGTCCTTCAACACCCGTGTGCCAAATCCTACATTTCTTTCACTTATGAGCCATAGGGGTTAGAAGAGACTCTTCCATCATTGCAACACAGACATGTGAAACAGATGGGCATAGCCTTCCTTCAGCAATGCATGGTGTCCATGATTTTGTACTCATCCCGTTGGGAAACATATTCCATGTCAAAGAAAGGAGAAGACCAGCTTTGTAAGTACCTTTAAATATGCACAGCTCCTTTCTTGAACAAAGCTGTATCCATACATTGCAGCCATCCTAAATGTGTTTTACCAAGGCCAAACACTGCTCTCGTGTTACCTTTTATGACTTCTTGAGTATTTTATTATGCCTGTGGTAAGTTTTCCCTGTAGAGACATTCATCGTGTCATAGGTCAAGCAAATATTACTTTTTTAAGAATACTGAAAAAAAAAAAGCCCTGTATATATCTGTTCAGGTAAATATTCTTGAGGCTGGTTTATATATAGGCTGTGAAAGATGTGTAACAGACCTCACTTTTTCCTGTTTGTCGCAAAATATTGGAATAGCGTTCACTTGAAAAAATCCCACTTGGACCTTCCAAAGATGTTCCCTTTGTTCCCTTCCCTGCCCAAGTTCTGGTGATGTGTTTTTCTAAATTATCCTAATAGTTATATATCATACTTAGAAAATGAAGTATAATTTAGATTGTCCACACTACTTGTGAACAGTTCCAATGACAGTCAAATCTGACATTAAAGTGCTGCACATTTGTTACTCTGATTTTATTTTTTTTTTATGACAAAGAAATTTTATATATACTCAAAAAAATGTTTAAACTCATATTTGCCTTTCAACTCTGTCAAAAAGAGACTACATTTCCTTGGGGGCAGTTTCTTCCCATATCCTTTTGGTTCTCCACCAATTCACACTTAATTCCTAGTTAATAAATTATTAATTGATCATGGTGATTAATTGAAATTGATCTAAATTGAATTAATGACCTTTTCATTATCCTATACACTCATATGTCAGGGTGTTCTGACACTAGAATCATGGGAAAAATAAGTCTCCAATGCGAAGATCAGATGCATTTGCCATTCATCACTGAGGTTAAACAGCAATATGATAGAAATGCTGTTTTGTCTTAGTACTTCCCTCAATATTTTCACTTTCTGAATGGAAGTGCCTGTTCAGAAACCAACCACTTTTAAACTGGAAGCAAAACTCACAAGTCCCTTATTTGGAATCTGTGAAAGTTAATGTAGTCTTATCATTAAATGCTTCATTTTTTTATACCACTAAAAAAAATCAACAAAAGTTCCAAAGTATTTTGGTGGGCTTGTCTGCAGGATGGGTGGGAGATAGGAACTGGCAGGGTGGGTCAGTCCCCCCTGCAAAAGAGACTTCGTGAGGGGCCATTGAAAAACACTCTGCCTTGAAGGCCTTGGCCCGTTTGCTGCATTGACCTCCATGAACACAGCTTTGCCCAAGAGGAACAGCAGTCCTGATGACCTGTTGACAGGTACTTATTTACTTGATTTATACCATGATTAGGTCTTAATTGCCCGAGTGCCTGGTAGTGTGCTGGGTGCCATGTAAAACGGATAAAACAGGTCAAAATCTCAATTCTGTAAGGAGATAATGGCTAATTCCCTGTATGACCCTACAGCAGGTCAACAAAATGATCAGGAACACAGGAACAGAGGCTGGGGAGACATGTGCAATAACCTATTCATAAGACATGTGGGCATGCCATAATGCATTTGTATTTTTTTCCATAAGACCCCCTTTGTCCCTCCCTGTACCAGGCTTTGTGACCATCTCTCAGGTTACAGGTATAGCTGTCACCCTTCATTGAACCCCTAGGACCCAGGGATTTCCCCATCTGCCATGTACCCTTATGATTCACCACCTCACCCTCAGATAATTGCTTTGTTAGAAAACCTGGGGGTAAATCCTGCTTTTCATAATGAAGTGCATTCTGCAAGACAAGCAGCAGCACTGTCTTTCTGTATTGGGTTACAATTACCACTCTGCTTCCCATCTGAAACCTGCACTGATCGCCTGACTCACTGCTTTGAACATTTTCTCATGGGCCAACCAAAAAAAAAAAAGAAACCAAAACAAACAAACAAAAAACCAACCAAACAAACAAACAACAAAAAAAAAAAGCCCGAAGTCCCTATAGTATGGTTAAGTTATGGGAAACGGAGATCGGTGTTACAATTGGCACTTCCAGTGCTGCTATTTGCTCACTAGAGCTCATTTCCCCCCACCTGGCAAGGCTCACCTCCAACCTACACAAGTGCATCCCCTCTGCCAGCTGTGGGCTTCCACAACAGGTACCA
The DNA here is from genome assembly GCA_013397865.1 of Struthidea cinerea. NCBI lineage: Eukaryota > Metazoa > Chordata > Aves > Passeriformes > Corcoracidae > Struthidea > Struthidea cinerea. The sequence continues at coordinate 302,178 of VZTI01005066.1, read as the reverse complement.
GCAGCTTCTGTTTCTAGAGTTAATCATCGGAGAATGGTTTGGGTTGGAGGAGTCTTTAAGGTCATCTCATTCCTACCCCTGCCATGGGCAGGGACACCTTCCACTAGACAAGGTTGCTGCAAGCCCCTTCCAACCTGGCCTTGAACACTTCCAGTGATGGAGCATCCACTATCCACATTTCACACATTTCACCCTTTGTGCACCTGCAGCACAAGGCACTTCAGACATGACGTGGGCACAGCTCCTGCCCATCACTGTGATGTCCCACTCACTTGGCTGCTGCCAACTGCTTCTGCAGCAAGAGATTTTTATTCATTTTCTTTCCCTTGTTAACTTTTGGAAGTAGACTGAAATAAAACACAGGGAAATCTCTCCATCTGGAGACCGGGAAGACTAATGTATTTCTTTCATACATGAGATGGTGTGATGGTGTGTGGTGTTGAAGACCAGACAAATTCCCAGCGAAGCAGTGCAAGCCCAGGAATGGACTGCTCTTCTCTGCTGGTGGAGGAAAAACACACCTGAAATGTCACCCTATTTTAACCTGCCTCCAGCAGGAGGGCTGGGGGTTTGTTTGGTTGGTTTTTTAACACATTTTTCTAAAAGAATAAGATAGCAAGTCTATAAAGATTTTTTTAATAAGCTTGAAAACAGAGAACAGTGACAGACAGGCAGGAATCTTACATCTGCTCACGTCTGCTAGAAAGCAGGATGCCCCGAAAACACACAGGTGCTGACCTGGGGGTCATGCACGAGTGACGGGGGCTGAGCTGAGCCTGGGCTGGGGCCACCTGATGAAGGGGTCTGAAAATACAGACCTGACATTATTCATTTATTTTTTTATCCCGTGCAATGGGAGCTGGCTGTGCAGCCCAGCTTAATGCATTGGCCAAAATACCCTCAATTCTGAACCCCTTGGCTTCCCAGTACAGGGGGGTGAGATTTACAGCCTGTACAGGCAGAGCAGGATGGTTTGGGCAGGACCAGTGCAACTTGTTAAGTTCTTGGGCCAATCTACTCTCTGCACCAGCTGAATTAATGCCCATAACTCAGTTCCGTGGCAGCAAAAGGTCATCACCATGCAGCCCAGGGGGAAGATGTAGCGGTGTTAATGACCCTCAGCGCCTTGGCACACAATGCTCAGGTGACTTACAGTCCTCACAGACGTGACTGGCTACTAAAGAAGCTCTCTACCTCTGGGGTTTTTTCCCTTGTGATTTTATTTGTCCCTTATTCCTGAAATTCAGGCGATAAGGTGAAAACTCAGTGACACAAAAGGCTCTTGCATGTCTCGTCTTGAGTTTAGGAAATATGGGGATTGTGGGTCTTATTTTCCAAATGCTTGTAGCAGAAATCAAAACACATGAAAAAGAAATAAACCATTTTTTTCCAGTTCACAATACTAACTTTAGAAGAAAAAAAATAAATAAATAAAAATAGTCCTGCCGTGATGCTTCTACCATGCAAATTGCCACATCCCAGAGGCTTGTTTAATTAAGCACTCCAGCACTAACCCTTGGCAGTCTGTGGTGTCTTTGACACTTGTCCAAAGCCATCAGATTAAGGCAGTGAGCACAGCGAGAGCAGAGCCAGCTGTGCCTCGTAAACAAGACAAGCACTAAATCAAATGAGCAGCCCATCCCAATTTGCAAAGGTCAGACCACTGGCATTTCCAGAAGTGTAGCTCCAGTTCCCAGGTTAGCACAGGTTTCTCCCACTGTTGGACACAGGTAATGCCATGTATGGCCCAATGACCACATCGTTCCTGCGCCATCGGATGCCCAGCCCTGGAACAGTGTGCTCTTCAGCTACTCTTTAATTAGAAGAGAGTGTAAACACAGCTGGCACTGCAACCACCTGTAGTCATGGCAGAGCAGGGGGTGGAGTTACCTGGAGAGGAGTTTTCTTTACTGCAAGGAGTATTGCAGAGGGAGAGTTTTTAATGTTTTATTTAAGGCTACAGTAAACTCGATGTTAATGGGCTTTCAGAGACTGGAGTGTCTGTGGAGGAAAGCTCATCATTTCTGCAGAGGATTTGCTTTGAGGGCTGGCAAAGCCTGAGCTGAGCTGGGTCAGGCAGGAGAACCTGTCTGGCATCTCCCTTTTCTTTTTCTTTAAATAAGGCATGGCAAGGAATTTGGGGTGGTAGGGGTTTTTGAACAACTGTACTATTTCCTACTTTTAATCCTCATCCTATTCAGCACAGCTGCTCCTGCCAGCCAGTACCTCCTGTATCTGTCGAAGCTGTTCTGAGCATTAACAATGAATTTTCCTCAGCTGGACATCAGCCCTGTTTTGCAGACTGTTCCATGTAAGCTACTGTATTATATTCATCTGTATTTGGAGTGTTGCATTGGGTTTCACTCTTAGTTCCACATTGAATCCAACATAATTACTTTAAAATACAGTGTCAAAAACATTGATGTCTCAAGAGTTGATGGACCACAAAGAGAGCCTAACTACTGGCTTATTATCATAGAATCGTGGTATGATTTGGGTTGGAAGGGACCTTGAAGCTCATCTCATTCCAACCCCCCGCCATGGGCAGGGACACCCTCCACTAGAAAAGATTGGTCCAAGCCCTGTCCAGCCTGGCAACCCTCTCCCCACCCCTTTCTTTCTAGTGACTGATCTGAAATGGTCCATTTCCTGCCAGATAGCTCAGCTTCAGCTTGATGTCTTTGTCCAGCCCATCAGCACATCAAACCCCAGTGCAAGCAGCATCGCGTGCTGTGTCAAGCACAGTTGAGCTCCTCCAGGAAGATGCCCTGCACTGACTCAGACAGCAAGTGCCAGCCAGTCCTGCTCCCTCGGCACTTTTACCGTTCCCAAGCTTGCTCAGCACAAAGTCAGCTCTGTGTAAAACACAACTTCAGCTTTGAAGCTGGCTGGCTCTGACATCCTACCATTGGCACATAGGATGCCAGCTTTGTCCCACAGCCAAAATTACTCAGTATTTTCTCTCTGTAAAATTATTTCAATCCACTAGATACATTGGCTTGTTTATGATTTGTAAAGTATATTTTATTCTCTCAAGGCAAGGTATTTTCTCAAGCCTTAAAACTCTTTATGTGATTTTTTTTTTTAAATTCATTTTTCATTTCTTCATTTTTCCATATTTTCTATTTTTTAATGGAGGAACAGGATGCATTCACATGAAAAGGGTTTGGCATTGCCCTTTCTTCCCTCACATGTGGACCACACTGGCAAAAATCCTGGGGGTAGCAATTTCTAACACCAACAGGGCAGATAGAACATTGAGCCCAACCATTCCCCCACTCTGCCACCACTAAACCATATCCTTAAATGCCACACAACTAACTGTCTGTAAAATCCCTCCAGAGATGGTGTCTCCACCACGGCCCTAGGCAGCCTCTTCCAGGGCTTGACAACCCTTTCCATGAAGAAATTTTCCCTACCACCCAATCTAAACTTCCCCTGGTGCAACCAGCTATCACCATACCTAGCACTGGTCCCTCCACAGCTCGTTCTGGTGTCAGAGCTTCTCCTAAAAGCAATAGGGCTGAACTAGGTGAGCTCCCAGTGTTCTCAAGCACATTGTACTACCGCTCTGTGGGTTTATATTTAAGATTAGCTGGACATGTCCGTGTATTTAATTTATAATTATAATTTTGGTCTGGGAAAAATTAGTCTGTCCTTACATGGAGCTATTGTAATGCTGAGACACAGCTTGCTAATTATCAAAATGTCTAATAGCATCTTTGTAATAGTCCTAAGGCAAAAAATTTTGACAAGCACTATTTGCTGAAACAAATTCCATTTAATTAAGACATGAAATCTGGGCTGAAAGACAGCCTAGCCTATCAACAATATTAACTGCAGCAGATACTGCTAGAGGTTATGTTTTGCGTTAAGGCTAAGTGGTAAAGGACAGGAGCTTTCAGAAATATTTCTTAAGTTTCCCTGTATAACAAGGTTAAGCTGGCTCATTTTCTTGAGCAACATTTTACTTTAGAAGCACAAATCAGTGTTGATGAAAACACCCAACTTGACAACTTTGGAGGCTGAAATCCTCTTTGTATCTCAAAAACTCCTTTCACCAACACAGGCAGTTCTCTGTGCCCTGCCCCAAGGTCTGGAGAGCCTTGAACCCCCACAGAGGTGCATGTGAGAGCACAGGGGCTGTGTCAGCAGGACCATCACCACTCCTGAGTGCTTCTCATAACAGGTTGGAGACTAAAAAACCATCCCTCCTTGAAGCACATCAGCAGGAACCATGCGTTTCTTCCCAGGGATGTGGAGGTTGCTGTTCACCGCTCATCAAGTGAGACTCGTTAATGCGTGGAGGGGTTGTGTGCAGAGCCAGCAGCTCAAGGTCTGCAGCATCCCATATGGCAGTAAAATTATTCAAGGAGAAATTATGCAGATAGTCAACAAGTTCAAGCTGCAATGAATTATGCTGAAAACATCAGCACAAGTAACAGTCAATTTGTGTTAACGGTCAACGAGCACAGTTCACTTATTTTCTCCTGTTTGAGGCCCTGGGGGCTCAGGGATATTGGGATGCTCCAACAAACACCCTATAGCTATGGCTCTTAGAACGTTCTGTGACAGCACTTGTAAGTTAGCAGCAAAAAAATGTCTGGTAGTAACAGCCATCATGCAAAGGACACAACACTTCATCCACTGGCAGCTCATCCACTGGTTTTCCAGATGTACCAGAGGGCAAGTGTGGGAAGAAAAAGGGCAGCAGGGAAGGTGCTGGCTTTAATTACTGCAGTTCAGCTACAGGCTGACTCCTAACATGCTACAAGGGGGAATTGCTTCCAACAAAAAAAGGGCAGGGTTAGATTAGTTATTAGGCAGAAACAACCTGTGAGGGTGGCAAGGAACTGGCATAGGGTGCCCAGAGAAACTGGGAATACACCATTCCTGGAGGGACTGAAAGAGCATGCATATGTGGCACCTGGCAACATGGTTTAGTGGTGGTCTTGGCAGTGCTGGGTTAATGGTTGGACTGGATGATCTTAGGGTCGTTTACAACCTAACTTATTCTGTGATTCTATGACTCTGAATAAAGCACATGTTTTAGAAATAATAACCAGGTTTGTGTCAAACATCCTTAAAAACACCACCAAAGCAGGAGGGAGGCTGATACCGTCATCACACATCAGGCAATGATACAGAAGCAATTTGTGATTTTTTAAATCCTTGCAACAATAAAATCAAACCCTCCGGCTGTGGTTTCCAAGTGTTTCTTTGAGTCAGCCAAGCAAATCCCCGAATTATCTGCAGCAAACAGAAAACAGACACACTATTAAGACAGGCTGTAAATATCACTGAAAAGCACACCTTGACCAATAAATTAGGGGCTGTGGTGGCAATGGTGTTAATGCAAGCTGGGAAGGAGAGGCTCACTAGGGGCAAATAATGTATTTGTGGTGTTGAAGGAGAGAGGCAGCTAACAGATGCCGGTTGTGTAGCACAAGTTACTCATGAAACCCCTCAGACCATTGCCAAGAACCTCACAATTGATGGGCAGAATTGACAGATGGAAAGATTTACACTTCTTTTCGCACCTGCCTGGGAAGGCTGGGATGGTCCAGAGCATGCTGTGAGTTTGCTGAAAACTCAATGTCAGAAAAAGCAGTTGGTCATCCAGCCCTGGGCCCAGGCTGCCAGTTCCCAGATCATCAATAAAGCGAATATGGCATCTTCAGGAGTTTGCTGTCGTTCCATCTCAAAGCAAAAATATTTGCTCAATGAACTTTATGACTGGCTGGAGCTGTGTCTGGAGCTGGAAGCTGAAGGAGCACATGAGCTCCAGCACCAAGGGAGAAACCTGGGGTCCTGCTCTGCATGAGGCATATGGGGGACCCAAAGACACATCAGTCACCAGGGAGGGCGTGCGTAAGTGTGTGACTGAAACCCGAAGGTGGTCCACAGGTACCCCAGGACAGGAAAACTGGTTCCACTTCAGTAGAGTGAGTCTCACTACAGTGATGTGTTGTATAAACACATGAAAAGGAGTAGGAAAAAATAAGGAAAGTTATAAGAATTTAATAGAATATACAATGCTGTCAACTCTGGTAATATTGGCATTTCAATTCATTAAAAGTCCAGAAAAATTAGATGTTTGTATTCATTTAAAATAGTTTCTCCTCTTTGACCTAGCTTAATTTATCACATTACGTCTTTCTGCAGTGCTTAGGCGAGCTGCTGTTTAAATGAACCCAAAGGAATATACGAGCAAAATATTAAGTAGTTGTCATTAACAACAAGGTCCATTAAAATCCAGCACCACAGCTTCCGTACAGCTATTTTTGCCAAGCCAAACACAAACTATTCTCCTACAAATGTAGGATTTGTGTTTCTTGCTGTAGTAAAGCCAAAATACCTTGTGACAGTGTTTTCACAAATAATGGATTAATCTGAACTTTAGTCACTGCAAAGAAAAAGAAGCAGCAAAGGGGAAATGTTGTGTCTCGATATAAGCTAATCCTTATTCAAATAATATTTACTCCTTGTTTCCTAATAAAAACCTCCCATGTTTCTGCCATTTCATGTATACATTTTCAGATTTTCATATGGGTTTTATGAGTAGCTGCATTTCGGTGGTGAAAAGAAGCTGGATAATCAGCAAACATCTACCCAAACATTCAAATATTCTATTTTGGAAATGGATTTTTGTTTATGTCAGCCCTGGGTCCACCACAGGGTAGCATTTAGGCACTCAGAGTTACAGGCAACCCATGAGTAAGCTTCTCTCATAACTGCGCTATTCATGTCTCCATCATCAGAAGTAGACAGTGTCAGTGAAGGCTACATAAATTATATTTATCCAGCAGGTTTAACCAAAGACATAAGATTCTTGCTAAGGATATATAAATGTGGTTGTCAGATGGGGAGAGGGATAAGGAGAAAATGCAGGACTTCCCCAACATCTGGAGCAAATCAGGAACAGAATGGAATAAACTGGTAAAGACAATGCAAATATTAACTACAGCTAACATAACCTCAAAAGATCCTTTCCAGGATGCTCCTCTGGTAGATGCCAGCAAAAGCCATTAGTGTAGTTTAATAATAGGATAGATAGATAGACAGACAGACAGATAGATAGATAGATAGATAGATAGATAGATAGATAGATAGATAAAGTGGCTCTCCAAAGATGATACAGATTTTTGTTACATTTAGCAGGCAGGATACGGCACGCAGCAAAAAATATTCTTTCCTCTATTTCTCCTACAGCACCTAAGTCTGTGGCAAGGCATTTCTGCTGTTTCAGCTCTACCTTAATAAAAGCTTTTTATAGAAGACTTAATTTAAATGTACACTTCTGCTGTTCCTGGCCCTGGTTTCCCAGGTGAGCAGGTTGACTCGTAATGTCACGACTACCATCTGTTGACTGTCTGGGGTGTTCAGGGGGATCTTTCCATGTGGTCTGATTTGATTTCTGCCTGAAATCCACGTTCCTTCCTTTGGATGACATCCAGAAAACACCTGCAATTTTTCATTTTGAAGTATTGTTTGCAGCTTGCTACATGCTGGCTGGAGAGCTGAGAGTTCTTGGGGAAATGAGTGACATCAGCATGAGCCATTTGTCATAATGACTCAGAAAATTACAGGATAAGATGTACATATTAGCATGACAATAGGAGGAGGGCTCACTTGTTCTCCCCATCAAGCTGGGACTTTCTGCCCCACACCAAGTCCCCTCTCACCCCACACTGAGCACGGTTTGTGGAGCAATGCCAATGAGGGACCCAGCCTCCTTCACCCCAGTTCAAGAGCCAGGAGCTGAAAACAGGAGAGAGGTGGCACTTTTTCAGCTTGAAAGCAGAACGGTCAGTTATGCGTGGAGAGGAGGATTAGTTAAATACTAGTAAATAAACACAATTTTAGCCATCAGCTAAGCCTACAAAGGCTGGACTAGTCTTGGAGCATTCCTTTTGCTCTGTGCTGCAAAGTCTCTGCAGGGACCCGGCAGGAGATAGACCTTGTGATAAGGGGCACATCAGAGATGTCACAGCAAAGGGCTCTCCAGGGCCAGCCGGGCTGCTGGGAGCAGCAGGACTCTGCTTGGTGACAGGTGAGCAGGCAGAGGGACAGGGATGCACACCAAAATATCTATGAATAAAAGCCACAGCTCAGGGAGCTCTCCCTGGTAAGGCTGTTGCAGCCCATCTCTAGATATGTCTGTGTGTGAGTAGAAGTTTCTCTTCTTGTTCAGTAGCAGCTCAGAGCTCAGAAAGGGACCTCTGCCATACTGCCGTGTAATATAATAATACATGTGTAATATCTGAAGATCAAGACCATTTCTCTATTAAATTAGATAACAAATAATTAGATAATTTTAATTGACTCAATGAATCTTCTAGAGAGTAAACTGCTTACAGGCAGCTAATGCAATAAACTTACTTTATAAGCAGAGAGCAACATCTGTTACCATGAAGAGTCTGCAGCAGGCATTAGGATTCTGTGCACACCCAGCCGTAGTTAGAGTAAATGTATCACTAAGTTGGTATCCTTTCCTATTCAAAGCACACTTTTCAAGATTTATGTACTGCAGACAATGAGATAGCAGGAGAATCAGCTTGTGCTAGACTCGTCTTGCATGCAGCCCCTGTCCCATGGCACGATAACTTTAATAAAAAGGGTAACACAGAGCATGGAAGTTAGGTCACTCCTACGTGTGGCAAGGGAAATACAACTTCAGCCCCACACACATCCAAAGGAATGGCAAAACAGAAGCTGTGCTGAAAGGATATCCTAAAGGTCACAAAATCAAGCCCTAAAAAATCAAGCCTCTTCATCAGTCTTCCTCCCATACTCACTGCTGTCACGGATGCAATTACAGGGAGCATCCCAGGCCTGTAGGCAAAAACATGAGTTAATATGACTTCTAAAAGTTCTTCAATATCTTAACTGAGTCTGTGAGAACTGCAGTTTTTCCAAATATTTGTAAACTCAAAAACTAGGCAAATAGGAATGACGGAAAGAGATGTTCTTTGTAAAAAGATCTACTCTGCCATGGGTGTGATATTATTATTCCAGATCCAAAGGGTGCTATGAAAGATCAGCAAATACATTTTCAGTGGGCAAAAGAATGTATTAAAGGGCACATGTTAATCCATACACTTCACCTTTTTCAAAGTTACAATGACACCGCATTGTGTCCAGAAGTGACCAGTGATTTCTTGGGTGCCCTCATGGTTTGTATGGTGAAGAAACCCGTTTTTTGGCAGATGGATGCCTTATTGCCATTGACACAGCTTGCCTAGATTTCTAACTGAAATGGCAGCACAGTATAAAAATAAAACCAAATCAGCCAAGCAATGCTATTGTGCATTTTAGCAGTAATAGAAAACCACATTGTCCCTTCAGGCAGATGAGCACACTACTAAAGATACTGCCTGATGTCATTTATGTGAAAGTTACATTTTTATTATAAATTAATCTACCATGTCAGTCACACATGCAAACCCTGCCAATGGTCATCACACGCAGCAAAAAATGAGCCTTACTTGCTTCCCGATTTTGCAGTTGCTGACTTCTCCTGTTTAAGAGGAATTCAATGAGATAGGATTAATGGGCAGGAGTTTGGTAATAATTGTGGGAAAAAGGGACAGCACCCAGCAGGAGCACGGGGCTGAATCATCCAGGTGTTTGCTGTGCATGAAACTGCTGGAAGGTCCATGGCAGGTTAATTGGGAAGAAAGAATCTTGTACCTGTGCTTTCACTGCCATCATGGGCTCTTACAATCCCCCTTTTCTTCTTTGTAGACTCTGGGGCAAGTTCCAGCAAGGGTTACTGAGTGATGGTTTGTGTCAGCACCTTCAACTTTGTGCCAGTGTCTTCCCCTCAAGAAGATTAAAGGCTTTGGGAAGAACAAACTTGAACATCATGAAGCAAAGATAAATAAGTCAACACAGGAGCCACATCACAGTCAGCTACACAACAAAGCTCCCTCCTAAGATGTATGTGGTGGAAAAATCCAGCAGACACTGGATTTACCCTTCAGTACAGAACTTCTAGAGAGTTACCCTTCATGTCGAGCTCTAGATAAGATGCAATCCAAGTTCTTCGGCTGCTGGAAAGTGTCACCTGTTCTGTGTAAGGACACAGAGATCCTGACATGATGGACGGCCAAGGAATGATCATGACAGTGCTAGTACAAGGTCACTGTGATTGCTGTACACCAACATTGGAGCCAACTGCATCTTCAACATGCAGCACAAGGGCCTGCAATGGCCAAGGGACCAGGGAATGATGCACTGAAACCTTGGAAGTTGTGGGGGTCGGTGATGTCTTTGTGTAAGGGCGACCAGAAGCACTTCCCTGGGACGCTCTGTTCCTCGGTATGGTCTGTCCCGGTTTGAATCTCCCGGCTGGCTGTCAGCCTCGTCACTCCCCCGGCATTCTCCCATTGGTCCCCATTCCCTAATCCCGCCTTTCCCCCTGGCCCCGGGTAAACTGGGCCCCTCGGGATCGGGTTTCAGATTTGCTTTGGAGTTCGGCTGTAAACATGGAATAAACCATCTAGCAGGATGAAAAGCGAATCTCCTTCCTGCCTCTTTGCCACCTGACTGTAATACCAAATATGCCCCAGGTTCTGTGGGCTAGCGGGACCCATGGAACCGGGTGAAAATTATGGTAATAGAAGTTGTAGCCCTGATTATGGACCAGAGCCCTTGGTCATATTTCAGTGTTATACCCAGAAATGAGCTATAAAAACTTTTGTTTTACCTCCTGAAGATTATTCCATGCTATGCCAGAATTAGTAAAAATTCCTAGGGTTTTCAGCACCATGGAACCAATCCCTGTGTATTTTTTCCCCTTTTCCTGGTGGATGGGAAGACCCTGTGGTGTCCTGTGTTCCGCTCCAGGCAAGTACCCACAGAAGCAGATGGAGAAAATGTGCATGATTCACTTCGACTCTGACAATTCATTTTGACTCTGGCTATGAGTAAAATTCGGTTCACATCTCAATGTGGAGTGCAAGGTCAGCATTTGTCGATGTTCTTTATATGAGAAACAGGCTATTTTTAATCTCATTGTTCTTATAATCATAGAATGGTTTGGGTTGGAAGGGACCTTGAAGATCATCTCATTCGAACACCCCCACCCCTGTGGACAGGGACACCTTTCACTAAACCAGGTTGCTCCAAGCCCCATCCAATCTGGTCTTGAACACTTCCAGGCATGGAGCATCCACAGCTTCTCTGAGCAAAATATGCCTCTTCCCCAGAAAACTGAATCAAGAAAAATTCACAGAAAGCCTACAACTGTAAACACTCTGAGGGATGGCAGCCACCTCTGTTACCGGGTATGAGGCTCATGCACAGATGTTGATCTGTACTTTGCTGTGTGATCCAGGAAGAGCCCCAAGGGAAGGGAACCTGAGTCATTTTAGAAGATGTGCATCCACAGCCCTAAGCACAGGCCCATCTGTAGTGACATTGTACCCAAACTCGTCCAGCTTTAAATAGTCCACATATTAACCCTGTGATCATAATGCTCTGACTGTGAAAACTGGTTTGAATATGGGGCTATACGCTCCGGATTTGGCTCCATTATCTGTGGTTGGGTCAAGTGGTATAGAAATACATGCAAAAGAACTGTCTCAAAACAGCTTTCAGACTCATGGGCCATTCAGAACAGTGCATACAATTCCCGTATGTGCAGAAAACCCTGTTTGAGCTGTGACACAAACCGCTCTGTGGGGGGAAGGAGGGAGCAGCTTAACATGCACTTAAAATTTGATAACTGGATTAGGCGCAAGAGGGAATTTCCTGAGGGGGCAAGAATCCACATCTTCTCTACTGAGAAAGATTTCTAGACCAATCTCATTTATCATGCATTCATTTTTTGAGCAAATATTCATAATATATAAATGCTAGTGTCACTTTAATACTCTGATTAACATGGAACATCGTTTCATCTGTCTAGATAATGGTGAAAGTCATACTAATTGAAGTAATGTTGTGTGTCAAATGATACAGAGCTGATTTACTTAAGACTTGAATGTCTGCTCCAATTAACTTCCAAAGTACATTGCACTGAAGTTCCTTTTTCTGTTTTTTTTTTTATTAAATAGAATACATAAAAATTACAAGTTGCAAAGCAAGTCTACCAAAGTTCTCTCATACTACTTCTCAACATATCCACTGACCTTCATCCAGCCATTTCCAAAGCAGAAAGAAGCCTGCAAAACTCCTAAGAGTTATCCCCTGCTCCCGTAATAAATTCATATCTATTTGCAAATGCAAGTTCAGAGAACTGCCTAGTTCAGATCTCGGGCTTTTCTGTACACTGCTCAATTGTTACAGCAAGCATCCCTTGAAGAGAGAAGGAAACTGTACGTGGAATAAAAGATGTGAGAGATATAAAGTTCATATGCTTGAGTGAAATCGGATCATTGTGTCTAAATTGCTTTTTTAATGCTGCTCTGTGTGTTTATAATCTATCTTTATGAAGCACACAAAAAAGCACCCCTCAGGTGGGTTACCATTGAAAGCCTGACCTTATTAATACCCACTCTATCTTGTCATTTGCACTAACACTACTGGAATGTATTGTACCAGCCACCCCAATATTATTGCACTTCAGAAGTGCATTTGAAAAGTAGTTTACGTGGCAATCAAACACCCATTTCGGTCCAAGTGAATGCAATGAATAACGAAACACAGGGAAACATTAGCTGCCACTAACAGTAAAAACAGAATTACTTTGGCCACGTAAGTTTTGAATGAATTGAAATATAACCAAATATTCAATGGTTGCAGAGATATTACTTGAGAATAAATGGGGGGAAGCATGAAAGTCTGTAACCCCAGTTCTTTTGATTTTTAAATAGCAAAATTACTAGTCCAGGTGCCCGCACACTGCTTGTATCTCAAGTCTATGAAAATTAACTGTAGGAACTGTAGGAAACCAGTCTCAGATTCAAAGCACTTCAGCCCCAGGTATAACCCCACACCCAAACATAAACCTACTCATACAACATGAGCTGAGCACTTGTTCACATTGCAGTGATTTTTAAGGGGAATTTAGATACAGGCTTCAGCACTTTGCTGAATCAGCTCTTAGCAGATCTTCTGGACTTCCAGTCTGTAGTGCCAAATCCCAAGAAAGGGTTTATGCAGTATCTACAATGTCTAAGTGCAAAGAGAGGACGAGGGGATGTGGTATCTGCATCCTGTGGGGCTTGGCTGGGAGTCACCACCACCCCCATGCCCACAGCCCTGCCTCTGGGTTCTCTGTGGCTGCTGCCCAGCTGCTCCTCAGCATTTAGTACCACTTTTAACTCTTCTGGTGAGCCAGAAGGTCCTGAGAAGGAACAAGTAAATATTTAATCTACTGTCTTCTGAGTTTTAACAGGTAGTTCTGGGGAGAGCTATTGAATTTTTATTTGGAAAGATGATCTGTGCTCCGAATATCAGAATGTGGTACTCACACAGGGATGTTCAGAGAAGCAAACTCTCTCCAGAAATACTCGAATTACCAACATTTCAGCTGGGTTTTTAATGACTCTTGTCTGAACTGAGGGGACTTTATCAGTATTCATGCAATGGACCAGTAGGGGAAGCTGCAACAGTATCACTGCCTTTTCAAAGCCAGGAATGAAGCTGATTTGCACCGTTCAGTCACCAATAGCAATATCAAATACAGTTTAATCAATAGTAGCTGACAGGACTGGAATAGCTTTGGTGATGCAGACGTGCAGCCAAGCACAGGCTCTGTCAGAGCATCGGATATCGGCATCGCCACGACTGCGCTGCACTCCCATCGGCTCAGCTTCAGCCACGTAAACCTTCCAAAGAACAGAGGAGAAGAGAGTCAAACCTGAACTTCCTTATTTTTAATTAAGTTAATTCCTTAGGTTACTTTAATTGAGTAATTTGTATTTAATTTCCTGTTCAAGGGGAAAAAGGATCAGGAGAAACAGATGTTGCCCCCTGCAGTCTATAGAACAAAGAGAGCCATGAAAACTCTGTCCATCTGATTGCTTTTGTATTAGGTAACACAGATGCTGGGAAGGTGGAGAGAACTGAGGTATGTCAAAACCTTAACTTCTGCTTTGGGTTTTTCCCCCCATTCTACTCTGAATTAGCTAAAATAAGATGGAAAATAAGGTAGTAAACCTGCTTTCTCTTTCAGCATTTGAATACACAACAAACATCTGGTTTTGTCTTTTTTTCTAACATGAGCGAGAAGTGCAACTAGGGACTTTTTGTAATAACACACTGATTTTTCTAAAGAATGTTTAAGCAAAGGTTTATTTATGTGCTTCATCTGTAAAGGATTCACGTTTCTGTTTCTTGTAGAGGTTCAAAGTCATAAGAGCTAAAAAAGGCGCAGAAAAGATTTAATACAGGCTGACATAAATGTAAGTTTTGGCCACGCTGCTTGAAAACTTGTCAAATGGTGCAGTACTGTGATGTATCCTCTGTGCAGCTCTGTAGGGGTTGCAAATGCAAAAATTGCCTTGGGTTGCAAAGCAGAAGGAACAGGAATGCTTCTGCATGAGATGGGGCAGGGAGGGAGGAAAGAGAGGGGAAATTCTTCAGATCTGCTTAGTTTTAGCCATTTTGTCAGATTTGTCAAACACAATAATAGATTCAAAAGATGTAGAATTCTGTAGAAACATATATAGAGGTTACATGGGGAATGGCCTCTTCTGAACATGAAAATCTATTAATCTATTTCTACAGCTCTCTGGCCGTGATCAAATGAGCTTAAGATTGCACAAATGGGATTGCGGTAACTCTCCTTTGATTTCAAGTCCAGTCATTGTGTAATGAGGGCAGCGGAGAACCTGAAGGCTGAGCCTAGAGGGAATATTGAGGGCTGATCCTGGAGCAGAGAAGCCTTGACCATCATTTTGGGTCAGCACTGCGTCACTCTCCCAGCTTTGCTCGGAGCTTCCCCGCTGCAATTTCTTCACCAACTCAGCCATGTCTGTTTTAGAGACCACTGTCAGCAAGTTTGGTTGAGACTCTCAAGATCACAAAATCATGGAATCACTTGGTTGGAAAAGAAATTTAGGATCATCAAGTCAGACCATTATGATCTCTTGACTGAATCATTTTCACTGAGAAATATTCTATTTCTCCTGCACTTTTCCAGCTGGAGGACATGTCAATCCTACACCTTGTCTATGTAAAGATCTTTTTATCTACTTGGATTTCACCAGTCTGAGAGCAGAGTGAGCTGTACTTACCCCCAGCTCCAGGGGATCAGGGATGCTCAGACCCAGAGGTTTGCAGTGGATTTTCTGGTGAGAAAGAAGAGAATCCACCTAGAGGAGCAGTCTGCAGGGATTAATGGGAAGGAGAGAACTCATAACCTTGCCCTGGGAAAGTGTGCAAGCATCACATTTTTAGGGAAGAGATTGTTCTGCTGGAAGAAAATGATGCTGTTTTCTTCAATAAAAAATGTAATTCAAATTACTAAAATATGTGAACCATTGTCTTATATTCCACTAGCTCCTAACCATAAAAATTTATAGCTGAAGCCAATTCCACATCGGGCTGACACTGGTGAAGGAGACTAGACCATGACTTGTTATGCAAATAAGCCTATAAAAGTCTTGAGATTTTACATGAAAATCAGATCTGCAACAACCATTCTGCCTTAGCTCTCTAGATTCTTTAATTTGTATGTACATGATTATGCAGTGTTATTATACAGAGATGGCAGTTTACAAACCTTTAAGTGATCAATCAGTTAAATAAATAAAGCATCTCTGGTGATGCTGTACTAACTCTTTAGGCAGCGCCTCATCCTTCTGTCATTAACATAATCAGCTTGAATAATGTTTTCACAGCAATTACCACCAGTGGGTCAATGTCTGCTATTAGCAACCTTTCCTCCATGGATCATGAACATAATAAAGCAAGACAGCCCCAGAAGACACCGGGTGTCAGAAGACTTTCTCTAGCATTGGTGCCAGGTTGCTTTGATGTGGCACATATAGGGACAATAGACTGTCAAGGATCACTCAATGCAACAACAATTTACAGTCTCAGTGGGAGTTTTCTTGTTTTGAGAAGTTCAGCAAGTGTTATAAATCTATAAATTATATCAGACATAAAAGGAAACCACATATACAAAAGTGGTTTGACACAAATAAAAGTTTTCCCTGCTTCGACATGGCCTTTTCAATCTGGATTTTCTTTCCCCAAGTTGTTACCTCTTGGCATTAGATCACATGGGGTCGAGCTGGCACCAACATTCAGGTTTTAAAGCAATTTGTTGCAGAAGAAATGCCAGTAAAATGTTTTAGAAAAAGCAGTATTTGGTCACTAAACTTAATTAAAAGCAATGTGATTTAAACCTAACACCTGGAGGTTACCTGGGGATTCTGGAGGTTAATTGCAATTGTTACTGTATCACTTTCCAAACTCAGATTTTCATTCCTTGTATGCTATAAATCCTGCAAAGTCAGGTTAGAGACCTCTACATGTAACACACGCATCTTGCTAATTCAAATATAGCAAAGTGTTCTACAGACACTCAGCGGCTTCCAATAGCTGGAAAACCCATATCATAGATTGGTGGAACTGATAATGCAGACTTCATGCCAGACCTCGGGGGACGTGGGGGAAGGTGTGGGAGCAGAATCCATCCATCACTCCCAATGAGCACTCCAGAGTTTTCACTGGTCCATCAGAAAGGTGTCGAAGCAATAGGGTGACTGGAAAATGTAATGCTGCAAAATCTTCGGTTGTGAATAAAATAGGCAATTTTCTCATAAGTACATTGATGAGGTTTTTATTTTCTTATGCAAAATACATGTACAGGTAAATCTGTCCACAGAAGTAAAAAACAGAAAATAAAAACAGTTCCACAGGTATAGGTTACCCTTATATCCAGCCCAGTGGTCTGGATTTGTGACTGGGTGCTTTACAATAATTTCCTCACTTCCTTTCAGCATCAGCCCTTGCAGAGTGAAGCCATCAGCTTCTCCAGGTTGGGGAAAGGATCTGGGGCTTTCTGCAGGTGAAAGGACTGCAAGAGCCAGTTCAGCCTGCATGGTGGGCACTTGGTAGCAATAATGTAAAAATATAAATAATAAAGCTAAGAAAACAAACAAACAAACAAGACAAGCACACGGGTAATATCTGAAGCCTTGATTTGAAAATAGATTTTGCCTTGTTTTTAAAATTCTTTTCTACTGCCATTTTGAAGTAACAACCATGGAAGTCTCATGTTTGGTATTATAACATACAGTAAATTATTGTATTTAGTCTGCAGAATTTAACATGATTTGTGTGATCAGGAATTTGAAAAGCAAACTCCACCTCCGTCTCCTCTTTTTGGAAACATTTCAGCTATTCCCAGTTTCAATTATTTTCAATTCCACCAGTGTGATCAGCATATTTAAAATTCAATCCGCCTTCTCATTTAAAACATTTCATGTCTGTGTCACACTAACAATCAACAAGAGTCCCGAATTTAACATCTGTTCCTAATAGCAAAGAGGTTTAATTTGAGAAATGAAAAAAAATATAACGTAATTACTAGGCATTCAATCACAATGAATAATGTGTCTGCTACCAGCATTCTGTGCTGTCAGCAAAAACCCTGGAGAGGCAGAGTGGCAGAAAAGTGGAATTGCTGGAAACTGAGGGAAAATCCTCAAAGTACTGAAATGGGAGAAAGATGCTGCTGTGCCTTCCCTGTGGATCGCCCCAGGGAGCACAGGGGTCACTGCTGGGAGATGCACACTAGCCAGCTTGTGCCTATCAGTGATGCTCTGCTGTCTTCAGCTCTTCACACCATCCCTCTGCCCTGCTTGATTTCTGAAAACATGATGGATTTGTCACCACAGGTGGGTACAGTGGGTGATGCCATGCCCAGCCTGGTTTGTGTGTGTCCCCCCCACAACCATGTTTGAAAAACCACTAATAGATATCCATTTTACAAACTTAAAATAATATTTCTTTCATCTGATTTGTTTCCTGTTACTCAGGTTGAATGCTAGGAAAAATTTAATCACAGAAAGAGTGGTTAAGCATTGGAACAAGCTCCGCAGGGAAGTGGTGGAGTGGAGTCACCCTCCCTGTGAGCATTACTGATACAATTTTCACTGAAAGCAAAAAAATCACTGCTTCCAGCTCATCGGATTATACCCAGAAAAAAAAAAAACAACCATATTTTATAAAAGCATCTTCAGAGGATTCACTATATATTGAGGAAGAAGAGAAAATGAGAGAAGAAAATTTGGGACACCTTCCAAATTAATTGCCATTGTACTGATGTCAGATTAAAGCAGTGAACTGTCAGGTTGGTTTGGAGCATCTAGAAGTAACTTTTTTTTCCCAAAATGTTGTTTTGTTGAGTTCAACACAGGCATCTTTTGTTTGTCCCTTGGAAATACAGAAATGAGATCATGTATTACTTTAATCCTAAGAATTAGGGCTTAGGAGGTGACACAAGAGTGACTGGATTCTCTCTGGGACGGAACATGTCTGGTAGCTCTCACTCAGTAAGCATCCAGCTTTGATATTGATATAAATTTTTATATATTGGCATCAATGAACTAAATCCCCTGCAATGCTGTCATCAGTCAAGGCTGTCCCTGGCCCAGATATTTCCTCCAAGTACACCTGGAAATGCAGGTAGCCACCAATGTAGAGATACTAACATTTTCCCAATACTGCTTGGACCTATATTTTAGCACATTTTCAGACACAGGAAAAGAAATGGAAATAAAACAGCAATTATTTTGAAAAATTTTGATGTAGAAAATATATATTTACTCCTTTTTGCCTCAGAAGTAGAAAAGTACTTCACTAGTCATATTTTTGGGCAATGTTCCATTCGGTTCATAATTTAGATGTATGATTTTGTACTTTGGATCTGCTCGGTTAGATGCACAACAAAATTTTAATTATTTCAAAATGATTTAAATGGAATAATAAATCTCGTGTTTGATGTAACATGGCTGCCTGACCCAAAGAAATATGTGGGTAATTATCATGTTTCCCAAGTGGATTTTTTCGTTCCTCAAATCAGTCACTAATTAGCGGCCACACTCAAAATGATCACTCAGAGCAATTATGATGTTTTGCTGCATTGTTTCGGACAAGAACAAAATAATCCTCTTAATGAAAATAAATGTACAAATTTTTTCTCCTAGGCCAAAATGCAAATGCAGTTGGTCTGACGGTTATGAGCATAATAAACAGAAGTGACTTACAAGATACAAAGGTTAGGAACTTGCAGTACTTATTTTCTAAACACGAAAACTTGGTATCAACCCTGGGTACAAGCAGTGTGGGCAGACTCAGGAGAGACCACCACATTCTCTTCCCAATGGAAAACCAGGGTACCCAGCCTGAGCTGCCCCACACTGCAGAGAGCTATTGGCTTATTTGCCAATAATTAATGGGTTATCTTTGAATTAATGTTATCTTTGAAAGTATCTGCAATTCCATTGTCATTGCAGAACACTTAACAAGGTCACGATGAAGGGAGGTAAACATAGATCAGTCTAGTAATGAAAGGGTCTAGCCATTAATGAGGACTTTTGGTTAGAAGAGGAAAGATCAGTGTACCTTAGGGATGCTTTTAAAACTTCCCTGTATAATTCCCGTGTGACACACCACCATTCCAAATCCCATTTCCTCACTGTAGCTCAACCGTCTAACATCCAACATTAGGCGGCAAAGTCCTCTTTAAAGGCCAACGACCTAAATTAATAATAACCAGCAGTAATAATGTTGATTTATCATCTCTGAAGCTGTATTTTTCACAGGTGTCCAGTAAAACTTTGAGCAATCTCCTATATCTGGACAGTTTTATTCTCAATGCCATTACCCAAGTGCAGGTTTCAGCTGCTCTCAGGGCTCTAATCCGTGTTTTGTCTTTGACTGCTCTGGGAAAATTAAATAAAAAATAGGTTGCTGAGGCATGAAAAAGGATAAAGAGAGCCAAGAAGAAGACATGAAAAAGCTCTGCCCCAAATCCTGCCTCATTTCATAAATCCTTGATTGCATGTGGAGAGGGTGACATAACCTCAAAAAAATTTCTTCAGACTTCTAAAGTATTTCAGATAAAAAAAAATGTTCCTTCTCACTTCCCTTTTAGTCTGAATATTGCTTTTTTATTTACTGCATGTGCTTTGTAAAAATAATACAGCTTTACCTGCATACTATGGCATTTTTTTCATTCTTTAATTGCATTATATAAATTCGTGTGTAAACACCAAAAGAAAGGGAAAGAGCTGCTCTGCACACAGCCCTGCCTCTTTATACCGGGCTTCCTGTACGGTTAAATTGAAAATGTTAAAAAGTGCATAACAAAAATAAATATACATTAGTTATTTGAATATGCATTCAAATAACTGTGATATATGCGTAAGTGTATGTATATATGTGTGTGTGTGTATAAATACACACACACACACACATATATGTGTGTAAATGACAAGTTTACCTGTCTATATACAAAGAGTAATGTATCCTAACCACAGCCTCTTAAGTGGAAAACTTTTCCAAAACATAACAAGCAAATCACTTACATAAAACCTGGAGATATTATCTTCTGTGACAACCTGGAGCTGTTTGCAATGACACATAGCTGATTCCCGCTGGAGAACTGCACCACCAAAACCAGCACAGACATTCCCAGTTTGGCCTCTTAACCCAGGGAAGAGCTAACCAAGGGATATGGAAAAATCATTATGACTAGGGTTGTTTTGCTGGAATTTCATAGGATACCTCATCCCTAGAAGTGTTCAAGGTCAACTTGGATGGGTCTTGGAGCAACCTGGTCTAGGGGAAGGTGTCCCTACCCATTGCAGGGGGAGTGGAACAAGATAAGCTTGAAGTGCCTTCCAACCCAAACCGTTCTGTGATTCTATTAAATACATGATTATAAATGTCTCCCAAAACAAATTCCCCCTAATTCTTTTAGGCTTACTGCTTGTCTTCACGGGTATAGAGCATGACCTAATTACAGCAGCGATTATCAGCTGTTTTAATGACAGTTTTAAAGACTTAGTGGATGGAAATAAAACGGTTGGTTTTGTAACAATTGACCATAAGTTGGTTTTCTGCAGATTCCTCTATGAAGCTGTCCCTGGCTGGCAGTGAAGACTGTGAGCTCCTGCACCCTGTCCCCACTTGGCCTGGACCTTAAAACCAAACCTCTGCCCCTGGCCCAACGCTGCTACTGCTGTGGAGGATGACATTGCCCCAGCACGTGTCTCACATCTCTTTGCTATTCCACATCTTTTCCGAGTGCTTTCAGGTAGCAGCGAGTTGTGCTGATCTTACTCTTATCAGCAGTCGCCAGGGCTTGGGATGGTAACTTTGAATTAGCACAATGAGTAATTCTACCAGTCCTTTGGAAGAGCTTTCAGCAATAGCTGCCGTATGAAATTATGCATTTCCCATTGCTATCAGCAGACTTTTCTGTCCTTTATTCCCAGCCCTAATATTGACCTTTAACTCACCGGTTCCATTCTATCCTTTCCACAGTCCCCAGAAATCCCCATTACTCTGCGGTGTGGGTGCTGTGTGACAGCAGGTACCTCTGCTCTCACTCCCCAGCTCCTGGGCTTCAGGTCAAGTCTGATTTTTGCATGTCCGCATACACCAGAAGTACCGATCCATGGGAGCAGCTGCACATCCCTGCAGGAGTGCAGGAAAATGCCCCCAGGGTGTAAAGGAGAGATTGGAAATATGGACATGCACAAAATCATAGAATCATAGAATGTCCTCAGTTGGAAGGGATCCACAAGGATTGTTGAGTCTAGCTCCTGACCCAGCACAGAGCCCCAGAAATCCCACCGTGTGCCTGAGAGCATTGTCCAAATGCTCCTTGAGCTCTGTAAGGCTTGGTACTGTGACCACTGCCCTGGAGAGCCTGTTCCAGTGCCCAACCTCCCTCTGGGGGAAGAACTTTTTCCTAATATCCAACCTGAACCTTCCCTGATACAGCTTCATGCCATTCCCTCAGGAACATGAACGTCATGTAGACAAAATTAAACTATTTACAATGGCAAATGCAAGCTGGGGAACTCAGCTTGGTTCAGTCCTGCCTCTCAGGGCATCCTGTCTCAGCTGGTGCAAGGAGCCCTGGTCATACAGACATTTCCAGCAGCACTATTTGCTGCAAGCAAATCCACGTCTGCACCATCATTTAAACGAGTTTATCAAACACACTCACATTCAGTTCCCACCTCACCTGTGCTCCATGATGGGGCCAGTGCTTTACGGTTACGAGATGTCACACCAGGGGGTTTGGGGATGACAAGCCCCAGCACTTGCTCCTGCCTGCTCACCTCACAGGTGGAAACATGGAAACAGAGGGCAGAGACGACAACAGCTTTGGCTCCTCTTTCACCGTGACACATTTTGATGGGAATGTCTGGTTCTTTAATTATTTCCTCATTATATATGATACAGCATCACTTGTGTGTGAGCTGTTTCAACTAACGTGATTTTGCTATGGAGAATGCAAGAGAAAGTGCTTCATTAATGTGCTTGCCTTGAACAGCAATCAACACGATGAACTCACCCCACACAACCAGGAAAAAACAAATTGAATCATTCCTGCAGCTTTTATTTGTCCGATTTCCATCCAGGTGCACAGAAATCACATTTCATATTAAATCCTGACCACATAGTGGACATAAATTTATACAAAGGTATTAAATTGTTTCTATTTATAAAATAATTTTCGATAAGATTATAGATTCCTGGCTTGGATTGACTGCAAATTCACCATTCTGTGACTTGATTAAAATGCATTATGAAAGGAAGATGGCAGAAAGGCAGCCTGCATTTTCCGGGCAGAAAAAAAGGATCCAGCTTGCCCTGCTGAATGTCCTTTGAGTGGAGTCGCTGCTTTAGCAGACAGCTGCACCTTTGCTGCATGCTCAGATAAGCCCAACTCCAGAATGCCACATTTTCCATTCCACATTTCCATTTAAAATTTCTGTTTCATATGTTTTTCTGAGACCAGTTACTTGCAATCTGGATCTTAACGCAAATATTTAAAGCTTAAGACAGAACCAGGAACAGCTAGCTTGAGAATTGATACAGCATTAGAAAGCCTTTTATCTTCCCAAGTTACCATTTCACATTTGATTCAGCACAGTAAGTAATGGTGCACGGGCCCGTGTCTGTGTCCTCATTAATGAAAATAAGGAGAACAAGAACAGCTGAAATAAATTTCACACAAAAATGCAATTTTTAGTGAATGAGAACATTCCCCAGTGCTCAGCCACAGAGGACTGTGAGCGCCAGGGAGTGCTGAGCTGAAGGTGAGAGCTGCAGTGACCCCCCAGCTTGCCCAGGGACCAATGGGACATGGGGAAGTGGCGCTGGGCAGAAAAGCACAGCAGTAGCACCACCAGCAAATATATTTGAATTTTTGTGTGCATGTATACTTTATACAGGTATTTATATAACCTTTCTGTACCTTTCTGTATATATACAGATCAGATCCAATCCAAGATTTCTCTTCTTTATACAGTATCAGAGTGTCCAGACCTCGGTGACTCACAGGAGGACACATAGACCCAGTATTGCCCTATATTCTCCCCACCTGATCTTCTGATATTTAACTTAAAACCAAAGCACATGCATGAACCCTTTCCCAAGTGCTTGTATCGTTCAGTTATAATGGTGGGCATTCCTTGTTGCTGCATGGATAGCTAATCTTTCTGGAATCTATAAATACAACGTTTCAGATTTATAAGAATTTCAAGAGGACATTCTTGTGCTGTATTTTCCATTTCACCCTCCCTTGCAGAGTTAATGGCAAAATGCCCTTAATGTCCCTTTATGGGGATAACCAGAGATATGTACCATAGCAAATCTCCCTCTAATAAAATGAAATGTTTGAATTGAATTAAATGAGATTCTGTTGATATCTTTTGCTGGAAAATCAACCTCTTTATTCTTAAATTGACCTATCCTTCAGCCTCTGAACACCTAATTATTAATTCCCTGGTGTCTGCTAATATGTTTGAAACCAAAGGAACATGAATTGGACAGGTTTAAATTCCTTCACATGGATTTTTTTAAAGTCCTTTCTGGCTTCTTGACCCTAGCTCTGCCTGTGCACTCTGTGTGTTTGTGAGTGTGTGTGTGCTCTGCCGATACCTGCACACACACGTGTGCTGTGGGATTTGTACCAGTACACGGGACCCAGCCTGGAAATGGCAAAACCACAATGATGTTCATTCAGCCAGTGCTACATTTTGGTTTGGTGATTGTATTCTCCAGGTCTGTTAAATGACATCTAAATACTGCATTTTCTTGGGATTCAACACTTAGAAAACTGGCAGACTCTAATATTTACTGGCCTGTATGTGATTGTAGCATGACAGGGGCTGTGCTATAGGGGATGGGAAGCTGAGCCACTTGTGATTATTCTGATGGTCTGATTTGGGGTTGGTAGCACGTGTAACAATTACCCAATACTGTACTTTATCTTCTCATATTTTAACCCCTAATGCCAAAAGGTCACTTGTTTCTGAGCTGTCACTAGCTCCAACAAGGAGCAACATCTTTGCCAGTGTCACTACCCCTCCCCTTTGGCCCAAGCAGATCTTGCTAAATAAATCATTTAAAAAATGACTTTAACGTTCCAGTCATACCCATCTCCTCGTCTGGTTTCAGTAATGCCTTCTAGGTGGAATTTATGCTCCATGTAATCAATCCAGAGAGTTTCCTTCCTTGATTAATTCTCTGCCTGATATTTTGATTTGGTGTTAATTCTGCTTCCTCTTTTAATCCTGCCATTTTGTCACTGGGGGGTGACTACACAGCCAGTAGTAAACAAGCCTGTGCATTGGAGCTGCCCGTGGGGGTGGCTGCCCACTCCTGTGCCCTGCTCACTGTGTCAGCCCTGGCATCACTGCCCTTCCCCAAACAACACTAGGTCAGGGATCCCACCACTACAGATGCAATTTCTTCTCCCTTTCCAATATTTGAAGTATTACCTCCAAGAAGGAGCTTCCAGTCTATTCTCTCCTTTGTTCATTGCCTGCACGGCATATTTTAATTCAGATTTTAAACAGGTTCCTCTTCAGAGAAAGACAGAAATCATGTATTACAAAGGCTCCCAGCAACACTGGTACCTCTCAGACCCCCACACACACAAGAAACAGTGGGTTTATCTCTGCACAATGGTGCATGAGAAATACTTTTCTGCTCAAATGAAGAGATACAGCTGAAAACCAAAAGATATAAAAAAGGTAGCGCTTCTAACACCCAGTGAGATAACAATAGTGTCATTCATGCTCACAGATATATTGGAAGGATTTGAAAAAATCCTGCAATTTGTCTCTTCTTCTGACAAACAGGATGCTCATCACCAGTTGCAGCTGTGGGTAATGCCATGACTGTGGATCCAGACCTCAGCACCATGTGCAGAGGGCCAGTTACCCCAATGTGGTATTGCACCTTCAGAGTGAAAACAACTTCTCTCTATTTCTTGCTGTAGAGCACAATCAGCTGCAAAAACCTTCATTTTTCCATATTGGTCATCTTGGTGATAATTTCCAGAAAGCCTTTAAAAAAAAGCACTCCTGTACTTTCTGAGCATTATCCTCTATGTACATAAAGATACACAAAAATCTTTCCAGCCATGGCTCCAGCCATGAATCCAGTATTAACTGAAGGTTCAAGCAATCCCTGTTTTAAATCCCCCTTTTTTAACACTGATCTTAGCAGTCACAAGGCAAATGTGCAGTCTGACACCTCACTCTGCATCACTGTAGCAAAACAGGATGGGGCAAGTCAGTTCTCTCCATCTGGGATTCATGAGGCAGATGGATGGACGATTGCTGTTTAGTCATTTCTGGGCAAAACTTCATTATAAGTCTTCCACAGCAATGAGGGGAGAACAGCTTTCAGACAGGGATCTCCACATCTCTTCTGCCACACTCAGCAGCCTCTGAGGTGAGAAAATAGACATATTTTAAACTGGTCCCAGACCGTGGGCTTCAGGCAATATTTTTTCTCAGGAAATCATAGAATCATTGAATGGTTTGGGTTGGAAGGGTCCCTAAAGCTCATCCAGTTCCAATCCCCCCTGCCCTGGGCAGGGACACCTTCCACTATCCCAGGTTGCTCCAAGCCCCATCCAATCTGGCCTTGAACGCTTCCAGGAATGGGGCATCTACAGCCGCTCTGGGCAACCTGTGCCAGGGCTTCATCACCCTCACAGAGAAGAAACTCTTCCCCATATCTAACTTAAATCTCTCCTCAGTCAGTTTGAAGCCATTCGCCCTTGTCCTAAGACTACATGTCCTTGTAAAAAAAATATGCAGTCAAGTTTCTCTGGTGGTGCTGAGGTCCTGGCGCGGTCTCATTTCTCCCCTCCAACTGCCAGCACACAGCCCTGAGCTGGCCCAGTGTGTTCATACATCATCCAGATAATTTTGACACCAAACCCAAGGTGAGTTCAGTCCCACACCAAAGCCACACATAATATATGGTGCATCACACTTTGAAGGATAAAACTTGATCCCCATTGGTTTTAACTAAAAATACTATGAGTGGGTCTCCTGCATCATATTGCATTAGTTCTTGCAGGTCTGCGGCCAAAGCCTTTCTGTAATCAAACAAGATTTAAAGTAACCAAATTAGTGTCTCCATCACTGGCAGGATTTACCGAAAATAGGAACATTTTTATGCACTCAATATTGTCTCACTCAAGGCATGCTGGATAATTTTTATCAGATGATCAGCAGGCAGTAATATTTTGATGCTCTGATGCTACTGAAATAAAGACATCACAAAAAGCACACTGTACAGTTTTTATCTTGAGAAGATCTAATGCAATATGCCACTTCAAATTTTAGTTAAGTGGTCTTACACCATAAAGAACAGTCGGTATTTTGCTCTGCAGAGCAGAAGCAATCTTCCATGTACAACCTTTCCCAGTTGCACCTCACTCGTATCTTGTTAAATATAGCGTTATAAGACAAATATTATTAGCACAAAGAGCTTTAAAATCTTGAAAGTTTAGACTCTTGAGGAATACAGCAGCCCCTAAAGACACTAAGCATCACCAGGATGAAAAGCAGAACAGACCTTCCTTGCTGTGTCAACAAGTATTTTAAATCCTTGTTGAAAAGCTGCACTATTACATTATGAGGGAAAGTATCTGAGGAAGTAAATACTGTCTGATTTCCCCTGGTACAAGGGCACGCTGCCTGTGGATTGCTGAGACATTTAAAAATCACTTTGCATTCAGGCAGGAGCTGATGAGCAGCTCATGCCATATAATGAGGAAAAAAAAAATCACCAATTAGAGAGCTGGGAAACCTTCCGGCAGGAAAATGGGCTTTTCCTGTTATCTTACAAAAGATCCCTCACAATAAGAGAGTTAAAGAAGATGGCTCAAGACACACATGCAGCTTGTAGCAGTGCCCTTCTGTTGCTCACAGATTATCTATATCAAACACAAAATATTAAAGTAACGATTCCCTGGACTCTAGGGAGGAACACTTCATCTCACTTTGCTTGGAAAGAGAAATCTTCTCTTACTTCATAGCTCAATTATGGAGAGTGGTCAGAGACACAATGGTGAAAAGGACAGAGGGAAAAGAAGGGAAAGGGAAAGGTCACAGTGTTCATGGAATGAATTCATGTCTTGGTACTAAAGAGTTTTTCCAGATGGGTATTTTGTCACAGACCTTCCTGTTCGTAATGAGAGAAAATAAACTTGTGGCTGACCAGTTAATACTGCTGGGACAGGGATACAGTTACAGAAATAAAACCTGGTCCATAAAAAAAAAA